>JAEHOE010000150.1:0-303180 GCA_016858145.1 Edaphochlamys debaryana
AAACGCATGGGCTTGACCACCTGGTTGAGGGCTCGCAGGTCAGCAACCAGGCGACGGGGCTTGCCTGGGGCTCGGACACAGAACACCGGGCTGCTCCACGGTGATTCTGCAGGTTCAATGATGTCGGCCTTAAGTAGCTCTTGAATAGCCTCATTCAGAGTTGCCTTATCAGCGTAAGACAAGCGGTGAGGCGGGCGAAATATAGGCTTGGCGTCGCCCGTGTCGATGGTGAGGGTTTGCCACGTTGTTCGGCCCAGTTCTAAGGAATTGCGGGCAAACATGTCGAAGTGTTTGTATACACTGAGTAGATGCGTTCCCACTCGGCCGCTGGAAGCTCCGGGTTTATGCAGCCTGCCAACAGTTGGGCCATCTCTTCATCGGGGTGCTGGTGAGACCTCAAAGCAATCGATTGTTCTGAAAAGGTTCGAGCCCTCTCCACATGCTCCGCAGGGGTTAGGAACTCGATCTCGGAGTAAGGGGGAGGCTCGAGGGGAGGTCGCACAATCACAGTTACAGGGCCGGACGAGGGGAAACGGCGGTTGTCACGCTGGCGGGCTGGCTTGATGTTGACAGGAGTAGGCTCGCCCACAATCTCTTCAGGGGGAAAAGGGCCAAACCCTCGGGTACCGAGCACGCACACGTCGGCCCTGGCTGATAAGGCTGGATCGCTCTCGCTCCAGAGCTCCACGTGCGTTCTCCGCCCTTGATCATCAGTGTAGTGCAAAAGATTCCGATCCAGATCTATGCCAGCTCGTACAGCGTGAAGCCAGTCCAAGCCCAGGATAAGATCAGAAGCCAGGCGTCGGGCCACATACATAGTCACATCCACCGCGAGCCTTGGCAGTTGCACTGTAAGGCGGGTCTTGCCGGTGATGTCAATGGGGTGACCAGACGCGTTATTGAGCGGGGCGCGTGACGGGTAGGATAGGGTTACGGTGGCGCAAGCGCCGCAGGGTGCTGGTGGTGATGACGGAAATGCGTGCTGCACTGTCCACCACGGCGGGCCATATAGCACCTGGCGGAAGGCTGCTGAACCCTACCCAGACGTTAGGAACGTCGTGCCACGTTTCAACGGCAGGAGCTGACGGTCCTAGCGCCGGGCGCTCCATGGGCTGTTGGCGCGAGAGCCACATGTGGAGCTGAAGCGCGCGCAGCACCGGGTCCGCCGCTGGGGAAGGAGCGCGGGGCAAGGTTGGCCAGGGGGCCCTTGCCGTAGGCTCCGCATTGCCAGGATTGAGGCCCACAGCTAGAGCTCCAGGTTGTCGCAGGGCCCTTCGCACCTTACGTCGTCCTTCTTCAGGTTCGTCCTGCCCAGGGGCGTCCGTAGGGAAAGACTCAAGGTTCGGGACGAACGGGGTCGGGGCCGGCGCGGCCTTCGGCATTGCCGGGAGGAGACGCGGCTCCGGGCCGTAAGGTCGACCGGGGACTTCTGGAGTAGTAGCTGTTACGATGGGGACGCTGCTAGCCCTCGACGCTCCGCCTCTCGGTCCTAACTCCCGCCAACGCGCACTCAAGTTATCACTCGTAACCGTGGGTACTGCGTGTGCAAAAGGGGTTGGCTGCGCTCGTACTGGTGGGGCTGCAAGCCGTGGAGCACCTGATCCCGTGGTGGGCGGGTCGAGAAGCAGACACGGAGGTGTGAGAGGATGAGGAGAACAGGGTCCAGTCGCGCAGGGCGCGCGAGGGGTCAGCCACACGGCTAGGACGGCCACTTGAGGTGTCTCCTTCCTTCCCTTCCTCCTCATCACCGCTGGGAATTGGGGACGTGCCGAGGGGTTGAGTCAGAGGCCCGTTCTCGCTCCACGTGGGCTCCGACCAGACGCTATCAGGAGGTGTCATCATAGACACATGGGCTCCATCTGATTGCATGGGGGGTAGCCTCGCTGATACCACCCAAACGAAGCAAAGCCTCCGCCACCTCGTCTTCGGGCGAGGGCGCGGGTAGCTCGCGAATAGCTGGGGTGACGCTGGTGGGCGCAGAGGCAGGACTTGCCGTTGTTGCCCTCATTACGCCGCCACAAGACGTCATCGGGAGGAGCATAGCTGCCTCGGGAGCTTGCACGACGGCGGAGGCCTGTGGGTCGGTCTGAGGTGGGCTCGCCATGATTATTCTAGGCAAGGTGGGCAGGACCACGCTCATGGCCTGCCTCGCCACCTCCATAGCACTGTCGGCGGCCCGACGGTAGGCATAGATCTTGGTCAAACCGTTGTTGCTGTAGTTCGGGTGATAGCTCCGGGGAAGCGTAGTCCAAAAGCACACGGTACTTTGCCTCGTTGTCGGCTGCTTGGGCGGCGGCCCTTTGCACCACCTCCCACTCAACCTTGTTTGTCACATACTTGTCCACCCACGCCCGCTCCTCGGGTGTAGCGGGGGGCAAGGTGGGCCTCGGCAGCGACTGGAGCTTTTCGTTAAGTCCACCGATGCTAGAGGGTTGCGCCGCAGGGGGTCGCGGCGACGGTACGACGGCGAGTGATGCGTCGAAAGTCGCCGCTCGCAAAAGCTCCTCCCGCCTGTTGCCGATTAATTCTATAAATGTACGCTCAGCCCGCCGCCGCGAGCTCGTGGCGCGGCGTCGTTGTTGGTCCAAATCCTCCTGCCGTCGCCGCACTTGATCCGGCGTCTCCCTTCTACCGCTAGGCGTTGACATTAATTCTCGTAATGCCTCGGCTTCAGCGGCGGCCATCATCTGCTGCCTAAACTCCGCCCAAGCGCGATCATCAGAAACGCCGTTGGCGGGCTTGACGCTGGCAGAGGGAACAGGACTCAAAGGTGCGTTGTTGGTCATCATCTGGCAGGCTGGGTTTTGCGTCATGAAGTGGCTCGGCGGTAGGCGTACTTGGATTCAGGCTGTCGTCGTCGGTCGCCGGGGCCGGGTACTCAGACTCAGCAACACGAATTTCCGTGACGAAAGGAAGATTTAGAATTTCCCGAAGTCGCAAGGCTATGTCCCAAAGGGCCTCGCCGCGCTTGAGGTGGTAATCGGCGTGCGCCTCGCGATGCTGCCGCGACGCGGGATGCTCCTTCAGCGGGGGAGCTATTCCTAGCGCATAACCGGCCATAGTTTCGTCGGAAGTGGCGGCGGCGAAATGCAGAGCCAGTTCGTGAAGCGTCTGCACCTCCTTGTGTGTCACGGTTAGGAAACACGGCGCGTCGTTCTGATGCTGATAGTCCAATTCAGGGCCGTCAGGCGCAGGTCCAGGGGCTTGATCTCCCATCAGGGACACTCCTGAGCCCTTGGTGTGCGCTGGACCTGGAGCAGGTTGGCACACGGCGGGCTGGGAGCGTGGCGAGATGGGTTGCCGAATGGGCTCACATGGGGTTTGACTGCCCCCAGGAAAACTGGAAGGGGGAGACCAGAGGGGGGTCAAACGGCATGCCCAGCGTGGCATTTTCAGGCTGCTGGCCGGCTCCTTGGGCAGAGATCTTGGCCAGGGTTGAAGCCATCTCCAGTATGCCGGTAGCAAAGGCCTGACGAAATGCTGCGGGCAGGACAGAGGAAACCGGTCCCTGCGAAGGGGCGCTGCCCTCATTTCCCTTGCCCGCTGGGGAGCCGCCCGCTGCGCCACCCATCATCATGACGCCGGGAGGAACCGTAGCCCACGGTGCTGGGCCCCACGGGCCCTCGGGGGCAAACATGCTCACATACTCCCTTAGGCGAAATGCCGTGAGAGGGTAAGGATCCTTGCCGTTGGGGAAGCTGGGCTCCAACTCCGAGCGCCAAGGTAGTACCGGGGCAAGTCCACAACCTGCATCCATCACCGCCTCACGCCATTGGCGATACTTTGGGTACTGACCTTTAGCACCCGCCTTCCAGGCCGAACGCAAGGAGCGCTCAGCGCGCCTCTTGAGCTTGGTGGCCCTCTCCACTTGCTCCTCTGAGGGTAGATCGCCGTACAGACTCGGCATCATCATCCAATGGGCGGATTCGCTGTCGCTGGCCGCCAACATCAGATGCAGGGCTATCGTGTCGTCCTGCTCCGAAGTCCATGTGCGAGTGGGATCCAACCGCACCAGGGTGTTGCTTTGAACCCAATTAATCAATCTGTTCACGTGATCGTTGTACAGCTCCAATGGACAGGTGGGCAGACCTTGATTGGTGAATGGTTCATCCACTGGGCATTGCTCAGGCAACGGGGGCGTGTCGGAGAGAGTAGAGTAGCAAAGCAGGTCGTCAGCTCCATCTTGCGACGTGGAAGACTCCAAAGGCCTCTTTTTCAAGAGCGAACTGGTTGGCCGCGAAGGGGGCGAAGGCCTACGCTGGGTGGTATCGTCGCTTGCCGTGTCAGGGGCTTCAGCGATATCCAGTATGGCATCAGTCATGACCACGTCTTGTAGCCATGCCTGCTCGCCTTCGGAGACAGGGGACCGCAAGCACGCTGCTAGGTCGGCAGAAGAAACCGGCGAGGGAAAAACTGAAGGTCCGGGTTCCTCAAAGAGCGGATTCTCCCAGACAGATGTCATCATGGCCACGTGAGCTTGGGCTGGCGGTGCCTCTGCTGCAGGAGACGGGGCTTCGTCAGGGCACACGTTGGGGCGCTTGTTGTTGTGACCCAAGGTCTCGATGAGCGTGTGCAGGTCGTGACGTTGTTGGGCATTTAGACGGGCGTTGGGCCCGTCCAATGCCCCGTCCTCTCCGTGGCGCCAAGGAGGGGCGAAGAGGGAATTGCCACACCCCAACTCGTGCAATTGATGGTACCACCATGATCGTGACGTGCATATCTTGTTGCCGCCGTGAAGCCACGCTTGGTCCATCAAGCGCTTGCCCTCGGCTCGCAAATCTCGTGCAAGCGAGAGCTGGTTGTACACGTCCACCAACATGTGCTCGGCCACTCTGCGCACGCGAGTGGCCACGTGAGCAAACTCGCATGCCGCGTTTAGTGTTGTCTCCACCCGTTTCCACTCGTCGTGGCGCAGTTTGCCACTTGGATCCAGACGGACTGCAAGGATGTCGACGAGCCACTGTTGAGCTTCGAGGGAGGTGGTGTCGGGCTGCAGTCCACCCCAGAAGGTACCCTCAGGGCGTCCAGCAGGTGGAGGCTCATGCTCGGCGTAAAAACGCTCGCTAGGGCGCTTAGGACGTTTGCTGGGGTCCACGTAGCCCGGGTGAGGAGTCGTAGGCGCGGTGTCATGGGCAGGAGAAGGCGGAGGGGAACCACGTCGCTTCTCAAGCTTCAGAAAGTTGATCAACAGATCTAGACTCTCACTCTTGAGGGGCCGGCGAGGTTCGCAGCGTTCCGCATCCTTAGGGTCCCAAGGGCAATGAGGCCCCAGACCGCATCCCGACGCCCGCACCGCATTGAGCCAATCCTTCCACTCCGGGTAGTACTTGTTGCCGCCTAGGGAGTAGGCGCTCTCAACCCAACAGCGGCCGGCCTCGCGACGAGAAGCGGCCATAGCGAGAGACTGGAGGGCGAATTTAAGGTGTTCGCGCGCAGTATTCTCGTGTTGGCGGGCCTTGCTTTCGTGGCAGGCGGCGTTGCTAAGACTGCTGGTAATGTTGTAGCAGTCCATGCCTGACGACCAGGGCTTGCCGTTGTTAAGCGCCTTGTTGATATAGCGCTCAAGCCAATCCTGCTCCTTGGGGGTCAGGGGCAAGATCTCGTACGGCAGAAACTCGTCGTCTGCCGTGGTGTCATAAGGCGGACCTGCGGGAAGCTCGCCGCTTGGGGCTGTCGAAAGCCCCGCTTGACCCATCATAGATACGCTTGGCGACTCCCAGATCTCGCCTTCCTCAAGCTCCTCCAAAGATCCATACATGAGGGCGGCGAGCTCCAACATCTGCTGGGGCTTGAGCTGCCATTGGGGCCAGCAGGCTTCAGCATCGCTGGGGTCCCAAGGACAGTGAGGCCCTAGGCCGCACCCGGCGGAAAGGACGGCAGAGACCCACTCCCCGAACTCGGGGAAGTGAGTCTTTCCCGCCTGGCTCCAAGCCTTGCGCACTGAATCTCGGGCTGAGGTCTTTAGAGCCTTGCTCTCGCGCAGGGCTAGCCAAGCTTCGTGCAGCTTTGAACGTGCGGTGTTGGAGAAACGGCGAGCGGCACTGTCGTTTTTTGCCGCTGCGTGGAGGTGCTGATAAATGGCACACTCCTGATCCGGGGTCCAGCGTAGGTGTGGTCCCAACTTGACCATCAGGTGTTGACGTATCCAGCTTCGGGGGCATGTGGGCACGCCGCGGGCGCTGGAGTCGGTTGCGACAGTTGCGCCCGCGTCGGGTACCACCCGGTCGGTAATCATCATAACATCTGGCCCGTCATATGCACTACCCAAGCGATCCACGATGTCAAATAGACGGTCGACTTGGTTTGCCCTGAGGGGCGGCGGTCGTGCATATTGGCGTCGCTCGTCGCCTGACCAAGTGAATTCTGAGCCAAAGACGAAACCTGCCTTTTTCAAGGCGCGAGTCCATTCGTCGTAGGTCATGAGCTTGTAGCCGTAGGTTTGCCATGAGCGATGTACTGCCCGCGACCGCTGGGCTTTGCTATGCTTGAGCTGCTCATAAAGCTCTAGTAATAGCGCCGCTGGTTGGCTCATCATGTTGCGTTGAAGCCTGGCAGTCGCATCGTACGTGAGCGCCGTATCAAGCGAGGCTGCCACTGCGTAGCGCTCCTCCGTAGAGAGGAATTGCGTCGGGTCGAGAGCAGGAACAATGTTGGCTCTGATCCAAGAGAAAAGGCTTGACCTCTGCGCCTGGACCTGGCCGACCATAGCTCGTCGCGAGCCGGAGGGCGGCTCGGCTCGCGCGAGCGGACGCAGCGCCGTAGCCGGGCGCCGGGCTTGGGAGGAAGGTAGATGAGAGGACGGGCCTGTTCGAGCGGCGGGGCGACAGACCATACCGGTAGGAACGTTGCTTGGCCGGGGCAGAGGGCACGTCTTCTCCCTCCCCGACTCCTTCCGCCCCAGGAGTTTTCGCGCAGCCATTACATTGTCCAAAAGGGTCGTCATCCTCTCGGCTTCTGCCCTCATCTCCTCTGCTTCTGACCTTGGCCTGGGAAGTGATTGATGGTGAGCGAAAGGCGAGGCCAAGACCGTGGTCGGGGGAGGCGGGGCCACAAAAGGCGCTGGCTCGTCATGCGTGTCGATACCTTGAAGGTTGGCCACGAGCCCGTCCAGAGGCGGTTGCAGTATGAACAGTGGGAGCTCGGCCAAAGGGGAAAGAGGAGCTTGCTCGGGAGGTGGTTGACTTGCAGAAGGCGAAGCCTCCGAGTCCTTGGGTGCAGAGTCCTCCGAGAGCCCTGGCTCGCACGGCGTGCCGGTGCTTGGTTCAGCGGGTGGTGCATCCGGAGGTGAGGGAGGCACGACTGGAGGGGGCTCGGCAATGGGAAGTGAAGGCTCCTCTGTTGGCGGCGGAGGCGACGAGGGCTTGGGGGAACCCGGGGCGTTGCGAGGGGACCCGCACTTCCAGGGCCGCAAGGGCGACGAGGAAGCATCCTTGCGCGCCCACTGAGGGGCTAGCACCACCTCCTCGTCCACCCGGGAGCAGTCCGCGCTCAAGGCAGGGGTGATTCCCTGTGCCGCAAGCGGGGGCTCCGGGTCGGGAGCCGGTGGAAGCACTGGAGAGCTGGGGGCCTCAGGCCGGATCTCTTCCACCACTACGGGGGATGAAGGCGTGGGGCGAGGCCCCACTGGCTCGGGGGTCACGTCCAAGGCCGAGAGGTGAGGCTCGATCACTCGCCACCACCGAGGAAGCACTCGTCTCCAATGGAACCTCAGATCCGAAGGTGGTATCTCGGCATCCACCATAAACCCTTCCAGGCTCGAGGTGTCGGAGGCGCAGTCCCACGATAGCACGGGCGCCACCGCGGTGCTCATGAAGTCGATAGGAAGTGTAGACCTTAGGCCCTGGTCGTTGGTGTATTCCAACAACTGCCGCTTGTACGATATGTCGGCTTGTACTGCATCCAGCCAATCAGAGCCCAGGAGTAATTCGTACCCAAGGGAGTTGGAGACGTAGGGGCTGATGGGGAAGTGCATGTCACCGGTGCTGGTGTACAGTGCCCGAATGCGGCCGCCGGCAGGTGTTCGAGAGCCGTCCGCATTGCTGAAGGCCATGTCGGTAGGCTCAACGTCGTCTAGGCGGCGAAGCTTGCGAATGGCGGGAGTGGCAATCATGCTCACGCTAGCTCCACTGTCGATAACCGCTGACAACTGGGTCCACTGCCCTTCCGCATCCAACACCTTGATTTGGGCACGGCAGACCTTGTAATGCCGGCCTTCGGCATCGGTACCGGAGGCAGCAAGGGTCAAGGGAACCCTGGACTTGCTGGCGGTCACAGGGGCCTTGCCGCTCCAAAGGGCTTCAAGCCATTCATCGTCAGGGGCCGGGGGAGTGCCCTGGACCAGCGACACGGTAGCGCCGCCAGTGTTGGACTGCGAGGCCTTGCGCATAAGCGCCTGCAGCTGGGATGCCACCCTGCTGTACACGTTGACGATGTTGAGGTTGGCTAAAGTGCCCAAAGGTACGGCGTGCCGTACGATTTTATTGACGATGTCAGCGGCCAACTGCCGCTCCGTCTCAAAGGGATCGCCGTTGGGCACAGGGTCCGTGCGCCCTAACGGCTCGCCGGGCTGTCGGGTTTTCCAGGGCCGCTCAGGGGTGCGGCCACCGGATCCCGAAGCAAAACCCGGACGGCTGGGCCCTTGATTGGCGTTCGCATCCCTGCGAGGCCACTCGTTGAAACGCCCTGGAGCGCCCGGCGAGGGGGAGCGCGGCTGCTGGTTGCCACGCCAGTCATTGGCGTCGCCGTAGGCCCCAGGCCGACCAGGCCCTGATGGGCGAGGGGCGTGGTTGGCTGGCGTGCCCGGTGCCGTTGGGGCACTATGAGCACGGGCGAGCGGGGTAGCCTGGCTTGGAACAGCCGGTCGTGCTGGTAAACCTGCACTGGGCGTCGCCGGACTTGCGGCCTTCTGGCCTAAAGGCGCAGGCGCGGACGGCGAGCGACCGGAGGGCTGACCCCCCACCACCACTTGCTCGGGCGAGAAGGCGACTCGCTTTCGAGGCAAGGTGGTGTTGTCGAACTCGCCGACCCGCTTCATAAAGACCTCAAAGTCTTGAGGGCGGTAGGTATGGAAGACCTCCTCGCCCGACCCACAGGTGTCATGGAGCCGGTCGGGTGAACAACCCCGGTCGAGACCCCATGACCGCTCCGTGTTGCTGTTTGAAGATTTATCACCATAGGTCATCTCAGTTTGTATCAAGTAGACGGAACTGCCGGACCTGCGGGGAGGGGGAGGGCGAAAGGGGGCACGGGTTGACGAGCCAGACCGGGCTTGACCTCGGTTGGCATTGTTGCCAAATTGGGCACCAGTGATAGCTAGCGTGAGATTGCTCATCTGACGAGACAAGTCGGCTATCTGCTTCCTATCACTTTGCCTTTCCCTGGCGTCCTGGAAGGACCGTGACTGCCCATTCCCAAACCGCCGGTCATTATTACGGCCGGGGTTCCTATCTCGGCCATTGTCGGGCCAACGGGTCCTTAAATCCCTCCTAGGCTGGGAGTTGCTAACGTCAAAGCGTTGCTGCCTAGCTGGGGGAGCATCGTAAGGTGCTCGGTCATCCCTGCCCCTGCCCCTCTCTTGATCTTGGTCGAAACGAACGGTTCTTGAGGTCTGGGTATTGGCCTGGGGGGCAGGGGTAGGGCGCGGGGAACGGGGTTCACGGGTGTCACTAGCAGAGGCTGTATCATTATCACCCCGTGGATATTTCGCACTTTCGGCAGCGTAGCTAGCGCTGTCGATGCTTGATCTAGATCCCGTGGACGGAACAAGTACATAGTATCGGAGATCTCTGGGTGTAACCCCCTAATAAAGTTGTGCATGTGAGACAAATCCCTCACCCCATCCAGCCCCAACTGCGTTAGCAATCCCCTAAAACGGTCGGCGTAATCCCGCACGCTCTCCCGCTTCCCTTGCTTGCAGTTGGCTAGACGATAGTACAGGACCTCATCCCGTACGGCATAACGCTCGGTTAATGCGGCACGGAAATCCGCCCAGCTAGTAAGACGCTGGGGTACACATTTTGCCCAGGCTGAAGCATCCGGCCCCAACCGACAGCGCGCGGCCGTCAAACGATCCTGTTCATTCCAGCGGAATGCTTCGCCATGGCACTCCACTTGATCCAACCAATCGGATGCCGTGACGGACTTGGGGTCGAACGCCGCCAAGGAATTTAGTGCCGAAGGAGTGAGACCGCTAGCCATGATTCTTGAGCTTCTCCTGCGTAAGAGACTGTCTGCGCGGAGGTGGTGTGGGGGATGCGCGGAGGAGGAGTGGTGACGAATGCGCGGAGGCTAGACGAAAGTGTTGACACCTGCAGGAAAGAGGTAAAGCGCGGAGGAGGAGTGGGGGAATACGCGGAGGTGGAGTGGGGACGAATACGCGGAGGAGGTAAGGGGGGAGGACGTAGATTGAGGGTGAAGGCTTTATCGGTCGGGTTTTAGGAGTTGTAGTACTGGCGGCCTCTGTTGCCGCTAAATTAGTAGACGAAAAGGGGGCGCTCCGCTGCAGTCGGAGGCTCACAACACGCGTGTGACTTGCAAACCACGTCCCGCTACCACAAGCGGAGCGACCACACCAACGGGGTAGAGACCAAATTTACACACCCAAAATTTTCGCGCGCACTGCTTGCTGCTGTAGTCTACTACTGTCGAAGGTGTAGCTGCCGCGCCCTTGGACCGTTTGCGAAGCCTCCAAACGCGTGCGGCAAGGAGGTGTAAGAAGACACCCCACGAGCCGGGTTGTGTCGAGTAGGAACGAGCGGAGGGTGGTGTGCAGATAACCACGAAGTACTTGAAACTTAGAGTTGAGCGGAAGCGGTTTATACCACGTACAGACGGCGGAAACGCCTGACGGGGAAGGTTGATCGATTAGCGCCCAGGCGAGGCGGGTGCAGGACCTGGGGATCGAAGGGTAAGAGGGCCGAGGGCGAGGTTGTATGACGCGAAGCCCTGGCTGAAAGGGGCTGTGAAACGAGTCGAGGCTACTGTCGCCTCGCTGGCGCTCGGCTCCCTAATGGACCGGAAGGGGGCCGCGGAGGGCGGACTGAGCAGAAAGCGGGAAGATCTGGAGTGAGGCTCCTGCTGATCGGTCTGTGGGAAAGGGTCCGGAAAGGCTGCGTCCGAACGGCTAGCACGGCAGACGGCTGGACGGTTGCGGGCCTGCAAGGGAGCTGCTGCTGCGTCCCTCGGAGCGTGCCTAAGAAAGGGGGCTGCTGGCAGGGACGGAGGCTTAGTCACACGGGCCTGCTGCCGCTAGAGATGCTGGTCGGGGCAGGTGACGAGAGGAAGAAGGGCTGGCTGCAATCACCGACGGCTAGGGGTCCGCTGGTAGATCCGGAGGCTTAGTCACGCGGACCTCGGACTAGTGCACTGCTGTCAGGGGCCAACTGAGGCTGCTACGCTGACGCAGGTCCACAAGGGCTACCCGAAAAAGGGCGGCACACGAGCTGCTAGGACTAGGTGCACGGGCCTGACGCGGGCAGGGGCTGATCCTCTGCCGGTCCTAGTGGCCGCTGAGCGTTCTCGCGCACAGGGACGGAGGCTTAGTCACACGAACCTGGGGGAACTGGGGCGGTGCCGAAGATGTAGAGGCTGTGCCGCCGCGCCGGAGCTCTGGGGCGCTGTAGTTGTGGACAGAGGGAGTGGGACCGCTGCACGTCCACGCGACAGGGGAGCGACCTCCTGCCTTGACGGGAAAACGGGCTAACCGGGCCGAGGCTAGCCTAGCTCTGCTGAACGGGGGCGATACAACTGCAGTGGGGCTGCAGCGATCAGCGACCAAACCTAGTACCGTGAGTCCTTGGGTCTTGGGGCGTGTAATTAAGCGGAGACCTTACAGTACCGAGAGTTCCGAGCGACGGGTGATCAGTCCGGCGCAAGCCGATTAACAGAGCCGAGAGTAGGTCGAGAGTCTGAGAGCTTTGGAGAGCAATAAGGGAACCGGGAATAAGGGAACAGTAAGAGTAAAAGTGTTAAACCTGATAACGCCGCGTCTGGGCCTTAAGAGCGAACTCGCTGCGGGCCTGACCTGGGTCTGTCGTACCACCTGGGCCTTCCGACACCTGGGCCTGCCCTTTCGGGATCCGGGCCCTCCGAAGGCCCGTAAAGGCCCCTCCGGGATTGTTGGAAGGTGGCGCAGGGCCCAGCCCGAGTCGGGAGGCTCGGGCTTCCGGCTCCCGCCACACGGCCCGCCGAACGCGCAGGGGCTTTTGCCTTTCGGGGCGAAGTCCCTGGCACAGACGTCGGTTACCTGGGCGCACCGGCGCTGGTGAGCGCCAGTGCTTGCCACGCAGGCTACACAAGGCCCTCGCTGAGCACCTCGCTAACACCTAAACCACACCACCACAAGGCCACGCTGGCTGGGGAAAGAGGGCTGTCCCGCTCGCGCCTGTGCGCCTTCGGGTCCCACCCAAATCATCTACCTACCCGGGCTTTGCCTACCTAACCCTCGCAACTACACCAAAAGCTCCAGCTCTAAGAACAACAGGGGTTCCTAGCTCGGGCGCCGCTTCCCTGCATAAAGTCACTCTGGTTCACGGCAGCGCCCACCGAACCTCCCGCGTCGCTAAAGTAGCCAAGATACCACCTAGTCTCCTCGCACACACAACACTGCTTGCCGCGCTGCTGGGGCTACTCGCGCCAGCTGCTCTTCTTTGCCGTGACCTTCTTTCCTCCGCCTAAGTCCGCGCACCGCCGCATTTCTCCTGTTGCTAAGATGCGCCACAAAGAAGATGTTGCCACTGAAGGAAGGGGAGCGCGCTGAGAAGGCCCAACTTGGCGCCAAGGCCTCGCGCCTCACGGCGCTCGGCCAGCAAGCTCGGGCACAGATAACAATCGTCGATAATTTACAACCCAACGGCAACCCGTCCGAAAGGTCGGGGAACAGCGACACCGCTCAGTCCTTGGCCACCCGCGAGTTGCGCGACAACACCATACGCACGACTCCGAATGCATAGACTTGAGTGCGCCATAATTCACCGTCGCCCTGAAGGGGCACGCCACGGTGTGCCGGGTCTGGCACGTACCCGCTCGGGCTGTTTCCCCCCCACCGGCTTCACCCCGCAAAGCGGTAAAGACGCCGGCAAGGGCCCGAACCGCGACCACGCAAGCAGGTCAAGACCTCACTTGAGTACGCAAGCACTTGCGGCCCGTACTGTAGCCCCACCCAAGTCGGCCCTCGCAGGGGGGTCGGGCCTCTTGTAATACCCGCATCCTAACAAGTTGACGGCAGGTGCGGGGCCCCCGGATGCATCACTTTTGGTCTTGCCCGGTCGCCCAGACGCTTCGTGACTACATGGGCTGCAGCCCATGCAACTCGGCCCTCGCAGGGGGGTCGGGCCTCTTGTAACGCACCGCATCCAAACAAGTTTCGCGCCTCTGGTCCTTTGCCTTGCTGGGTGTTCGCCCGCGGGGCTGGGGCGCTGTGCCCGCAGATCATCCCTTTCTGGGCTCTGATGCCTTGGGGCGGGTGGTGTGCCGGGTGTCGTTCGAGGTTTCTGACTCTGACTCTGATTCCGTGTGATTTCGGTGTGATCCGCGCTGCTTGTCCCTTGGGCTAGGTGGTGCTGATTGGTGTTTAATTGTTAGGTGATTCGTGCACGTGACTGGCTGAGAGGGTGGGTGCGCTGACCAGAAGACTCTTTAGGACGGCTCCCGGCTTCGGTTGGGGGGCAAGGGGTTGAAGGGCTGCAGCCCATGCAAATCGGCCCTCGCAGGGGGGTCGGGCCTCTTGTAACGCACCGCATCCTAACAAGTCCGTGTGATAAGGTTGCTTGCAGGGTTCCCTTCTGTGTGCTCGGGGGTTGTGTTCGCAGCCCCAGCGAGAAGGGCGCTGCTTAAATACTAAATCACACGCTGAAGGGCCGTACAGTCCCAGCTGAGTTGGCAGGCCCCGCGGCCCTGGGCCGGCCCCGGGACTGCCGGAAGATACGGGCCTTGAGCAGTCCCCGTCCGGGCCTGCCTGCCCTGTTCGGCTACCTAATTCTTCTCTAGTTTCCTTCCTCTACATAGATATCGCTTGAACCCGCCTCCGGCTCGAGGTTATTGAGTGCCGAGGGCCCTATGAGCCACGCCAAGCCTGCCTGCATTGATGTCTGTGTTCAGGCTTCCCAGGGCACCCCGTCAACAGCGGCGTGGCCCCGTTGCAGCCCTCTCGGGCGACCCGGATGCTTGCCGCTGTCGCCGGGGCTGCTCGACGCTTGCACACCTTTAAAAGCCTCTCTAGGCCCCCGCTATGCCCATTCCGAGTCATCAAACCTTAAGTATGCCCCTGGCACACGTCAACATCAATTGGGCGGGCTTGGGGCCCAAACAGAAGCACTTTCAGTTGCAATCAACCACAGAAGGTCCGGCCGGGCCCGTCAGAGGGGCTGGCCGGCCACTCACAGATGTAGTATCCATCCAAATGGGAGGACGTGGCGTCCTGGGCTCGCCACGGCGCGCACAATTGGATGGCCGAGTGATTGAGCCTTCCCGGCGCTCGGCTGCTCACGAATAACACATCAACCATACACATCATCACACAAGAGCATTGCCAGGCGATATCACCGTAAGCGACGCACAGCCCTGAGCGCAGAGCCCAACCGGGCTGCGCGGGCACGCCCGGCTGAACACAAACCACCAATGATACCAGCGCTGATAGATACGTGACGCAGGCTAGGCTCCAGCGCAGGTAGCTGTGTCGGGGCCCCCTCCGCCCATACACACACGCACTGGCACCCTCGGCCGACCCGCTCCTGGTGGGTACTTGCGGTACCTGACCAGGAGCGGTCGGCATGTGAGCTCGCCATGTGCCTCGCTCGTCAGCTATGCACCCGGAGAGCCTCATCTTCTTGACTCTCCGCCGTGGGAGCACTCGCTTGTGGGGGGAGGCCGCGAGCCGCCCCCCTCCATGCCATGCTACTTGTGCGCACCCGAGTGCGACGTGTCCTCGCTTGCACGCCTCAACTGCTTGCGCGTTGGGCTCATGCATGCTTGCTCCGCTGAGTTCTGCGCACTCACGCTGCCACGCCAACGTGTCGCGACAACATGCTCGTATCGTCACATGAACCGCTGCATCGGCGCTGGCCGCGGAGCAGGGTAGCCACTGCATGCCGCCGGCCGCGGGTGACAGAGGCACAGCGGCCGACAGCGTCCCACGGGTCAGAGATGCGTAGCGTAGCAGCTGGAGGAGGAGTGAGGGGGCGGGGCGGGGCACGAGGTGAGCGGGGGCCGGCCCTAAGAGGCGCGACGCGGGGGCACGGCGTCCAGCCCGGGCAGGGCCAGCCACCCGCATGTCGAGACAAGCAGAAGCACCTTACCAGCGATTTGTAGTCAGCGCTCAACGCCAGGTCCGCGCGACAGCGATGGCTTCGCGCGCGAACAGGCCGATGCTTCCTCGGTCCTTCCCACAAGACGATGCGCTTGCCCCTTTGGTATGGTCAGCGAGCCAGATGACTATGGAAGCGTCACGGGAAGTTAAGTTTGCGCGCTGTGCGCGATGGGCTCCATCGTTCGACCTCGCCGCAGCGTCAGCTAGTCAGGCCCTCTCAGAAGCTATTATGTGTTCTTAAGCACGCCGTCAGATGTTTGAGTTCAGGCCAGACCTCAACTCAATGACCCACATGCCCATGCAGGCTCGGGCCCTGATCAGGCCCTTCATCAGCCCTCATCATGACGGCGGAAGGGACGGGGAAAGGAGACACGGGAGACGAGTTACGGAAGGGAGGGGGGCGGGCGGGGGAGAGGTCGGCAGGGGGCAGGGGCGTGCCTGTATGTAGACGTGACCCGGTCTCACCTCCCTAAACCCCGCCCAGGACCGACGCCGACCAAGACCCCGCCCAACCCCGCCTGACCCCGCCTGCGCGGGCCCAGCCAAGACCCTCCCAGTTGCTCGCTGTGCTTGTTAGGCATGGGGAGGGCTGCCTCGGCTTCGCCGCAGGGGGACCGCGGCAGGGTGGCCGGCGGGCGTTTACTTAGTCGCGGAGGGCGGGACCTTCCCCCCAGGAGGGACCTGCCCCCATGCGTACCGCTCCGTGCAGTGCTAGATAGCCTTGCTGCTTGCGCTACATACATGGAGTCATTATGGATGGATGTGGAGTGGCTGCCCGGCTGCCCAACCAGCTCCGGCGTTTGCGCCCCCCTCCACCTGTCCCGCGCCCCTAGTACATCTCGCAACCCGCCGTACTTCCTTCGCTCGCCCAAGGGCAGCACGCATGGGAAGCCATGCGCCCCACTGATGATAAACGAGGTTGCCCTCTAGCTACTGCTGCCCCTGCGCTGAGTCATGGTTGCAAGGCCATCACGCATGTCAGCCTAATCTCGACCCCGCCATGATAGATGGGTCGTACTACCCATACCTACACCCAATGAGATGTGCGCATGTCTAGGGGGCGAGCAGGGCATGCCGTGGACCTGGCCGCTCCGCCGGTTCAACCTTTGGCTTGCTCGACCTACGGAGGTAGTGGATCAGAGGGTCTGGGATGTGGTGTGTCTTGCAGCCACCACAGCCATGGAGAAGGGGACGCCGATATCTGTCCGCGACAAGGGAGAATGGGAACCGTCTCGGTGTGCTGAACCGAGGACGTGTGCTGGTGTCAGCCGAGTTTTGGGGGGCGCTTCACTCCACGCGCTCAGGCCACCAAGAGGTGAGGAGACAACAGCGGCGGACCACCCTTTCTTGCGAGTTTCCGATGGTAGATTGTCTGTGCAGGAGCCCCCAGGCGTAGCGTCCTGGCACTGATCGATGATGACTAAAGACACGGCGGTAGAATAATGAGGGGGGTTCTACGGGCCCGGCCCTAGCGACGTGGCGTAATGACCGAAAGTCAGTCACAAAGCGTGGGTGTCGGTGTGCAGGTGGCACACCCAGTAGGTGGCGCTCTCGCTCAACCCCTTCCCTTCTGGAGGCGGTTCCTGCTCAGCTGAGCTGTGCCGGCGGCTGGCCGACCCCCTCCTCCCCCTGGAGCGGCCCGCCCTCATCAACTACAAGGGCGGGGTGGTTGCAATGGACTCCGCCTCCGCCCTTGAGCTCCAGGCCTGCGTCTTCCTGGTCAGCAAGGACGGCAGCCTCCGCCCCCTGCACATCACCATCCCCCACGATGGCGCCGACAGCCCGGAGCACGACCCCATCTTCGACGTGGGCGGCGGGGCTATCGCCCTCTTTGGCCGCAGCCGGGCGGATGCCGGGCTGCTGACCATCGGCAGCTGCTACAGCAGTGAGCTAGAGCGGCGGGAGCCCACCCTCTCGATGCCAGAGGTGCAGCTCAAGGCCTGCTTCCTGCCCAACAGCTCGGTGGGCGGGAAGCTGGGGCAACCGTACGACTACTGGGATTCCCACAACCCCAACACGATGCAGCACCCCAGCGGCGCCTTCGCAGCTGGCCTGGCCGCCGTCCTGGGGGCGGCAGCGGACACCTTCCTGACCGCCCCGTTCCTCGCCGGCGACAACTCGTTCTGCAAGCAGAAGGCTAAGGCCATGCGGATGATCGGCGCTGCCCCGGAGGCGCCGCTGAGGCTGGACACCCCGCCAGCGCCTCGGCCCGCAAGGCCGGCCACCGTCCCGCTGGCCCTGCAGATCGCGCAGGCGGCGGAGGGTGAGACGCTGTCAGACGATGAGGAGCCCGTGGCGCGGTCGCTGGAGGAGGAGATGGCAGCGGCCGCGGCTGTGGCCGAGCAGCAGCGTGTTGCGGCGGCTGCGGCCAAGCAGCAGCGCGCTGCGGCGGAGGCCGAGCAGCAGCGCGTGGCGGCGGAGGCGGAGCTGCGGCGCGCCGCAGCGGAGGCCGAGCAGCAGCGCGTGGCGGCGGAGGCGGAGCTGCGGCGTGCCGCAGCGGAGGCCGAGCAGCAGCGTGCCGCAGCGGAGGCCGAGCAGCAGCGCGCGGCGGCGGCAGCCGAGCAGCAGCGCGTGGAGGCGGAGGCAGAGGCCGAGCGGCGCAGGCAGCGGGAGGCCGTGCGGGGAGCGGCCGAGCAGCAGGAGGCTGAGCGCGGGTCGGCGGGGGCGGGCGGCTCCCAGCCGGCAGCCCACCCCCCGGGCCGCCAGAGCGGCACCGACAAGGCAGGTGACGGGATGGGGAACAGCGGCCAGGCCGCTCTCCGCGCTCCCCTTAACCTGCGCGCACCTGTGTACCCCCGCCTGCCCCGCCCCCCGCACCCACCACCTGACCCCGCCCAACCTCCGCCCCGCCCCAGGCCACCAACAAGCGGGGGCTGCCCGAGCCTGGCGGAAAGGACGCGAGCGGCGACACCAACATGGGCGCCCACGCGGAGTAAACCCGAGGGTGAGCAAGCTGAGAGCCCGGCCAATGGGGAATTGCGCCGGACAGCAGCCCACAGCCAGCCCTGCCCACCCACACCCAACTGTCCGCCCCCGCCCCCCCCCCCCCCCCCCCCCCCCGCGCAACCCCCGCAGGCACCTGCCCCGCCCACGTGCGGCGAGACGCACGGCAGCCCGACCTTCCCATGGGCTTTGGCTGCCTCAAACCCGGGGTCAGCGCTGCGCGCTTGCCCCCAAGCATCTCGGCGACTAGCGGATACCTGGGTGGCAGAGCTAATGGCCTGCACGCGTGCAGCAGACGCGCGGGCGGGGAGTGAAGGAGATGAGATTGGCATGCGGAGACAGAAAGGGATAGGCACCCGGGGGGCTACGGTTGAGGCCGGCGCGCGCAGCCTGGAGCCAATGGGGACCTGGCCGTGGGCACGGGCCCATGCGCAGAGCTGGGAGGGAGCAGCGTGTGCCCCTAACAGTAGCCCTGTGCTGCAGGGGGCCACTCCCTGGCCGGGGTTGGAGCGGGGGTTAAGTGGCCTCGACCGTAGCTTCGCTTGGGCAGGGGCCGCTTCCCGGCCGCAGGCAGGACCGTGTGTGCAGGCTGCGGATGGGCTGGTGCTCCCCCCCTGGGGCCTCGCGCGGGCTGCCGACAGGGGCCGACAGCAGCGGGCAGAGACTGTAACGGCAGTGGTTGAAGACAGCAGGCGCCCAAGGCCCACGGCCCCCGCTGTGAACTGCACCACAACCCACACGGCAGGGATCCTAATTGTAGCCGTACTTGCAGCAGCCCTCTACTTCAGCGCAGCCCTTACAGACGCTGCATGCTCCCGACCATCAACCCTCGCTACACGGCAGCCACAGCTCCGCCAGCCCAAGGCACGCACGACAAGACCCCGGACCGCCGCAAGTGACCCAGCAGAACAGCGAACCAGCCCGGACTCACGGCTATGCGGAAACGGCGTCAGCCCTGTCCCACACCAGGCAGCCCAACCCCAGCCAGGGCCTACCCCTCCCCCCATCCCGCTGCCCTGGGCCCCTGGAGGCCCCCCCCGAGTGGATAGCGAAGCCCCATACTTTGAACGCCAAACCGCAAACTACTGCCAGGAACATGCACTAAACAACCTGCTTGGACGACCCCTGCTGTCCGGCGAAGCTATACATGCCCACTGTGCACGCACGCTAGCACACCTGCACGCTCACAACCCAGATGCAGCCGCTGCGTGGGCACACTACTACGACAGCCGCTCGGGGCAACTGACAACCATGGCCATCAACCACTACCTCAGACACTGCGTACGGCTTCAGGGGCACCCGCCGCACCAGTACATCTTGAGTACGACAGAGGGCAGCCCCGCACTGAAAGGAAACCGCCTCGAAAAATACGTCATAAACCGCCTCCCTGACCACGCCCAAGGGTTTGGCTTCACACTACAGCTAAGCGACCGAGACCACGTGATAGCAATCAAATGACACAAGGGCAGATGGTGGTACTTAGACTCCAGCCTGCGCGCCCCTCTGACCATGACCCCCGAACTGTGGAAGGGCCTGAAAGGCACCCCGTATACCCTCACCCCGTGCGACTGGTACACAACAAAGGATGGCAAAGCGAACGAGAAGTTCCGTGTGCCTGACGCGCCCGACCCAATGCCTGCAGCAGCTGCCCCGCCCGAGCACGCACCACCGCCGCCGTCGCCAGCCACTCCGGGGGAGGCGGCAGCCGCCCCCTTGACCCAGCAGCTGCCCCGGCCCGCGCGCCAGCCACAGGCCAAGAAGGCGAAGCGCCAGCTCAACCTCCTCAACTGCTTAGAGCGCAAGCTGCAGAGCGACGCCGCAGATGCCCAGCGCGCTCGGGACCCCGACCTGCGCACCCCGACGCCAGCAATGGGGCCCACCGCGCCGGCCGCCGGCGCCGCCCCGGAGGAGACCGCCGAGGCCCCCGCCGCAGCCGCTGCAGGCAGCACAGGCCAAACGGCTGGGGGAGGCATGGCTCCCGCCCCCGCAAGACGCCGGGAGGGGGCCGAGACCCAGCCTGGCCAAAACGCAGCCGAGCACCACGCCGAGCCCGGCGCTCCCCCGCCCACAGCCGCCAGCGCTGCTCCCCCGACGCAAGGCGCCACAGAAGCGCCCACCGCGCACGCCGCCGGGAACGGCGCGTACGGGGCAGCTGCCGGACCTGCAAGAGGGGAGACAGCGGAAGGCCTCAGCTTCGAGGACGCAACTAGGCTGATGCGCGCCGCCATTGCGCAACGGGAAGCCGCCCAAGCCAGACAGCAACCTGGCCGGAAAGCAAAGAAACCCGTTGGCCCATGCCCCGCACAACCACGGATCACGACCCTCTTCGCCACCAAACGACCCCGTGACGAAGTCGCAAACCCGACCGGTGGAGATGAGCCTCCTGCAGGGGCCGATAACCCTAATCCCCCCACGGGCAACCCCCCCACGGGCAACAATCAGGCACCAGACGCCCCCGCGCCCCAAGACACCCCAGCCCCCGCGGCCCGCCCCCCCTCGACCGGGCAAGCGCAACTGAAACTACTCACCCTCAACGTGTGCGGCCTCCTCGGCAGACGAGAGCTCCTCGCCCGTGGGCTAATGGCGCTGAGGCCCGACCTCTGGGTGCTCACTGAGACCCGGACGGCGGGCATGAACAGGGAAACCCAGGCCATCAAGAAAGCCCTCTCCAGCCAGGCGGGGTTCCAAACGTTCCAGTCCAACGTCCCCCAACCTGAGGGGGCGAGGGAGAGGGCACAAGGCGGGAGGGGTCGCACACGCACGCGTGGGGAGGACAGGCCACACATAGTGCGTAAGGCCGGCGTGTGGGTCGGAATTGGGCCCAGCCTCGGAGGGGGACGGTTCACCACCGTGGTCCCCACCCCCCGCCTGGCGGGATACGCCTGCCACGTCCGCATCGCCACCCCCGGAAGCCCGGTGACCAACTTGGTGGGCGTGTACTGCCCCCCCGGCGACCTGGCAACACGCAGGCAGGTGTGCGAGTACTGCCTAGAGGTGGCGGAGCGCGCAACGTCAAAGGGAGAACACACACTGCTCGCAGGGGACTGGAATGGAGTGGCCCACCAATGCGAGCGAAACGGAGAAACATCCTTGGACGACAAAGCCCACCGTCACTTCCTCTCGCAAGGCCCTGTGACCCCCATCGTGCCCCCCCCCACACTGCGACGCGCCTCGCACCGCTGCGGGGCGGCCACCCACCTTTGCACCGCTGCATGCGCACCCGCCCGTGCGGAGCCGCATCGACGACGCTCTCGCCAGCAGCTTCACCAGCCAGGCGCTGAACAGGCCTGTGGGCGGCGAGGAGGGCGTGAGCGAAAGCGTCATTACCGGAACCGACTGGCCCGAGCTGCAAACCTGCCCTGACCACCGACCCCTCCTGACCCGCATGCCCCTCGCCCGCCTCTCCGTCCTCCCCGCCCCCTCGCCTCCAAGGCCCGAGGCCGAACCTTGGGCCTGCGTGCGAAAGCCCATCTCCAAGGCCGCCAAGGACCAAGCACGTACCGCAATCGAGGCGGGGCTGTCCAGCGCCATCGCCGCCCTTGGCCGCCCCCTCGCCGCCGCACGAGAGGCCGTGCAGGGAAGCCTGGCCGCACCTGAAGACGCCACCACTCGCGCAGAAGCGCAAGCCGTGCTGAGGGCCCTGCGGAGGCACGAGGCAATCGAACCGGTCAGCATCGAACAAACTGCCGCCGCCCTGCCTGGGATACTGCAAGATGCACGCAAGATCCTCATCTCAAAATGCGAATCAGCCCCGCCACCGGGCAACCAACGCTTCCCAACCAGAAAAGAACACCGAACTCTCCACAAACTAAGGAAACGGTTAGCGCTTCTGAAGCAGGCCTTATCCAACCTCCCGCCCCCCCCAGCTGGCCAGCCCCCGCCCGCGCAGCCTCGCACCCCGCCCCCATCCCCCCCGCGACCCGGCCCCCCCCCCCGACCCGCCCTCCGCCCCTGGCAGCCCCGCCCCCCTGCAGCATGAGATGGACGCCGACCCCCCCCCGGACAGCCCCCGCGCGCCGCCCGCCCCAGCACCTGACCCACCAGCCGCAGACCTTGACCCCGCAGCCGACGCCCCGAGCAGTGCAGAAGACATCCGCGCCGAGATTGCGGAAAGGAAGCGGGAGATCCGGCGAGCCGTTCAGGAGCTGCGACGGCGAGAGGGCAGGGAAGGGACACGCGGGTTTCAGCGGCTTGTAGCAGTTTGCCCCAAGAAGGCCCATAAGGTTATCTTCAACCCTCCCAGTGACCAACCCCGGGGCCTGCCCGCCGTCACGCACCCACGCGACGGAAGCCTCTGCACGGACGCAGAGAGCATCCTTGACGCTTGCCACTACAAGTGGAGCGCCGAATGCCGGCCGGTTGGAGGCGAGAGGACAGGACGGTACGACGACCCCATCAACTTCCCCGGCGACGCCCTCACCAACCCAACCGCCCCGGACGCCATGCCACGTGTTGCAGGGTGCGACCACCCCTTTAGCCAGCCCCAGGGCGCCCCCGCCTCCCTCCTGCCCGCTGTGGCCTGCTCTGTCACGTACCGGCAATGCCTCGACCACCTGGCCCGCAACAAAGCCCCAGGCCCAGACGGCATCCCCAACGAGCTGCTCCAATGCCTGCCGCCCAGCCTCCAGGAGGCTATCCATGCCCTCATGTTAACTATGTGGGTCAAGGGGGAAGTGCCCGAAACCTGGACCCGTTCCGACACCGTGCTGCTGCACAAAAAGGGCGACCCCCGAGACCTAGGAAACAAGCGACCGATAGCCCTCTGCACGACGCTCTACAAGCTCTACACGCGCCTGATCACTGTGTGCATGGTAGAGTTTAGCGAGGACCACGGGATTTGGAGGCCGACACAAGAAGGCTTCCGCCAACACCGCAGCACTGGGAGACAGCTGCTCGCCTGGATCCACAACTTTGAAGATGCAGGGCTGACAGGGAACGACATCTACGCACTGTACGTGGATTTCTCAAGCGCTTTCAACACAATCGACCAGGACAGGCTGCTGCAGATCATGATCCGGCTGGGCTACCCGGAAGATCTTGTGATTGCAGTGCGCAGCCTGTACGACAACGCCTGCACCCGCATCCGCACTGAATACGGCCGTACGGCAGATATCCACGTGCAGAGAGGCACGGTCCAGGGCGACACGCTCTCCCCCGTCCTCTTCATCACGTTCCTCGAGCCCCTGCTGCGCTGGTTACACCGCGGTGGCCGAGGCTACCGGTACGGGTGCCTCAATGCCACCAAAAACCAGCAGCACAATGCCTCCTGTCTCGGGTTTGCAGATGATTTGGCCCTGGCCACTGGTAACCGCGCAGACCTCAAGATCCAAATCGCAAAGCTCGAGCAGTACAGCACATGGGGAGGGCTCAAGATCAACGTGGGCAAGTGCCAGCTGCAAGCCGCGCTCCACGGCCAGGCCAAAATCAACCCCGAGCTACGGGCAGGGCCCAGCAGCGCACGGTACCAAAGGGTGCTCGAGCAGCAACTCTGCGACCGCAACAACGCCATATGCATTGGGGGAAAGCCGGTGCCACTCAAAAACCCAGAAGGCGGAGAGGCGTACAAGTACCTAGGGGTGTGGATCACCCCCACCCTCAACTGGAAGACGCAGGTCCAGCACATGTCCGCCAAACTGAAGGAACAGGGGGCGCTCCTCGCACAGTCCGCCACCTCGCCCGACCAAAAGATCCGCATCCTGAAAAGCTGCCTCCAGAGCAAGGTAGCCTACACCCTGACGTCGATGGCGTACAGCCCTGCCGACCTCGCCTGCCTCGATCGCCAACTAGCCGGGATTGCCAGGCGCTGCTACGGTATCAAGGGCAGCTTTCCCACGCGCGCCCTACTGGCCCCCGAGAGCCTACTGGGCCTAGGTGTTGGGTCCTTAAGAGAGCTCGCTACCCGGCGCATAGGCAAAAGCCTGACCATGGCCCTCAACGACGAGGGGAGGCTGGGAGTCATCACACGGGCCCTGCTCGAGCTGCAAGCCAAGACCGCTGGAGAGCTCCCAGTGCACACGCTCCGAAGGGACGCAACCTACTACACAACCCTGAAGATGGTGAGCTTCCTCAATGAGAACAACGCAACGGTAACCTACAACGGCAATGACTACACTACCGTGGCCAACAGTCTAACCAGACTGTGGGCCCCGGCTGCGGGCGACGGCTCCCCCGGCAGCGCGACCACCCTCCGCCCCCTCTTCCGCATCATTGCACCTCTGATCGACGTGGGGGCCGACCTGCACGCCCTAGTCGACCAAAGAGGCAAGGACCACCTCATCCCTACCGACCAGCTAAAAAGGCTGTTTGGCCGGAAGGTGAAGCGCCACCACCTTCTTGCCCTCAATCGCCTAAGCGCCTACCTCACGGGGCTGGAAGGCACAAAGCCGGCAGGCTGGTTACCCCCCTCCCTGGTGACCACCACCCAAGCCCTCCCCCGAGCCCTTCGCCGAATCCCAACAGACAACCCCATCTTCACTAGCCTCCTGCACGACACCGGGCACGCCCGCGCCCTGCCAGTCGCCACGCTGGACCGGTTCCTCGTCCCCCGCCAGCCCCCTCCACCGCCCCGCCGAGGAGAGCGGCCATGAGGCTGCGCCCGCCGACACCCCGCCCGCCAGTCCCCGGAGCTCAGGCACCCAAGACCCGGACCGCGCTGAGCACGAAGACGAAGCCGCGATGGATGAGGCCCGTGGCCACACCCAGCCTGGCTCCGCCGCACCAGATGGAGACGCGGAGATGGGGGAGGCTGACGAGGGCGGGCCGCCCGTGGGCGATGATATGGTGCTAAGCGACGAGGAGGGAGAGCCGGCAGAGGATGACATGGAGCACGGTGATGCGATGTCAAGCGACGAGGAAGGCGAACAGTCGCAAGATGACATGGAGCGCGAGCCCAGCGGAGACGGGGAGGAGCAAGGTGGGATTGAAGGGCCGGACGGCATGGAGGCCGACGACGGAGCCGACAGCAGGGAGCCCACACCAACCGCTGACCAACCAGGGCCTGCCGCCCCCACACGCAGGCAGGGGGAGCAGCGCCAGCGCGAAGAAGCCGAAGACCAACCACCCGCACGCCGACCAAAGCTCACCAAGAAGCAAAGGGAGGAGGACCAGCGCCGCAGGGCCGCACAGACCCGTGACCTCAGCCCAACCTCCGTCCCCATCCCCCGGCGACGGTACGACACAGGGCCCAAGCCGTGCTGGGACATCCGCCTATACGAAGAGCTTCTCCAGCGCAAGTTGCTGGGTGGACGCGTGGGCAACGGCTGGGCCCCGCCCGAAGGGGCCCCGCGCAACGCAACCGAGAAGGCGCGCCCGGAATGGCTGCGCACCTACCTTACGACCGGGGTGGAGGGCTGC
Source organism: Edaphochlamys debaryana (assembly GCA_016858145.1). Taxonomy (NCBI): domain Eukaryota; kingdom Viridiplantae; phylum Chlorophyta; class Chlorophyceae; order Chlamydomonadales; genus Edaphochlamys; species Edaphochlamys debaryana. Next base: position 25,601 of record JAEHOE010000150.1, read on the forward strand.
TCGATTCCATGCGTTGCCCAGGGACACGCCAAGACAGCCACCAAGACGATGGGCTATATGTTTGACAGCCAAGACCGTGTAGTCGAACTCGTAGCCGCCGTGACAAAGAGGCAGAAGGGACAGCCCGTACGATATTACCGAGTGCGCTGGGCCCCAACCACCGTGACGTGAGGCGCCCTCCCGCTCTATGCGACCATGGGCTACCTCCCCGCCCACTGTGCAGACTGCACGGCCCACCCCGAGGCCCCGTACCTGGTCACGGTCGAGTGGCAGGAGACGGAGGAAGCCGAGTCCAGCCTCCAAACCCACGCCAACTGGGCCGAGCTCCTGGCGGCCTTCCGCACCTAGCAGGCCGAGCCGGCGGCCCCACCGGCCCCCGCACGGGCCGCGGACGCAGCCCTCACCGACCGGCAGCGGCAAGGAACCTGGGAGGAGGACCGAGGGGAAGACCCAGCGGGCGTCAAAAGGACGATCCGAGCGCATGTGGAGATTGACGCTAACCCCCGTAATCCTGACGCAGACATTGCCCCTCCTAACTGGTACCACATCCAGGTCGGAAGGCGGAATCGGCATATCCCAACAGACCCAGAAAGCGGCACCCCCCGACACCTTGGCCTGGCCTTCGCCTATGCCCCCAACGGATGCCAGATGGGCTGCCTGACCGCCCAGACGCTCGCCGCCCTACGGGCCCGGTGGGAAGCCGCTCGCTCAATCCACCCTGTACGGCACGCCAGGCTCTCCAACGGGAGGGGCTTTGAAGAGAGCGTCGCCCGCCTTCTCCTGCGATACAGGGAGGGAGCGGGACATAAGGACCACCCCATCAAACCAGCATACGAACGGCGACTTCCCCCACAGCTCTTGGCCCGGCTGCAGCACGCACTGGCTAGCGACCATGCAGCCCCCCCACCCGTGGCTGAGCGATACGCCTCCCCCCTCAACGTGTGCGACAGCACGCAGATCTACTTCTCGTCGTACGCCGAAGACGCCCTGTTTGGGGCCACCCACGATGCCTATGCCCACTCAGCCGCAGGGCTCGCAGTTGCCCACCCCGAGCCCCACCCCCAGGCGGAGCTCAACGCAATCCAATGGGCGCTAGCCTGGGCTGACGCGTACGGAGACAGTCCCGAGCCCACCGCCACCCTACTAGCCTTCAGCACCAGTGGTGAAAGGCCCTACGCCACCCTCCTCTCCCACCCGAGGGCTGTGCTCCTGGGTACGACCGACGCATGGGGGCTGCTCGACCCGCTCCCCGACGTAACGAGCGACCCAAAACGGCACAACGCCCAAATCACATGGGTACTGGTGGGAAACGCAGCAGGCCTCGCCTGCACCCCGGATGTGAGGGCGATCCTACAGAGCACGCTGACTACCCCCAACCCCCCGCCGACCAGGACGCAACCCTGGCAGGCGCCACAGTGGATGCGAGATACGATTCGATCCGCCCAGAGCCCAGCCCCACCATTCGCCGTGAACCGCAAGGGTAAGGGCAGGGCGTGGCGCCTGGCCGCGCCCGACGGAGAGCCCCCCCTCATGCGCACGCGGGTCCCCGAGTGGTCCGAGACTACGGAGGCAGAGACACAAACACAGTACCCGACCGACCTCCCCCTCCGCCACGACGCCCAAGCCGGGATATACACTGACGGCAGCAAACGCACCGTAGAGCGCGGCCCAGGGCTTGGAGCCGCGGCTGTCGATGCCTCCACTGAGGAGCCCACGATTCTCCGCATAGACGTCAACCCCGGCATCCAGGGCCTCCACACTATCACCAGAGCCGAGCTGTCAGCTATAAACCAAGCGCTCCGTATGCGCGAGGGCACCGAGCGAGAGGAGCGTCCACTCGTGATTTACACGGACAGCCAAGCGTCACTGCACCTTATTAGGCGCATGATCAACCTGCCTAAGTCGCTAGGCATAAGCAAGCACAGAGGCCTCCTGGTAGACATAGTCAAGCGACTTCACTATCGTGCGGCCCGGGGCCTCACTACGCAGCTACTAAAGGTGCCTGCGCACTGCGGCATAGAGTACAATGAGGTCGCGGATCGGGAAGCGGTGGCCGTGGCCGAGGGCACCGCGATGCCCGATGTCGAAGAAACTGCGGACAACGAACCCCGATCCCGCGGTTTCTGGCTCCGTGCCACGCTGGACCCCAAGAAGCCAGGCGAGCCGACCCCCGGCAACTTTGTTAGCGACCTCAACCGTGGCATCGACTCACTGCTCACCCCCGAAACGCGATGTGGCTACACGAACAACACAAAGTACACACAACTCGTCGCCGAGACCCTACCCCTCATCGACATTGCCGCCTCCAGTTACACCCTGGCCAAGAAAGGTGGGCGGCGAAGGCCCATCACTATCCGCCGACTGCTCTACGCTCTGTACGGGCAGGTCTGGAACGCCACCACTGCAGGCAAGTGCGGCCGCACCCTCTCCGGTCGCCGCTGCAGGCCCCTTGGCCCCGGCGAAACCGCCCCCTGCCCGCTCTGCGGGCACCCAGACTCCGGACCACACATCTACGGCGGGTGCCACGACCAGGAGATGCGGTGCCTGTACATCAAGCGCCACAATAAGGCCGTACAGCTGATTGCTAAGGCTTTGGCGTACGGCCAGCAGGGCAACGGCTTCATGGTCATGGACGCCACCTCCGCCGCAGATGCGCCCAGCTACGCCCCTGAGAACCGCCCACCGGCGTGGATGTTCGCGCCAGGGCAAGTCAGCGAGGCCGAAAGGGACCGACTACGCCCCGACATCCTGTTCGTACCCACGCTCCCCCGAGGGGCAACACCCCCGACCACCTCTGAGGGGCGCCGCAAGCACAAAGTTTACATCATTGAAGTGGGCTGCACCTCCGACCTGAACCACGCAGCCAAACTTACCGAGAAAACCGAGCAGCACCGCCACCTGGTGCAGCTCTTGACCGCCGCAGGCTGGCAGGTTGTGTATGACCGGTCAACTGGCCTGTTAGGCGAGGAGGACCGTAGCTCAGGGCCTGGAAATCCAAGAGGCCACGGAAAGCAGTACACCCCGCTGCCAATAGGTAATGGATAGCAGTACGGCGGTGCCCACGGCCCCAGGCAAGGCCTTGCCGAGCGAACAGGGCGGGCGGAGGTCAGCACGCTATAGCGTAACCAACGCAGGCCGTATTGGCCAGGAGGGGAGGGGGACTCTCGGGGGTAACGGCACGCTGGCAAAGGTCGGGTCCGGTTGACCCCTTACATCCCCCTCTTTCGCCAAACACTTTGCGCACAGCGATATTGTACACACTCAATGCCCGCCCGGTCTGTTCGTATGCTCGCCGAGCGTAACTCGACCGAGCGCCATCCTCGCGCCCGGATTCGTCGCACCTACCTGCTGCCGACCAGTTGCAGAAGGCCCCCCCCAACCATAACGTGTACCCTACGCACGCGCTACGTGACGGCAGCAAGGCTTCTAAGCGCCAAACGCGTACAGAGGGAGAAATTGGGCTAAGAGTGAACTGGGGCGTTTTCACGGCCGAATCCCCGGGACGCATTACCCTTTGACCGCGCATCGCGGGACCGCGGACGTACGACCCCCTTCACTACCCTTGCCGGGGGAGAGGTTCAGCTCCGCCGGGACAAGCCTTTTACCCCCGCCCGGCAGGTCAGGCGGTCCGGTCAAGGCGGTGACGTCCAAGCGGGACGAGCACGTCTGCTTTAATGCCAGCAAATGCAGCTATTGTAAATAAGCACAACGAGCTTGGAAGCGCGCGAACGGTGGCCGCGTCGCGGAGTTCACCCATCGCCAGGGCCCCACCGAGTTTCGCCATTCCGCGACAAACTCACCGCCCGAGCAGCTCAACGCAAAGCTTACAACACACACTACTCTAAAAGCAACATTGGGCTTACCCGCTGCACCGATAAACCAAGCGCATGTCCATCGCCTGAGCTCGACGTCCCAAAACGCGTTTTCGCGTACCCAGAGCACCCTGCCGCCAGCGACAACTCAACAGCCGCATGCCATGGCACGCTGCTCGCCGAAACCCAGCGTGTCCCATCTGTACTTTATATTTATTTAGATAGGCCCCAACAAGGCGCGAAGAAACGTGCAGTTCGCGGTTCGCATGCTGACGGTCGCCGCGAGGAAGCATCACGCCCAGGCCCCCGGCAGCGCGCGTATGATACCACGTAGTGTCAGGCAGTGATTGGGGCCCTAAGGTACCGCCGGAGTGCAGTTCGGCGGGACCCCTCTACGGACTTAGGGCCGTGAGGCCGCCCAGCTGCAGACCTCTCAGCCAGCACGTTTTGGCACCCCCCTCGCCAGCCCTCCAACCCAAATTCCCACGTGCGCATCATGCCCAAGTCAACGAGACACACACAAAGGGCTAGGATGCCGGCGGGCGGGGCGAAAGGGGTACGGGAAAGGGGCCGACGGGGGCCTGAGAAACGGTGGGTTGACGTGCTCGAAATCCCCAGTCCCTCACCGCGCCGTCCCAGGCGAGGCCACGCCGTGAGATCAGGGACTGGCGGAGGCCAGCACGTGAGAGCGTGAGCCAACGTTGTTGCCAGCATTGTCCCAAACGGCGGGCGGGACAGCGCTTTCCTCTTGTCATCCGGCTGCCGGATACGTGGAAGCCGCACGTGTCTGCAGAGCCTGGCCTTGCCGCCGCCGGGTCACGGAGAGCGCTGTAGCAACGCCCCGCTGCCAATTAGGTAACGCAGAGCGGTACGGCGGTGCCCATGGCCCCAGGCGAGGCCTCGCCGTGTGATCAGGGACTGGCGGAGTCCAGCACGTGAGAGCTTGAGCCAACGTCGTTGCCAGCATTGTCCCGAGCGGCGGGCGGGACAGCGCCTTCCTCTTGTCATCCGGCTGCCGGATATGTGGTGGCCGCACGTGTCGGCAGAGCCTGGCCTTGCCGCCGCCGGCATCCGGAGAGCAGTACGGCAACGCCCCGCTGCCGCCAGGACACGAAAAGGGTTACGGCAACGCCCCGCTGCCGCCAGGACACGTAAAGCAGTGCGGCAGCACCCCGCCACCGATAGGTAGCGGGTAGTGGTACGGCGGTGCCCATGGCCCCAGCCGACGCCTCGCCGTGTGATCAGGGACTGGCGGAGCCCAGCACGTGAGAGCTTGAGCCAACGTCGTTGCCAGCATTGTCCCGAACGGCGGGCGGGACAGTGTAACAGACAGCGCTACGGCGCGTCAGCCACAGGCGGAAGACGGAAGGCTAAAGGTCAAAGGCCAAAGGCCAAACGTCACTCTACGAGTACCACTATGTATCTACGGAAGCCTGTCGGACAGGCCCACTAGAGGGCACAGGTCCTCCAATCTCCAACCGCCCAGTGGTCTTCAGGCCCCTGCCTTCCCGGCGTTTGTAAGCGCCATCTGGCTCACTTGGACGGTGTCTTATGTTTGGTAGTCGTTCCCTTACACTGGTGCGAGCAGCTCTGTTCGAGCTAGTCGCTTTCTTAGTCTCTCTCTTCCGATTCTCAACTTTAGACGAGATGTCTGCCGAGCAGCACCAGCAGCAGCAGCAGGAGAGCCAGCGCTCCCCTCTGCGCAACATGGACGTCGACAACGCGGCTGCGCAGGCTGCGGCTGCCGCGGCTGCCGCGGCTGCCACTAACAGCAACAACAACCCGCCGAGCAATGAGGTCAGTGGGCTCGTCTCGCGACTTCGCTCGCTTACCCCCGCCGCAGCGACCTCTGCACTAGTCGCGGTAATCCAAGCACTAGGCAGCGTAGCCGCTAGCGCGCTGGGTTCGCCACGGCAAGAAGCACAACCCGATGGACCCCAAGGGGCCGACCAAATCCGCAAGCGTATGCAAAGCAACGCTGGCGCCGAGTCCGCTAACATTCAGCGAGACGCAGCAATAGCACTCCTTAACCTGGGGGCCGACGCGCAGCGAGTGACTGATGCCGGGGGACCGAGCAATGCACCGCCCACCGCGGCACAGCGCCAGGCACAAGCACGGGAGCAAGCGGCAGCGCAGGTCCACATATTCCGCAACAGGCTGCACGCGCTAAACCAACAATTCCCGCAATTCGGGCAGCAGGCCCAGCAGGCCCAAGCAGCGACTCTCGCGCAAAATGCACTACAAGGCCAAACTGAGCCCCGTGCTTCTATCCTTCCTGCGCAGACGGCCCCGGCCGCCCAGGCCCAGCCCAACCCGATGGCGGTGCCGACCATTCCCGCCGGCAGCTTCGACCAGCACTTCCACGTGCTGACGGGCAAGGTTAACGCGGTCGGCATGGGTGTGTCGCGGCTCTCGGAGACCCAGCAGGCCATGGGCTCCATGCTCAACACGTCCGTCATGGGCGCACTCAACAACGTGCAGCAGCAGGCGGCCATGATCAACACCTCCCAGGGCACCATGGGCTCCCACCTCAACGCAATCAGCTCCAACCAGAATGTGCACAGCAACCAGCTGGCCAACCTGGAGGGCCTGGTGCAGCAGGCGAGTCCTGGGATGGATGGGTCGCGCCCCGCACCATACGCTAGGCACACCCCTAAGCCACGGACCCTATCGGGCAATGTAGAGCGGGATGACTCTAAGTGCGGGGACCGACGCGTTTGGTTCAACTTGGTAGTGCACTACATGTCGCGCACCGGTATGAACGAGGTCAGCAACTTCCAGAGCTTCCTCGTAGCAGACGCAGCATCCTGGTTCGACGCGCTCACACGGAATTACGCAGCGCAGCAGCGAGTCCTCACGGGGGAATGCCTCGCAAGGGAGTTTGCGCTAGCTTTCGGTGACGCATCGCGCAAGCACGAGCCCTTAGAGACGCGCGAGCGCCTAGCTGCGGGCGAGGTCAAACAGACTCCGGGGATGCCGGTCGGGGTGTACGTGCAGAAAATGCAGGCGCTCCTGCTAGACGCACCCGACATGGCCGAGGTGGACAAGATCTTTCACTTCTTCCACCACATGCTTCCTTCTCTAGCGAAAGCGGCCGCGGTAGACGAGAACAACCGGCGGCACGCGACTCTCGAGTCCGCGATTCGCGCGGCATACGCAGCAGAGCACTGCTTCAACGTTAGCAAATCCACACGCGCATCCATAGCCGTCGCGGCCGGGCAAGAAACGGGGAGCAAGTCGGAGGGCTGTAGCTCGGACGAGGATGCCAAGCAGGCCAACCTCGCGGCGCTGAGGCACAACAAGTCGCACTTCAAGCGCAAGGGCAAATTTGACAAGTCATACAACCGCCTCTCCTCCCAACGCAAATCGCAGGCCCTCCAGAAGCTGGACACGCTGGGCGCCGGTTACAACCCGGGTCCGGGCCCCAGCAACCCGCGCCGCGGCAACGGCTTCAAGCGGCCCAAGCACGACGACGACGCCGCGTACGAGGCGGCCCTCAAGAAGAAGGGCTGGTGCACTCTCTGCGACGCAGCGGGCAACAAGCGCAAGTGGCGCGCGTGCACGCAGCACAACCGCGAGGCGGACCAGGGCCGCGAGTGAGGTGTTGCGCAGTGTGTAGGCAAGGGTGGCTGCCCCGCTGCGAGTCGTGATAGTGGGCACGAGCAGGCGATTTCGGGTCAGGATGGGGATGGCAAAGGTCGCGCGAGCGACGCTGACCCACCGACTACGCTGAACTCCGATAGGATGTTTTCGCGCGAGGAATTTAGCCGCATCCACACGATAACGGGTCGCGACTTTACCTTCGACGCATGCTGTAACGCTGATGGCTCAAATGCTCACTGTGCCACCTACGCCCACCCGGGCAACTCTTTCTTCAAGCAAAATATCGCTGGGCAGCACGTGTGGATTAACCCGCCGTTTTCGGGCCAGCTGGGGGCATGGGTCAGACATTACAAGAGATGCAAAGCTTCTGACCCCCACAACACCTCAGCAGTCTTCGTGTTTCCCAAGTGGTATAGCAAGCACGAGTCGCACATCACAGATGGCATGACTCTTCTCCGATCGTATCCTAAGGGAACAGTGGGGCTCTTCACTGCTCCAGGGCCAGGGAAGCAAAGGCACAGCATGGCTGGCACTCCCTGGGGAGTGGAAGTTTGGTATGATCCCCCTGCCCCCCTGCCAAGCCTAAGGCTGGCTAACCCTCAGAAGGCACTGATCCTGATAGTCTACCTTGGCAGAAAGAAGATCAAGGTTCTGCTGGACACAGGTGCCTCTCACTCAATCCTCAGAGCAGACTTGCTACCCCCAGGCACACCTATCAAAGCCACACCCACCATGCAGGTTGAGGTTGCTGATGGAAAGCTGCAGCCCTTGGCAGGAGCTGCCACCATCACCATTCAGGTTCAGAAGTACCTTGGCAGTTTTCAGGTGTTGCTCATGCCCACCCTCCTCCCTGGCATTGATCTGGTGCTGGGCATGGACTGGATGGAGGCAAATGGGGTTCAGCTAGATATCCCTGCACGCACCTGCTACCTCAGCACACCCAATGGTTCAGCACGCAAGCCCTGCCTGCTGGTGGCTGAAGGAGCAACCCCTACCCCTGAATCAGGTGGGGAGGGGGAGGTGACTAATGCAGGTATCCAGGCAATGAAACTCTGCTGTGCACTCTTGGCTGCCAGCAGCCCAGACATCATGTCTGCTGCAGCAGCACGCAGGGCAATTCGCCGCAACACACCTGGGTGTTTGGTAGTAGTAAGGGAGGCAAAGCCTACCTTAGAACAACTTCTAGCCCAAGGGCAGAACTCAACCACACTAGCAGTAGCCCAAGGGCACAGCTCAGGGGACACACAGCCCCCACCTCCCCCACCACCACCCTTACTTCCCAAAACAACTAGCCTACTAGCAGCTGAAGTCAAAGAAGACACAGCAACTCAAGCCACTCAAGCCCAGTCAGGCCTGATCCCCCAGGAGCAACTGAATGCCCTGTTGGAGGAATACAAGGCTGTATTTGAGCCAATCTCAGGACTCCCACCTGAGAGGCCAGTAGGGCATGTCATAGACTTAGAGCCGGGAGCTAGGCCTGTGTTTTCGAGGAACTACAGGCTATCCCCAGCTGAGCAAGCTGAAGTAAAGCGTCAGGTGGAGGACTTGTTGAAGAAGGGACTCATTCAACCCTCCCAGTCCCCCTGGGGTGCCCCTGTGCTCTTCGCCGCCAAAAAGGACGGTGGTTTAAGGATGTGTATCAATTATCGCGCTGTCAACAAGCAAACAGTGAAGAATAGGTACCCTATCCCCAATCCTGAAGACCTATTTGATGCACTGCAAGGGGCAACAATTTTCTCCTCGGTTGACCTTCAATCTGGGTACCACCAGATCAGGATCCAGGAGTCAGACGTCCCCAAGACAGCATTCAGGACCCCTGATGGGCATTATGAGTTCCTGGTGCTCAGCATGGGCTTGGCTAATGCCCCAAGCACCTTTCAAGCCGTTATGGCGTCCGTGTTCAGACCCCAGATTAAATTGGGGTATGTTCTCGTGTACCTTGATGATGTCATAGTGTTCAGCAAAACACCAGAAGAGCACCTGCAACATCTGCGAGCAGTGCTAGAGGCTCTTAAAGCAGAGAAGCTACAAGCCAAGCTCAGCAAGTGTGAATTTAATTGGGCAGAACTCAAGTTCCTGGGCATGGTAGTTAGCCGTGAGGGACTCAAGGTAGATGACAGCAAGGTGGCTACAGTTAGAAACTGGCCCACCCCCATTTCAAGCCTGAGAGGCTTCCTGGGGCTTGCAAATTATTTCCAAAAGTTCATACAGGGCTACTCAACCCTGGTAGCCCCCCTCACTAAGCTAACAGGTGACAAAGTTCCCTTTGAATGGGGCCCAGAGCAACATGAAGCTATGGAGGGCGTCAAGTACGCATTGACAACTGCACCTGTCCTCAGATTCCCAGATCCAAACAAACCCTATGAGGTCATCAGTGATGCCTCCCTGGTTGGCACTGGGGCAGTCCTCATGCAGGAGCAGCACCCTGTTGCTTACACAAGTGCAAAATTCACACCAGCTGAACGCAACTACACAACAACAGAGCAGGAGCTCTTGGGTGTCATAAATGCCTTGAAGCAATGGCGTTGCTATCTGGAGGGACCTCAGATCACTTTGGTCACCGATCATAACCCCAACACCTACCTGGAAACCCAGCGGAACTTAGACAAGCTCTCTTGCCGCAGAGTACGGTGGGTTGAGTTCCTGTCCCGCTTCAATTACACGTGGGAGTACAGGCCTGGTCGCATCAACGTAGCAGACCCACTCAGTCGCATGCACGTGGCAATGCTTTGCCTAGCCATGCAAACACGCTCTACGTTATCCTCTCAACTGCCACAACAACTGAAGGATGGTTACCAAGCTGACCCCTTCTTCTCAGACCAGCAGAAACTGGCAGACAGCGGTACTGTGCGTCGTGCAGATGGACTTTACATTCGCCGTGAAGACGGTTGCCTGGTTGTGCCTGATCACCACAACCTGCGATACCAAATCATGCATGAGTCTCATGCGTCCCCCTACGCTGGTCACCGGGGAACTGAACGAACCCTGGAGCTCATCAGGAGACAGTTCTGGTGGCCAGGCATCACGGCGAACGTGCGAAGCCACGTGGCTGGATGTGCTCAGTGCGCGGTCAACAAACCGCTCCTCCAGAAGCCGGGTGGACTTCTGCAACCGTTCCCTATCCCAGAAGGACAATGGGATAGCGTATCTATGGACTTCATCACGCACCTGCCCCGCACTGTTGCTGGGCATACCGCTATTGCTACCTTCGTCGACAGACTGTCCAAAATGGTTAGGGTCGCGCCCACCACAGACGAGGTAACAGCAGAGGGCTTGGCCAACCTCTTTGTTGACAATGTTGTGCGCAGTCATGGGTACCCCACAGAGGTGGTATCTGACAGAGGATCCCAGTTCATTAGCAAGTTCTGGGCTGAGGTATGCCGCCTATGTGGCATTGAGCGCAAGCTCTCTTCCTCCTTCCATCCGCAAACGGACGGACAGACTGAGCGTGTTCACCGAACGTTACAGGAGATTCTCCGTAACTATGTGAGTCCTGCACACGATGATTGGGATGACAAGCTGATTATGGCAGAGTTTGCCATCAACAACTCTCGTAACGCCTCAACTGGGCTCACACCATTCCAACTGAACTACCGCTTCACACCACGCCTACCAACATGGATTGGCTTGGACAAAGCAGAGTACCAGCGGCCGGTGCACACTGCCGTGACCAGCAGGAAATGGTGGAGACAGCCAAACGCTTCATTCAGCGTGCCCAAGACCGATACAAGCAGTACGCTGACGCTACACGACAAGACACGTCATACCGTGTTGGCCAACAAGTCCTACTCAGCACCAAGAACATCCGCAAAAGGATTCCAGGAACCAAGAAGTTCCTACCGCGCTGGATTGGACCCTTTGAGATTATATCTCGAGTTGGCGACGTAGCAGTCAAACTGAGCTTGCCTGCAAACTACCGCATACACAATGTGTTCCACGTCTCCCTCCTCAAGCCCTACAAGGCAAGCCATGGCAGAACACCACCAGGCCCCGTTGCCGTTCTCAGTGACGGCGCCTACTGGGCAGTGGACCGTATTCTGGGCCACAGAGACGTGAAAGCTGGGAAGAATACTCGGAAAGAGTACTGGGTGTCCTGGGAAGGCTACGGCCCAGAGCACAATACTTGGGAGCCAGCAGACAACATCACAGATGCGGCCATTGACGAGTATTGGGCTTCACAAGAAACCCGGGACTACACCAAACGGCCAGCAGCTGCCAATCAACAGGACCCTGCCAAACTAGGCAAGCGTCCACCACAGCAGCCGGCTGAGACCCCAAGGGAAGCCAAGAGGGTCCGAGCCTACAGGGACACCCCTGCACGGGCCTTACCACCCCCCCAACCCAGCCTGAGGCGTTCTACGCGGGACAAACGGGCTCGCGGGGACTCTCGCTAAATAGGTGGGGAGGAGTGTAACAGACAGCGCTACGGCGCGTCAGCCACAGGCGGAAGACGGAAGGCTAAAGGTCAAAGGCCAAAGGCCAAACGTCACTCTACGAGTACCACTATGTATCTACGGAAGCCTGTCGGACAGGCCCACTAGAGGGCACAGGTCCTCCAATCTCCAACCGCCCAGTGGTCTTAAGGCCCCTGCCTTCCCGGCGTTTGTAAGCGCCATCTGGCTCACTTGGACGGTGTCTTATGTTTGGTAGTCGTTCCCTTACAGACAGCGCCTTCCTCTTGTCATCTGGCTGCCGGATATGTGGTGGCCGCACGTGTCGGCAGAGCCTGGCCTTGCCGCCGTGTAACAAGAGGTTTAGTGCACTGGTTGATGCCTAGGCAGGAACACAAAGTACACACAACTCGTCGCCGAGACCCTACCCCTCATCGACATTGCCACCTCCAGTTACACCCTGGCCAAGAAAGGTGGGCGGCGAAGGCCCATCACTATCCGCCGACTGCTCTACGCTCTGTACGGGCAGGTCTGGAACGCCACCACTGCAGGCAAGTGCGGCCGCACCCTCTCCGGTCGCCGCTGCAGGCCCCTTGGCCCCGGCGAAACCGCCCCCTGCCCGCTCTGCGGGCACCCAGACTCCGGACCACACATCTACGGCGGGTGCCACGACCAGGAGATGCGGTGCCTGTACATCAAGCGCCACAATAAGGCCGTACAGCTGATCGCTAAGGCTTTGGCGTACGGCCAGCAGGGCAACGGCTTCATGGTCATGGGCGCCACCTCCGCCGCAGATGCGCCCAGCTACGCCCCTGAGAACCGCCCACCGGCGTGGATGTTCGCGCCAGGGCAAGTCAGCGAGGCCGAAAGGGACCGACTACGCCCCGACATCCTGTTCGTACCCACGCTCCCCCGAGGGGCAACACCCCCGACCACCTCTGAGGGGCGCCGCAAGCACAAAGTTTACATCATTGAAGTGGGCTGCACCTCCGACCTGAACCACGCAGCCAAACTTACCGAGAAAACCGAGCAGCACCGCCACCTGGCGCAGCTCTTGACCGCCGCAGGCTGGCAGGTTGTGTATGACCGGTCAACTGGCCTGTTAGGCGAGGAGGACCGTAGCTCAGGGCCTGGAAATCCAAGAGGCCACGGAAAGCAGTACACCCCGCTGCCAATAGGTAATGGATAGCAGTACGGCGGTGCCCACGGCCCCAGGCAAGGCCTTGCCGAGCGAACAGGGCGGGCGGAGGTCAGCACGCTATAGCGTAACCAACGCAGGCCGTATTGGCCAGGAGGGGAGGGGGACTCTCGGGGGTAACGGCACGCTGGCAAAGGTCGGGTCCGGTTGACCCCTTACATCCCCCTCTTTCGCCAAACACTTTGAGCACAGCGATATTGTACACACTCAATGCCCGCCCTGTCTGTTCGTATGCTCGCCGAGCGTAACTCGACCGAGCGCCATCCTCGCGCCCGGATTCGTCGCACCTACCTGCTGCCGACCAGTTGCAGAAGGCCCCCCCCAACCATAACGTGTACCCTACGCACGCGCTACGTGACGGCAGCAAGGCTTCTAAGCGCCAAACGCGTACAGAGGGAGAAATTGGGCTAAGAGTGAACTGGGGCGTTTTCACGGCCGAATCCCCGGGACGCATTACCCTTTGACCGCGCATCGCGGGACCGCGGACGTACGACCCCCTTCACTACCCTTGCCGGGGGAGAGGTTCAGCTCCGCCGGGACAAGCCTTTTACCCCCGCCCGGCAGGTCAGGCGGTCCGGTCAAGGCGGTGACGTCCAAGCGGGACGAGCACGTCTGCTTTAATGCCAGCAAATGCAGCTATTGTAAATAAGCACAACGAGCTTGGAAGCGCGCGAACGGTGGCCGCGTCGCGGAGTTCACCCATCGCCAGGGCCCCACCGAGTTTCGCCATTCCGCGACAAACTCACCGCCCGAGCAGCTCAACGCAAAGCTTACAACACACACTACTCTAAAAGCAACATTGGGCTTACCCGCTGCACCGATAAACCAAGCGGTGTCCCATCTGTACTTTATATTTATTTAGATAGGCCCCAACAAGGCGCGAAGAAACGTGCAGTTCGCGGTTCGCATGCTGACGGTCGCCGTGAGGAAGCATCACGCCCAGGCCCCCGGCAGCGCGCGTATGATACCACGTAGTGTCAGGCAGTGATTGGGGCCCTAAGGTACCGCCGGAGTGCAGTTCGGCGGGACCCCTCTACGGACTTAGGGCCGTGAGGCCGCCCAGCTGCAGACCTCTCAGCCAGCACGTTTTGGCACCCCCCTCGCCAGCCCTCCAACCCAAATTCCCACGTGCGCATCATGCCCAAGTCAACGAGACACACACAAAGGGCTAGGATGCCGGCGGGCGGGGCGAAAGGGGTACGGGAAAGGGGCCGACGGGGGCCTGAGAAACGGTGGGTTGACGTGCTCGAAATCCCCAGTCCCTCACCGCGCCGTCCCAGGCGAGGCCACGCCGTGAGATCAGGGACTGGCGGAGGCCAGCACGTGAGAGCGTGAGCCAACGTTGTTGCCAGCATTGTCCCAAACGGCGGGCGGGACAGCGCTTTCCTCTTGTCATCCGGCTGCCGGATACGTGGAAGCCGCACGTGTCTGCAGAGCCTGGCCTTGCCGCCGCCGGGTCACGGAGAGTGCTGTAGCAACGCCCCGCTGCCAATTAGGTAACGCAGAGCGGTACGGCGGTGCCCATGGCCCCAGGCGAGGCCTCGCCGTGTGATCAGGGACTGGCGGAGTCCAGCACGTGAGAGCTTGAGCCAACGTCGTTGCCAGCATTGTCCCGAGCGGCGGGCGGGACAGCGCCTTCCTCTTGTCATCCGGCTGCCGGATATGTGGTGGCCGCACGTGTCGGCAGAGCCTGGCCTTGCCGCCGCCGGCATCCGGAGAGCAGTACGGCAACGCCCCGCTGCCGCCAGGACACGAAAAGGGTTACGGCAACGCCCCGCTGCCGCCAGGACACGTAAAGCAGTGCGGCAGCACCCCGCCACCGATAGGTAGCGGGTAGTGGTACGGCGGTGCCCATGGCCCCAGCCGACGCCTCGCCGTGTGATCAGGGACTGGCGGAGCCCAGCACGTGAGAGCTTGAGCCAACGTCGTTGCCAGCATTGTCCCGAACGGCGGGCGGGACAGTGTAACAGACAGCGCTACGGCGCGTCAGCCACAGGCGGAAGACGGAAGGCTAAAGGTCAAAGGCCAAAGGCCAAACGTCACTCTACGAGTACCACTATGTATCTACGGAAGCCTGTCGGACAGGCCCACTAGAGGGCACAGGTCCTCCAATCTCCAACCGCCCAGTGGTCTTAAGGCCCCTGCCTTCCCGGCGTTTGTAAGCGCCATCTGGCTCACTTGGACGGTGTCTTATGTTTGGTAGTCGTTCCCTTACACTGGTGCGAGCAGCTCTGTTCGAGCTAGTCGCTTTCTTAGTCTCTCTCTTCCGATTCTCAACTTTAGACGAGATGTCTGCCGAGCAGCACCAGCAGCAGCAGCAGGAGAGCCAGCGCTCCCCTCTGCGCAACATGGACGTCGACAACGCGGCTGCGCAGGCTGCGGCTGCCGCGGCTGCCGCGGCTGCCGCTAACAGCAACAACAACCCGCCGAGCAATGAGGTCAGTGGGCTCGTCTCGCGACTTCGCTCGCTTACCCCCGCCGCAGCGACCTCTGCACTAGTCGCGGTAATCCAAGCACTAGGCAGTGTAGCCGCTAGCGCGCTGGGTTCACCACGGCAAGAAGCACAACCCGATGGACCCCAAGGGGCCGACCAAATCCGCGAGCGTATGCAAAGCAACGCTGGCGCCGAGTCCGCTAACATTCAGCGAGACGCAGCAATAGCACTCCTTAACCTGGGGGCCGACGCGCAGCGAGTGACTGATGCCGGGGGACCGAGCAATGCACCGCCCACCGCGGCACAGCGCCAGGCACAAGCACGGGAGCAAGCGGCAGCGCAGGTCCACATATTCCGCAACAGGCTGCACGCGCTAAACCAACAATTCCCGCAATTCGGGCAGCAGGCCCAGCAGGCCCAAGCAGCGACTCTCGCGCAAAATGCACTACAAGGCCAAACTGAGCCCCGTGCTTCTATCCTTCCTGCGCAGACGGCCCCGGCCGCCCAGGCCCAGCCCAACCCGATGGCGGTGCCGACCATTCCCGCTGGCAGCTTTGACCAGCACTTCCACGTGCTGACGGGCAAGGTTAACGCGGTCGGCATGGGTGTGTCGCGGCTCTCGGAGACCCAGCAGGCCATGGGCTCCATGCTCAACACGTCCGTCATGGGCGCACTCAACAACGTGCAGCAGCAGGCGGCCATGATCAACACCTCCCAGGGCACCATGGGCTCCCACCTCAACGCAATCAGCTCCAACCAGAATGTGCACAGCAACCAGCTGGCCAACCTGGAGGGCCTGGTGCAGCAGGCGAGTCCTGGGATGGATGGGTCGCGCCCCGCACCATACGCTAGGCACACCCCTAAGCCACCGACCCTATCGGGCAATGTAGAGCGGGATGACTCTAAGTGCGGGGACCGACGCGTTTGGTTCAACTTGGTAGTGCACTACATGTCGCGCACCGGTATGAACGAGGTCAGCAACTTCCAGAGCTTCCTCGTAGCAGACGCAGCATCCTGGTTCGACGCGCTCACACGGAATTACGCAGCGCAGCAGCGAGTCCTCACGGGGGAATGCCTCGCAAGGGAGTTTGCGCTAGCTTTCGGTGACGCATCGCGCAAGCACGAGCCCTTAGAGACGCGCGAGCGCCTAGCTGCGGGCGAGGTCAAACAGACTCCGGGGATGCCGGTCGGGGTGTACGTGCAGAAAATGCAGGCGCTCCTGCTAGACGCACCCGACATGGCCGAGGTGGACAAGATCTTTCACTTCTTCCACCACATGCTTCCTTCTCTAGCGAAAGCGGCCGCGGTAGACGAGAACAACCGGCGGCACGCGACTCTCGAGTCCGCGATTCGCGCGGCATACGCAGCAGAGCACTGCTTCAACGTTAGCAAATCCACACGCGCATCCATAGCCGTCGCGGCCGGGCAAGAAACGGGGAGCAAGTCGGAGGGCTGTAGCTCGGACGAGGATGCCAAGCAGGCCAACCTCGCGGCGCTGAGGCACAACAAGTCGCACTTCAAGCGCAAGGGCAAATTTGACAAGTCATACAACCGCCTCTCCTCCCAACGCAAATCGCAGGCCCTCCAGAAGCTGGACACGCTGGGCGCCGGTTACAACCCGGGTCCGGGCCCCAGCAACCCGCGCCGCAGCAACGGCTTCAAGCGGCCCAAGCACGACGATGACGCCACGTACGAGGCGGCCCTCAAGAAGAAGGGCTGGTGCACTCTCTGCGACGCGGCGGGCAACAAGCGCAAGTGGCGCGCGTGCACGCAGCACAACCGCGAGGCGGACCAGGGCCGCGAGTGAGGTGTTGCGCAGTGTGTAGGCAAGGGTGGCTGCCCCGCTGCGAGTCGTGATAGTGGGCACGAGCAGGCGATTTCGGGTCAGGATGGGGATGGCAAAGGTCGCGCGAGCGACGCTGACCCACCGACTACGCTGAACTCCGATAGGATGTTTTCGCGCGAGGAATTTAGCCGCATCCACACGATAACGGGTCGCGACTTTACCTTCGACGCATGCTGTAACGCTGATGGCTCAAATGCTCACTGTGCCACCTACGCCCACCCGGGCAACTCTTTCTTCAAGCAAAATATCGCTGGGCAGCACGTGTGGATTAACCCGCCGTTTTCGGGCCAGCTGGGGGCATGGGTCAGACATTACAAGAGATGCAAAGCTTCTGACCCCCACAACACCTCAGCAGTCTTCGTGTTTCCCAAGTGGTATAGCAAGCACGAGTCGCACATCACAGATGGCATGACTCTTCTCCAATCGTATCCTAAGGGAACAGTGGGGCTCTTCACTGCTCCAGGGCCAGGGAAGCAAAGGCACAGCATGGCTGGCACTCCCTGGGGAGTGGAAGTTTGGTATGATCCCCCTGCCCCCCTGCCAAGCCTAAGGCTGGCTAACCCTCAGAAGGCACTGATCCTGATAGTCTACCTTGGCAGAAAGAAGATGAAGGTTCTGCTGGACACAGGTGCCTCTCACTCAATCCTCAGAGCAGACTTGCTACCCCCAGGCACACCTATCAAAGCCACACCCACCATGCAGGTTGAGGTTGCTGATGGAAAGCTGCAGCCCTTGGCAGGAGCTGCCACCATCACCATTCAGGTTCAGAAGTACCTTGGCACTTTTCAGGTGTTGCTCATGCCCACCCTCCTCCCTGGCATTGATCTGGTGCTGGGCATGGACTGGATGGAGGCAAATGGGGTTCAGCTAGATATCCCTGCACGCACCTGCTACCTCAGCACACCCAATGGTTCAGCACGCAAGCCCTGCCTGCTGGTGGCTGAAGGAGCAACCCCTACCCCTGAATCAGGTGGGGAGGGGGAGGTGACTAATGCAGGTATCCAGGCAATGAAACTCTGCTGTGCACTCTTGGCTGCCAGCAGCCCAGACATCATGTCTGCTGCAGCAGCACGCAGGGCAATTTGCCGCAACACACCTGGGTGTTTGGTAGTAGTAAGGGAGGCAAAGCCTACCTTAGAACAACTTCTAGCCCAAGGGCAGAACTCAACCACACTAGCAGTAGCCCAAGGGCACAGCTCAGGGGACACACAGCCCCCACCTCCCCCACCACCACCCTTACTTCCCAAAACAACTAGCCTACTAGCAGCTGAAGTCAAAGAAGACACAGCAACTCAAGCCACTCAAGCCCAGTCAGGCCTGATCCCCCAGGAGCAACTGAATGCCCTGTTGGAGGAATACAAGGCTGTATTTGAGCCAATCTCAGGACTCCCACCTGAGAGGCCAGTAGGGCATGTCATAGACTTAGAGCCGGGAGCTAGGCCTGTGTTTTCGAGGAACTACAGGCTATCCCCAGCTGAGCAAGCTGAAGTAAAGCGTCAGGTGGAGGACTTGTTGAAGAAGGGACTCATTCAACCCTCCCAGTCCCCCTGGGGCGCCCCTGTGCTCTTCGCCGCCAAAAAGGACGGTGGTTTAAGGATGTGTATCAATTATCGCGCTGTCAACAAGCAAACAGTGAAGAATAGGTACCCTATCCTCAATCCTGAAGACCTATTTGATGCACTGCAAGGGGCAACAATTTTCTCCTCGGTTGACCTTCAATCTGGGTACCACCAGATCAGGATCCAGGAGTCAGACGTCCCCAAGACAGCATTCAGGACCCCTGATGGGCATTATGAGTTCCTGGTGCTCAGCATGGGCTTGGCTAATGCCCCAAGCACCTTTCAAGCCGTTATGGCGTCCGTGTTCAGACCCCAGATTAAATTGGGGTATGTTCTCGTGTACCTTGATGATGTCATAGTGTTCAGCAAAACACCAGAAGAGCACTTGCAACATCTGCGAGCAGTGCTAGAGGCTCTTAAAGCAGAGAAGCTACAAGCCAAGCTCAGCAAGTGTAAATTTAATTGGGCAGAACTCAAGTTCCTGGGCATGGTAGTTAGCCGTGAGGGACTCAAGGTAGATGACAGCAAGGTGGCTACAGTTAGAAACTGGCCCATCCCCAAGGACATTTCAAGCCTGAGAGGCTTCCTGGGGCTTGCAAATTATTTCCAAAAGTTCATACAGGGCTACTCAACCCTGGTAGCCCCCCTCACTAAGCTAACAGGTGACAAAGTTCCCTTTGAATGGGGCCCAGAGCAACATGAAGCTATGGAGGGCGTCAAGTACGCATTGACAACTGCACCTGTCCTCAGATTCCCAGATCCAAACAAACCCTATGAGGTCATCAGTGATGCCTCCCTGGTTGGCACTGGGGCAGTCCTCATGCAGGAGCAGCACCCTGTTGCTTACACAAGTGCAAAATTCACACCAGCTGAACGCAACTACACAACAACAGAGCAGGAGCTCTTGGGTGTCATAAATGCCTTGAAGCAATGGCGTTGCTATCTGGAGGGACCTCAGATCACTTTGGTCACCGATCATAACCCCAACACCTACCTGGAAACCCAGCGGAACTTAGACAAGCTCTCTCGCCGCAGAGTACGGTGGGTTGAGTTCCTGTCCCGCTTCAATTACACGTGGGAGTACAGGCCTGGTCGCATCAACGTAGCAGACCCACTCAGTCGCATGCACGTGGCAATGCTTTGCCTAGCCATGCAAACACGCTCTACGTTATCCTCTCAACTGCCACAACAACTGAAGGATGGTTACCAAGCTGACCCCTTCTTCTCAGACCAGCAGAAACTGGCAGACAGCGGTACTGTGCGTCGTGCAGATGGACTTTACATTCGCCGTGAAGACGGTTGCCTGGTTGTGCCTGATCACCACAACCTGCGATACCAAATCATGCATGAGTCTCATGCGTCCCCCTACGCTGGTCACCGGGGAACTGAACGAACCCTGGAGCTCATCAGGAGACAGTTCTGGTGGCCAGGCATCACGGCGAACGTGCGAAGCCACGTGGCTGGATGTGCTCAGTGCGCGGTCAACAAACCGCTCCTCCAGAAGCCGGGTGGACTTCTGCAACCGTTCCCTATCCCAGAAGGACAATGGGATAGCGTATCTATGGACTTCATCACGCACCTGCCCCGCACTGTTGCTGGGCATACCGCTATTGCTACCTTCGTCGACAGACTGTCCAAAATGGTTAGGGTCGCGCCCACCACAGACGAGGTAACAGCAGAGGGCTTGGCCAACCTCTTTGTTGACAATGTTGTGCGCAGTCATGGGTACCCCACAGAGGTGGTATCTGACAGAGGATCCCAGTTCATTAGCAAGTTCTGGGCTGAGGTATGCCGCCTATGTGGCATTGAGCGCAAGCTCTCTTCCTCCTTCCATCCGCAAACGGACGGACAGACTGAGCGTGTTCACCGAACGTTACAGGAGATTCTCCGTAACTATGTGAGTCCTGCACACGATGATTGGGATGACAAGCTGATTATGGCAGAGTTTGCCATCAACAACTCTCGCAATGCCTCAACTGGGCTCACACCATTCCAACTGAACTACCGCTTCACACCACGCCTACCAACATGGATTGGCTAGGACAAAAGCAGAGTACCAGCGGCCGGTGCACACTGCCGTGACCAGCAGGAAATGGTGGAGACAGCCAAACGCTTCATTCAGCGTGCCCAAGACCGATACAAGTAGTACGCTGACGCTACACGACAAGACACGTCATACCGTGTTGGCCAACAAGTCCTACTCAGCACCAAGAACATCCGCAAAAGGATTCCAGGAACCAAGAAGTTCCTACCGCGCTGGATTGGACCCTTTGAGATTATATCTCGAGTTGGCGACGTAGCAGTCAAACTGAGCTTGCCTGCAAACTACCGCATACACAATGTGTTCCACGTCTCCCTCCTCAAGCCCTACAAGGCAAGCCATGGCAGAACACCACCAGGCCCCGTTGCCGTTCTCAGTGACGGCGCCTACTGGGCAGTGGACCGTATTCTGGGCCACAGAGACGTGAAAGCTGGGAAGAATACTCGGAAAGAGTACTGGGTGTCCTGGGAAGGCTACGGCCCAGAGCACAATACTTGGGAGCCAGCAGACAACATCACAGATGCGGCCATTGACGAGTATTGGGCTTCACAAGAAACCCGGGACTACACCAAACGGCCAGCAGCTGCCAATCAACAGGACCCTGCCAAACTAGGCAAGCGTCCACCACAGCAGCCGGCTGAGACCCCAAGGGAAGCCAAGAGGGTCCGAGCCTACAGGGACACCCCTGCACGGGCCTTACCACCCCCCCAACCCAGCCTGAGGCGTTCTACGCGGGACAAACGGGCTCGCGGGGACTCTCGCTAAATAGGTGGGGAGGAGTGTAACAGACAGCGCTACGGCGCGTCAGCCACAGGCGGAAGACGGAAGGCTAAAGGTCAAAGGCCAAAGGCCAAACGTCACTCTACGAGTACCACTATGTATCTACGGAAGCCTGTCGGACAGGCCCACTAGAGGGCACAGGTCCTCCAATCTCCAACCGCCCAGTGGTCTTAAGGCCCCTGCCTTCCCGGCGTTTGTAAGCGCCATCTGGCTCACTTGGACGGTGTCTTATGTTTGGTAGTCGTTCCCTTACAGACAGCGCCTTCCTCTTGTCATCCGGCTGCCGGATATGTGGTGGCCGCACGTGTCGGCAGAGCCTGGCCCCGCCGCCGCCGGGTCACGGAGAGCGCTGTAGCAACGCCCCGCTGCCAATTAGGTAACGCAGAGCGGTACGGCGGGGCCCATGGCCCCAGGCGAGGCCTCGCCGTGTGATCAGGGACTGGCGGAGTCCAGCACGTGAGAGCTTGAGCCAACGTCGTTGCCAGCATTGTCCCGAACGGCGGGCGGAACAGCGCCTTCCTCTTGTCATCCGGCTGCCGATTATGTGGTGGCCGCACGTGTCGGCAGAGCCTGGCCTTGCCGCCGCCGGCATCCGGAGAGCAGTACGGCAACGCCCCGCTGCCGCCAGGACACAAAAAGGGTTACGGCAACGCCCCGCTGCCGCCAGGACACGTAAAGCAGTGCGGCAGCACCCCGCCACCGATAGGTAGCGGGTAGTGGTACGGCGGTGCCCATGGCCCCAGCCGACGCCTCGCCGTGTGATCAGGGACTGGCGGAGCCCAGCACGTGAGAGCTTGAGCCAACGTCGTTGCCAGCATTGTCCCGCCGGTGTCGGCAGAGCCTGGCTCCGCCAGTAGTTTCCGATCCCGAACGGCGGGCGGGACAGCGCCTTCTGCTGCCGCTATCCCGCTGCCGGATACGTGGAAGCCGCACGTGTCGGCAGAGCGTGGCCCCGCCGCCGCCAGGACACGGAGAGCGGTACGGCAACGCCCCACTGCCACTTGTGTAACGGAGAGCGGTACGGCCGTGCCCATGGCCCAGGCGAGGCCTCGCCGTGTGATCAGGGACTGGCGGAGGCCAGCACGTGACAGCTTGAGCCAACGTCGTTGCCAGCACGGTGGGCGGGACAGCGCCTTCCGCTGCTGCTATTCGGCTGCCAGATACGTGGAGGCCGCACGTGTCGGCAGAGCCTGGCCTTGCCGCCGCCGGCATTCGGAGAGCAGTACGGCAACGCCCCGCTGCCGCCAGGACACGAAGAGGGGTATGGCAACGCCCCGCTGCCGCCAGGACACGTAAAGCAGAGCGGCAGCACCCCGCCGCAGATAGGTAGCGGGTAGTGGTACGGCGGTGCCCACGGCCCCAGGCGAGGCCTTGCCATGCGAGCAGGGCGTGGCGGAGGCCAGCACGTGAGAGCGTCACCTACGCAGGCCGTGTCGACAGAGCCTGGCCCCGCCGCCTCCAGGTCACAGAAAGCGGTGCAGCAACGCCCCACTGCCAACTAGGAAACGCAGAGCGGTACGCCGGTGCCCATGGCCCCAGGCGAGGCCTCGGCGTGTGATCAGGGACTGGCGGAGCCCAGCACGTGAGAGCTTGAGCCAACGTCGTTGCCAGCATTGTCCCGAACGGCGGGCGGGACAGCGCCTTCTGCTGCCGCTATCCCGCTGCCGGATACGTGGAAGCCGCACGTGTCGGCAGAGCGTGGCCCCGCCGCCGCCAGGACACGGAGAGCGGTACGGCAACGCCCCACTGCCACTTGTGTAACGGAGAGCGGTACGGCCGTGCCCATGGCCCAGGCGAGGCCTCGCCGTGTGATCAGGGACTGGCGGAGGCCAGCACGTGACAGCTTGAGCCAACGTCGTTGCCAGCACGGTGGGCGGGACAGCGCCTTCCGCTGCTGCTATTCGGCTGCCAGATACGTGGAGGCCGCACGTGTCGGCAGAGCCTGGCCTTGCCGCCGCCGGCATTCGGAGAGCAGTACGGCAACGCCCCGCTGCCGCCAGGACACGAGGAGGGGTACGGCAACGCCCCGCTGCCGCCAGGACACGTAAAGCGGTGCGGCAGCACCCTGCCGCCGATAGGTAGCGGGTAGTGGTACGGCGGTGCCCACGGCCCCAGGCGAGGCCTTGCCATGCGAGCAGGGCGTGGCGGAGGCCAGCACGTGAGAGCGTCACCTACGCAGGCCGTGTCGACAGAGCCTGGCTCCGCCGCCGCCAGGACACGGAGAGCGGTGTAGCAACGCACCACTGCCAATTAGGTAACGCAGAGCGGTACGCCGGTGCCCATGGCCCCAGGCGAGGCCTCGGCGTGTGATCAGGGACTGGCGGAGCCCAGCACGTGAGAGCTTGAGCCAACGTCGTTGCCAGCATTGTCCCGAACGGCGGGCGGGACAGCGCCTTCTGCTGCCGCTATCCCGCTGCCGGATACGTGGAAGCCGCACGTGTCGGCAGAGCGTGGCCCCGCCGCCGCCAGGACACGGAGAGCGGTACGGCAACGCCCCACTGCCACTTGTGTAACGGAGAGCGGTACGGCCGTGCCCATGGCCCAGGCGAGGCCTCGCCGTGTGATCAGGGACTGGCGGAGGCCAGCACGTGACAGCTTGAGCCAACGTCGTTGCCAGCACGGTGGGCGGGACAGCGCCTTCCGCTGCTGCTATTCGGCTGCAGGATACGTGGAGGCCGCACGTGTCGGCAGAGCCTGGCCTTGCCGCCGCCGGCATTCGGAGAGCAGTACGGCAACGCCCCGCTGCCGCCAGGACACGAAGAGGGGTATGGCAACGCCCCGCTGCCGCCAGGACACGTAAAGCAGAGCGGCAGCACCCCGCCGCAGATAGGTAGCGGGTAGTGGTACGGCGGTGCCCACGGCCCCAGGCGAGGCATTGCCATGCGAGCAGGGCGTGGCGGAGGCCAGCACGTGAGAGCGTCACCTACGCAGGCCGTGTCGACAGAGCCTGGCCCCGCCGCCTCCGGGTCACAGAAAGCGGTGCAGCAACGCCCCACTGCCAACTAGGAAACGCAGAGCGGTACGCCGGTGCCCATGGCCCCAGGCGAGGCCTCGGCGTGTGATCAGGGACTGGCGGAGTCCAGCACGTGAGAGCTTGAGCCAACGTCGTTGCCAGCATTGTCCCGAACGGCGGGCGGAACAGCGCCTTCCTCTTGTCATCCGGCTGCCGATTATGTGGTGGCCGCACGTGTCGGCAGAGCCTGGCCTTGCCGCCGCCGGCATTCGGAGAGCAGTACGGCAACGCCACGCTGCCGCCAGGACACGGAAAGGGTTACGGCAACGCCCCGCTGCCGCCAGGACACGTAAAGCGGTGCGGCAGCACCCCGCCGCCGATAGGTAGCGGGTAGTGGTACGGCGGTGCCCATGGCCCCAGCCGACGCCTCGCCGTGTGATCAGGGACTGGCGGAGCCCAGCACGTGAGAGCTTGGGCCAACGTCGTTGCCAGCATTGTCCCGAACGGCGGGCGGGACAGCGCCTTCCACTTGTCATCCGGCTGCCGGATATGTGGTGGCCGCACGTGTCGGCAGAGCCTGGCCTTGCCGCCGCCGGCGTTCGGAGAGCGGTACGGCAACGCCACGCTGCCGCCAGGACACGTAAAGCAGAGCGGCAGCACCCCGCCGCAGATAGGTAGCGGGTAGTGGTACGGCGGTGCCCACGGCCCCAGGCGAGGCATTGCCATGCGAGCAGGGCGTGGCGGAGGCCAGCACGTGAGAGCGTCACCCAGGCAGGCCGTGTCGGCAGGGCCTGGCTCCGCCGCCGCCAGGACACGGAGAGCGGTGTAGCAACGCACCACTGCCAATTAGGTAACGCAGAGCGGTACGGCGGTGCCCATGGCCCCAGGCGAGGCCTCGGCGTGTGATCAGGGACTGGCGGAGGCCAGCACGTGAGAGCGTGAGCCAACGTCGTTGCCAGCACGGTTTCGAACGGCGGGCGGGACAGCGCATTCCTCTTGTCATCCGGCTGCCGATTATGTGGTGGCCGCACGTGTCGGCAGAGCCTTGCCTTGCCGCCGCCGGCATTCGGAGAGCAGTACGGCAACGCCACGCTGCCGCCAGGACACGGAAAGGGTTACGGCAACGCCCCACTGCCGCCAGGACACGTAAAGCAGTGCGGCAGCACCCCGCCGCCGATAGGTAACGGAGAGCGGTACGGCGGTGCCCATGGCCCCAGCCGACGCCTCGCCGTGTGATCAGGGACTGGCGGAGCCCAGCACGTGAGAGCTTGGGCCAACGTCGTTGCCAGCATTGTCCCGAACGGCGGGCGGGACAGCGCATTCCTCTTGTCATCCGGCTGCCGATTATGTGGTGGCCGCACGTGTCGGCAGAGCCTGGCCTTGCCGCCGCCGGCATTCGGAGAGCAGTACGGCAACGCCCCGCTGCCGCCAGGACACGAGGAGGGGTACGGCAACGCCCCGCTGCCGCCAGGACACGTAAAGCAGTGCGGCAGCACCCCGCCGCCGATAGGTAGCGGGTAGTGGTACGGCGGTGCCCATGGCCCCAGCCGACGCCTCGCCGTGTGATCAGGGACTGGCGGAGCCCAGCACGTGAGAGCTTGAGCCAACGTCGTTGCCAGCGTTATCCCGAACGGCGGGCGGGACAGCGCCTTCCGCTGCCGCTATCCGGCTGCCAGATACGTGGAGGCCGCACGTGTCGGCAGAGCCTGGCCTTGCCGCCGCCGGCATTCGGAGAGCGGTACGGCAACGCCCCGCTGCCGCCAGGACACGAAGAGGGGTACGGCAACGCCCCGCTGCCGCCAGGACACGTAAAGCAGTGCGGCAGCACCCTGCCGCCGATAGGTAGCGGGTAGTGGTACGGCGGTGCCCATGGCCCCAGCCGACGCCTCGCCGTGTGATCAGGGACTGGCGGAGCCCAGCACGTGAGAGCTTGAGCCAACGTCGTTGCCAGCATTGTCCCGAACGGCGGGCGGAACAGCGCCTTCCGCTGCCGCTATCCAGCTGCCGGATACGTGGAGGCCGCACGTGTCGGCAGAGCCTGGCCTTGCCGCCGCCAGGAAACAAAGAGCGGTACGGCAACGCCCCGCTGCCGCCAGGACACGAAGAGGGGTACGGCAACGCCCCGCTGCCGCCAGGACACGTAAAGCAGTGCGGCAGCACCCCGCCGCCGATAGGTAGCGGGTAGTGGTACGGCGGTGCCCACGGCCCCAGGCGAGGCCTTGCCGTGCGAACAGGGCGTGGCGGAGGCCAGCACGTGAGAGCGTCACCCAGGCAGGCCGTGTCGGCAGAGCCTGGCCCCACCGCCGCCGGGTCACGGAGAGTGGTGCAGCAACGTGTCGTTCCACAAGGTATGTGCGAGAGCATTTCGCGAGAGTCTCACGACTACGCCCGACCAGGCCGCTCCCGCACTCGCTTGGGACACCATAAGGGTATCCTTTGGCAGTTTGGCAAGGCTGGGTGTATGGCACGGGCGGGAGAGCCCGGTCAGGCTAGAGCGTCACCCACGCAGTTTGGCAAGGCTGGGTGTATGGCACGGGCTGGAGAGCCCGGTCAGGCTAGTGCGTCACCCACGCAGGCTGTGCAGACCTGTCAAATGTCCGCTATTACGTCAGGTCACGTGAAGCGGCACAATTTGATTGCAGCCTAGCGGTGTAACCAGAGCCTCTCTCCGCCGTTCCGCGTAACGGCCCTGATTCCACGTAACCGGCTTGTTCGGCTAGCTAGGTTGGTTCCAAGCGTCTGGTCGACAGCCATGTCTATCACTGGCTGCAATAGTATACCCGCCCAAACTTACAGTGCAACGCAGCGCATGTGCATGGCGCCATGTCGGCCCACCACCCAGCAGCTCCGCGCGAGGCATTTGCATGCCATGTCGAGCGACAGGTGGCCTCCATTGAAGGCTCCACAAAGGAGGATGCAAGTGGCGGCGTTAGCTGGCCATCTCTGGTGTTCTCTGCTCGCTCGCTCCCAGCTCACGCACTAACGTGGCTCGCCTGCTCTGGCCCATTCGATGTAGCCGATGGTGTCAACCGTCGAACGGAGCGCCTCAGAGGTGAAGCTTACGTGCATCTGTCTGCACGGGCCCGGCGCTATCGGTGTTGGATGAACGCACTAGGAATGTTTGTCTGTAGCATTCATGCTTGCTAAGGCGTGGACTCCTGGAACGAACTCGTGGAACTCGGAACCTGGGCGCAAACCAAGCCAATCGGCCGACCATCCCTCGGTACCCCAAATCATGGGGGGTTTACACGGGGGTGCCGGCACGGCCGTGGGGCCCCCTCGGCACGCCCATCCGATCCACGCCCGTTTCACACGTAGTCTCGTCCTCGCTCCAAAGCAAATCAAACCAAACTAGTCAGCTGCGTCATCGCGACACTATACGTCCTGCACAGCACTCCATTCAGTACAGAGCCACGCGCCCATCAACCAGCTTCATCCTGCCGCGCAAGCGGTGCTTCTAGTCCGTCTCGCCCCACCAGTTCCGCTGCTTGAGGATCCGCGTGATGTCCTCAGTGGACGCGAAATGAAATGTGCTAACCGTCTCGCCAGTCGGAGCCTTCTTGGCCGTCCCGGGACCGATGAGCGGGATGGCGTTCTGCGGGAGGCCCAGGACCTCGCCGTTGCCGCGCCACTTCACTGTGCTGAGGGTCAAGCCCTCCTCTCCCAGCACCCGGGTCGCGCTGGTGTAGAAATCCCTCTGCGTTTTCAGCCTCTCGCCAGCCAGTGCGAAGCCGTGCTTCGACTGCAAGTCGCAAAAGGCGTTGTAGGCGGATAAAGCGTCGTCGCGCAGCACGTGCGTGCGCGCGTTGGGCCACATCGTCCGGCCGCTCGGGGTGGATGTGAGGTCCTTGTCAGGCAGGATGCGCGGGTCCCAGCCGTCCAGGTCCAGGTTGATCAGCCAGCGGAATAGGAGCCGGAGGTAGATGGGATTGAAGATGCCGGCCCATCGAGGCTCCCAGTACGGTGTGTCCCTGGCGTGCTGTGAGGACGTCTTGAGGAGCACGTGGCGGCGGTCGTCGCCGTCCAGCCGCACCGGCTTGGAGTGGTTGGTGCTGGCCCCGACCTGGAACGTGGAGGTCAGGAACTCGGAGTCCTTGAACTTGCCTGGTGGGTGGGGGTGGTGGGGGGTGGGGGGTGCGTGAAGGGGACAGCGGATGCTCCGATGGAGTACATGCTCGACACGTCAGTGCTAGCTGATCATGGTCTCTCGGTGCTGCACTGTTTGCCCCCCACCCCCGTGCCCTTGCCCACTCACTCTCCACCAACATGTCCGCCTCAGTCACACGGTTTTTGAGGGCGTCGCTCTGGGCTGACGTTGCGTTGAAGGCCTCGTCAATCATCAACAGCAGCTTGCCCACGAGGTGGGCATTGAACTTGCCCGTCAGGTGGTCCATGGAGCTCAGGGGAGCGTAGGCCTTGCCCAGCAGGTTGCCCAGCATCCGCCAGAACCAGCCCTTGCCCGTGCCCTGCCCCCCGCAGAGCCAGACCATGGTGCCTATCTTCTTGCCAGGGCGCTGGAGGCCAAGGGCCGCCCACTTGGTGAGGTACGTGAACTGTGCGTCGTTGTTGTTGCATACCTGTGGGCGGGGGAGCGAGAGGGAGGGGGTGGGGTTCAACCGCTGCTTGCACAGCAGACCTCTGGGTGGGCATGCTTCCTCTCTCCTCCCCACCCACCCCCTTGCCTGCTCCTTGATGGTCTGGAGTATGATCTCCTCAAACACCTTGTAGTCGTCGGACGCTAGCTCAGCCTCAGTCAGGGCGGTTTTCAGCCACTTGAAGCAGGGCGGGGTAGCGGCCAGGTTGAACGTCTCGGGGTCTGGGCTCTCCCCCTCTCTGTAGAATCTGTTCTCGTACCCGCTTGCCCTCCTCCTGTCCTGACTGTTCAGCCACACCTTGAACGTGTCCTCCGTGTTGCTGAACACCTCCTTGGTGCCCGCCACAGACCGCCGAGTGTATCGGTCCATGTCACCGTTGGCGTCAAAGGACACCTTCATGCGTGAGCGGTGAGAAGGGGCCATGGGGGGAAGGGGTGGAGTGAGCTGGCAGCGGTGAGGTGCGGTCGGGGGGCCTTGGTGGGTGACTTGCCTGCACAATCTCCGGCTGGGATGACTCAATGAACGTGAGGAAGCGGTCGTAGTAGTCCAAGATGAACTCCGCCGCGCGGTCGCGGCTCAGCTCCTCCTCCAGGAAGGGCGCGGCGTTGGCCACCACGGAGGCACAGAACTGCCGCTTCTGGGCGGGAGTCAGGAGCGTTGGGTCCAGGGTGGCAGGGGCTCTCGGGTCGTCCTGCTTCCACCGCCCTAGCTCGACGGTCCTGGGGCACTTTGAGCTGAAGCAGCGGAAGACCATCTGCCCGTCGGGCTTGAGCTTGACTATGAAGTTGTTGCTCTTGTGGTGCACGCCGGGTGTGAGGCAGCCTCGCCCGCATGAGGTGTTGGTCTGGAAGTAGAGCTCTTCACCTCGAATGTGGCGGAAGCTAAACGTGTCGGCTGTCATTCCCTGTCCGTCCAGGGCTGCGACAACCTTGACCACCACGCTGCTGGAGCTCACGGCTCGGAGGTGGGGGGCGGCGGCACCGGCGGGCACCTCTGGCGTCCCGAAGGTGGATCCGCCTGGCGTGCCAAAGCCGGAGGCTGCAGGCGACACTCCCCGGGGGCCCGCTTGCGGTGTGCCGCCGAAGAAGACGTATGGCGTGAATGGCTCTCGTATCCGCAGCTGTGGGGGCTCCGAGCACAGCGCCACGTCACTCTCCTGTGGTGGGGCGAGAGGGGGGAGGAGAATGGATGAGGACACAGCTCGTTGGGGGCTGGAAGAGGGGAAGGGCAGGCTCACCTGGACGAAGGCCACCACGTAGTTGTGGATTTCTGGGTGGGGGCTGTTCTCCAGTTGCAGCGGCTGCAGCAGGGCGTTGTCGCCATCCTTGCCCTTGGCACAGAGCACGGAGCCGAGCAGGCGGCTGCCTTCCCGGGGGTAGACGGACAGGTCGAAGCCGCTCCCCGCGGGAAACAGGGGGCTTTCGTCCTCGGCCTTGGCTGCTTTCATGGCGGTGGCCAGGGCGGGGAGCTTGACCTTGTAGCCAGACACGTAGAAGCGGAACGAGACCTTGTATTCGGTCCCATCCAGAGGGCGGCACCGGTGGGCGGCGTGGAGGTGCATGCGTGGCTCGAAGGTGCCTGCAATCGGGGGTGCGGGTGGGGTGTTGTGGGTACGTGTGTGTGCTCCTGGGGGCCGGGGGCTGGGGGATGATAGACAGGGGGGCATACCTGTTGGGTCCAGGCTCTTCATTAGGCGGGTGATTTTCTGCTGCGCCTCCGCATACATGAGTTTGAGAGCTCCCTCGGTGGGCTGGTGCTCGCAGTACCGCTCCCAGTCCCAGAAGGGGTGGTACCAGCCGGTTGCGGTCAGCAGCTCCATGGTGGTGGGTCGTGCCCCCTGTGGAGGGTGCAGGAGCTTGGCGCAGAAGGCTGATAGCGTCTTCTCTTCCGGCGGCTGCTTGGTCCTGTTGCAGAAGAGGCTGGGGTAGTACTGTATCATGTGGGTTTCGTAGCCCTCAGGAGGCCGGTCAGGCTCCTTGGGCCGGGCTTGGTGGGATTGCATTGTCGGCGGGGCTGGTCAGCGACGTGGCGAGGGGGTGCGGGCTTCGGACAACGTCCCCTGTTGGTGTGAGGGTGTGCGCAGGCTGGCGGGCTGGGTTTGGCGGGGGCACGCGGGGCTGGTGGCCAGGGGTCAATGCCGAGTGTCAACAATGCTGATGTGTCTCGGGTGGCGCAGGTCGGTGCAGGAGGCTGGTGCTGTGGGCTGATGGGGCGATATGTCTGGAATATTGCGGGTCGCCGGGCGGCGGGGCGCTGGTATTACGGATATAACGGTATTTCTGTATTTTGGAAAGAGAAAGAAACATGACCCTCCGCCTCCCCGGGGGACCGGGGCCGCGGGGACCCGTTCAGAAATACTGGCACGTCAGCCGACAGCGACACCACCAGCGTTTACAGCTTGCAAAGGTCTATCACCACATACCCGAAATACGCCGACATACCTGCAGGAGACCCAGCCCCGCCTCGCGGATGCCTTGAATTTGCCCCCCCGACGACCCCCTGAAATACTCACGCCCAACGCCCCCACTTGTTTCTAACACACCCACACACACACACAGCATTGTATTTCGGCGCGTCATACGAAAAACCCGCGGCTTCGTGCAGCGCGCCCGTAACGGCCCGCATGCCGACTTGCGACCATCCCGCCCGGCCTCAACAGGCACGCCCCTCATCACCTCGCCCCCCCCCCCTCCCGCATCCCCTGACCAACCCACTCAACACGCAAGCAGCCAGTTCACTGCGCCCCCCCCCCGCATGCGTTCATTGCGCCATCAGATAGTCCCGCAGGGCATCCCTGACCGCACCTCCTCCAGGCACCACACCCCCCTCGACCGCCACCTCGGGCGGCTCCGCAGGGGCTGCATCAAAAGCACCAGCCCCTGGATCGCCTCAGAGGTGAAGCTTACGTGCATCTGTCTGCACGGGCCCGGCGCTATCGGTGTTGGATGAACGCACTAGGAATGTTTGTCTGTAGCATTCATGCTTGCTAAGGCGTGGACTCCTGGAACGAACTCGTGGAACTCGGAACCTGGGCGCAAACCAAGCCAATCGGCCGACCATCCCTCGGTACCCCAAATCAGCCCAACACAAGCTCTACCGACATCCACGTGTCGCCCGCTACCGCTAGAACCCCCTGCTGGTGCGCGGCGCGCCCCTCCTGCCCGAGATGCGGTTGGAGTGTAACTAGCAGGGACCCGTGCTTCGCACAGGAAGCCGAGCGCGCAGGGTCGCCATCATCCGAGCAAGCTGTTGTTCCCAAGTGTGTCGATGTCCCCCCCAGCCAGCCGCCCGCCTGGCCGACGTCCCATCCCCACATCCCAACCACACCCCCGCCCTCCCCCGCCTAAGTGCCCACCCAGCCTCCTGCCAGTCCCCACGTTGAATCCCGTGTCCCCGACGTCTGACTCTCCTTCTCAGCTCCGGTTGCGGGGCAAGCACACAGGCCTGAGTGTCGAACGCAACCTTTCTCACGAGTGCGGGCCCCAGTGCGGGCCCCAGTGGCCCACCCATGGGCACCCGTGGATATGTGACAACACGTTCTATGTAGTAGGGGGGGGACTGCTGCAGTCCGACTGCACTCGCGTTGACTGCGCGTATAGGCCGCCCTACGAGCGTGTAGCTATCGTGGCTTTCACTTGCATGGCTCGGCCCCTCGCGTGCGCACGGAGAGAGGCAGTCGACCTCGGCAATACGCGGGACCGATCTCGCGAACGCACCCCTCGCGCGACTTCTGGTCCGCATGTCGACTATCTACGTGCTGTCTGTTATCCGAAACATCACACGCAATCGCGGAAGGCACTCGTTTGCGCTTCGTTACGCGCCAACCACCTAACCGATCGCGTTACCAACTTTTCTCGCGAATGCCCCAACATCTGGCCGCCCTACGAGCGTGTAGCTATAGTGGCTTTCACTTACATGGCTCGGCCCCTCGCGTGCGCACGGAGAGAGGCAGTCGACCTCGGCAATACACGGGACCGATCTCGCGAACGCACCCCTCGCGCGACTTCTGGTGCGCATGTCGACTATCTACGCGCTGTCTGTTATCCGAAACATCACACGCAATCGCGAAAGGCACTCGTTTGCGCTTCGTTACGCGCCAACCACCTAACCAAACCGCCCCGTGAACTCCGAACCGGGAACGCCATTCGCGTGGGTCACCGCCCTGTTCTATCGCGTGGCGCGGGCGGAATCTGGACGCGTACCCGGGAGTGCTAATCGGGGATCGCCGCCAGCGTGCCTTAATCTCCTCCGCTCTACCCTCCACTACGTTCCGGGGAGCTACGGTCACCGTTGTGACCTTGGGTTTCGCGGGCACTTTGTGCCGAGAGGCACGCGGCCTCCTACAAAACCTCGGGGCCCTGCGAGCCGGGCAAGTCTGCACGCAGCTCCACCAGATCGCGGTGGAATACATGGACTACATCTCAACAATGCGGAGGCGGCGCGAGAAACACCCGGATCGAGGGGGTGTGGGCTAGCCCGCACCCACCACCCCCGCCTCGGCGGGTGGTGGTGGGTGTGGAGGGGCTTGCCCCTTACACACACTCGCCCCCTTAATACACGCCCCCTGTCGGGGGCGTCCCATTATTATTATTATTATTATTATTATTGGCGGTTCCTGCTGTAACCATCGCGTCCTACACCCGAATCCAGCATGCAATCACGGTCGCACGTCACGGCTGGCGCCATGCTGTGTGATCACATGGCCATGGCACGGCGTCAGGGGCAACCGGCCAGTCGGGCCCTATTTGCAAAACAAGTGCGCTCACGGCCCCCTGCGCCGATAATCATGAGGCATATGGGCGCGCGGGGCCGGGTACGCACACCTTAACGAGCCATACCTCGCCGAGTGCCGGGACTGCCCGGGACTGCCCCTGGCCAGTCTGACCGCCAAGCCCTTGCGGAGCCGTGTTACTTTACTAGACAGTGTGGGTCAGCGCCCTGCGGCGGCCTCCCCCCATCCCGCCGCGTGGTCCCTTCGCCCACCAGAAACTCCCACAGCTCTCCTCCAGCCCTCCTCCGTCTGGCTTCTGGCCCTTCAGCATTATACGCGCGGTGGCGGTGTGGGCGCGTCTGCTGGCGGCGGCTTGCCCAGGACGTCAACCAGCGTGAGGCTCCTGGGGTTGGATGTACGGAAGGTGCGGATCTCGATGGTGCCGTCCTTGGCGCCGAACGACAGATCGTCCAGCTCAAGCACGTGGGCAATCTGCGGAGGGAATTTGGCCAAACGACGCTGACTAGTCAGCCAGCTGGGGGCGAGCGTAGCAACCATGGACCATGGGGGCCAGGCATCTGCGCAGTTTCTCCCGCCCCTCCACAACCGACCATCCACCCAACCACACCATACACGTCCGCACACCCACCTACCTGCATGCCAAACCGCTCCTTTGGCGGCGCATAGCGTGTGCTGGTCTTTTGCGTGTCGTGCCCTGGCTTGACCAGGTCATATGATACTGACGACCCCGCGGCGCCGGCGCCACCCTCCGCGTCCGCCGATGCGAGTACGGCAAGTTTGAATTCCACGCCACCCTTGTCGTAGTCGAGCACGAGCAGGGGGGAGTCACAGTTGGGTCGGACGCGGAGGAAGATCTCCTGTTGAGGAGAGGGGAAGGCGGAGGGCGGGGGAGCATGACATGATGTGTATATGGCATGGTACGGCGCGCGGTAGGCACGACGAGCAAAGCTCCGCCCTGCCCATCACACATACCCGTTGCTTTTCGTCGATAGCTCTCACGCCCTGCAGCGTCTTTACGGCCTGGAGGACGGAGGTTGCAGGTGAAAGGGGTGCGCGGTTTTACAGGAAGGTCAGCAGGGGGGATGGGATACGCAGCCCAGCCCTTCTTTCCGCTTGCTCAAAACAGTAGAAACAGCCCTAGCCCGCTCGCCTGCTCGAAGCTCAGCCGCCCACGCCAGCCTTGCACATGGACCACCTCGCGTGCGGTCGTGGTGGACTCAAGCGCTGCGTCGCGCAGGGCCAGGCGCAGGCGGCGGGGGTCCGGGCAGGGCGGCAGGGCCTCCAGCCACGCCTCCTCGAAAACGGTCAGAGCCAACGAAGGCGCCACCGCTTGGGGCTTCGCGTAGACCTCGTGGCGCATCTGCAGGGAAGGCAGAAACGGTGATCGGGTTATCGGGTTATATAGCCAGTTCTGACCTGCAGTTCCCTCCGGCAGCCCCGGCCACACTGGCCTCACCTTGCGGCTGGCTGCTGGGGGCTGCGGGGCTGCGGTGACACCGGCGTCCTCCGGGGTGTCGTACGACAGCTCGAACAGCACCCGCGGCTCCTGACGTGTCACCAAGACGCTGCAGCGCTGCAGCCCCTCGCCACCGCCCGAGCCGGACGGCTGGAAGCTCAGTGCGACCATCAGCGCCGCGCCGGTGCCAGGGACGGGCAAGAAGCAGCGGCGGCTGGCGGCATCGCACGCAAAGCCGGGGCTTCCGGCCAGAGCGCTGCATGCCGCCTCCAAG
Organism: Edaphochlamys debaryana; assembly: GCA_016858145.1. Classification (NCBI taxonomy): domain Eukaryota; kingdom Viridiplantae; phylum Chlorophyta; class Chlorophyceae; order Chlamydomonadales; genus Edaphochlamys; species Edaphochlamys debaryana. The sequence continues at coordinate 61,275 of JAEHOE010000150.1, forward strand.
CTGGTGAGGTCGGGCCCGGGCGAACCGGACTCCTCTGGTGGCTGCAATTGCGGGGCCTCTTCCTCCGACTCTAAGGCGGGCCGGCGCCTTGATCAGTGCCGCCGGCTTTGCGGCGGGGCCTGCTGCGACCGCTGCCGCTTGAGGTGGTCGCGTCAGTTCAAGCAGTGACAGCTGCAGGATCTCAGCCAACTCATAGCGGCAGATCTTGATCTGCGGCATCTTGCCGTAGCTGAGATCATCCAGCTCGTACACGTGCGAGACCTGATAGGAGGGGGGGTGGACAGGGGTGACCGATCGAGGTGGTGTCGGTCCTACCAGCCGCCGCCCCGGGCCCCACACAGCCGCAGCCTTACCGCGTGCCCCAGCTTGGAGACCGGCGGCGAGTGCGCGGTCGTGACCTTGCGCACGTCCACACCCTGTACGACAAGGTCGTACACCACCTCTGCAGTGGCAGCAGAGCCCGCTGCGGCAGGGCTGCTGGGCGGCGCCCTCTGCACGACCTTGATGTCGGCGTTGCGCCTGTCCCAGTCCACCATGAGCAGGGCCCCCGCGTCCCCCTGCCCCTCCATGCTCAGGAGCAGCTCCTGCCGCTGCGTGTTGGCGCCCGCGTGTCTCACGGCCTTCACCGCCTGGGGGTAGGTGGTTGGGTGGGCCGGCCATGTGAAAGCAGCAAAGGACAGAGAAAGCAGCAACGCACACGCTCTAGGGTTAGCACACGCTACGCATGCGGGTGGCGCGCGCTTTTACCTCCTGGAAAGCCAAGTGCCCCTTCCAGCCACACGCCTTCGTGACGGTGGCGGCCGTGGTGTGCCACACGGGCTTGGCCACTGCCGCCCGCAGCCGCACGTGGCGCAGCTCCCACCCGCTGACGCTGCCACCGCCGCCGCCACTGCTGCCGCCGCGGCTGCCGCTTCCGCCGGCACCGCCCTCCTCTGTGGCTGTGGCGGGAAGCCCCTGCAGTCGTACCTCTGCGGCCGCTGTCAGCCCAGGGCACAGCTGCCGGCCGTGCGCGTGGACGACCTGCCGCACCTGCGAGCAGCCAACCGAACAGGAGGCCGCCGGGTCTCCTTGCCGCCGCCGGCGTTCGGAGAGCGGTACGGCAACGCCACGCTGCCGCCAGGACACGTAAAGCGGTGCGGCAGCACCCCGCCGCCGATAGGTAGCGGGTAGTGGTACGGCGGTGCCCACGGCCCCAGGCGAGGCATTGCCATGCGAGCAGGGCGTGGCGGAGGCCAGCACGTGAGAGCGTCACCCAGGCAGGCCGTGTCGGCAGGGCCTGGCTCCGCCGCCGCCAGGACACGGAGAGCGGTGTAGCAACGCACCACTGCCAATTAGGTAACGCAGAGCGGTACGGCGGTGCCCATGGCCCCAGGCGAGGCCTCGGCGTGTGATCAGGGACTGGCGGAGGCCAGCACGTGAGAGCGTGAGCCAACGTCGTTGCCAGCACGGTTTCGAACGGCGGGCGGGACAGCGCATTCCTCTTGTCATCCGGCTGCCGATTATGTGGTGGCCGCACGTGTCGGCAGAGCCTGGCCTTGCCGCCGCCGGCATTCGGAGAGCAGTACGGCAACGCCCCGCTGCCGCCAGGACACGAGGAGGGGTACGGCAACGCCCCGCTGCCGCCAGGACACGTAAAGCAGTGCGGCAGCACCCCGCCGCCGATAGGTAGCGGGTAGTGGTACGGCGGTGCCCATGGCCCCAGCCGACGCCTCGCCGTGTGATCAGGGACTGGCGGAGCCCAGCACGTGAGAGCTTGAGCCAACGTCGTTGCCAGCATTATCCCGAACGGCGGGCGGGACAGCGCCTTCCGCTGCCGCTATCCGGCTGCCAGATACGTGGAGGCCGCACGTGTCGGCAGAGCCTGGCCTTGCCGCCGCCGGCATTCGGAGAGCGGTACGGCAACGCCCCGCTGCCGCCAGGACACGAAGAGGGGTACGGCAACGCCCCGCTGCCGCCAGGACACGTAAAGCAGTGCGGCAGCACCCTGCCGCCGATAGGTAGCGGGTAGTGGTACGGCGGTGCCCATGGCCCCAGCCGACGCCTCGCCGTGTGATCAGGGACTGGCGGAGCCCAGCACGTGAGAGCTTGAGCCAACGTCGTTGCCAGCATTGTCCCGAACGGCGGGCGGAACAGCGCCTTCCGCTGCCGCTATCCAGCTGCCGGATACGTGGAGGCCGCACGTGTCGGCAGAGCCTGGCCTTGCCGCCGCCAGGAAACAAAGAGCGGTACGGCAACGCCCCGCTGCCGCCAGGACACGAAGAGGGGTACGGCAACGCCCCGCTGCCGCCAGGACACGTAAAGCAGTGCGGCAGCACCCCGCCGCCGATAGGTAGCGGGTAGTGGTACGGCGGTGCCCACGGCCCCAGGCGAGGCCTTGCCGTGCGAACAGGGCGTGGCGGAGGCCAGCACGTGAGAGCGTCACCCAGGCAGGCCGTGTCGGCAGAGCCTGGCCCCACCGCCGCCGGGTCACGGAGAGTGGTGCAGCAACGTGTCATTCCACAAGGTATGTGCGAGAGCATTTCGCGAGAGTCTCACGACTACGCCCGACCAGGCCGCTCCCGCACTCGCTTGGGACACCATAAGGGTATCCTTTGGCAGTTTGGCAAGGCTGGGTGTATGGCACGGGCGGGAGAGCCCGGTCAGGCTAGAGCGTCACCCACGCAGTTTGGCAAGGCTGGGTGTATGGCACGGGCTGGAGAGCCCGGTCAGGCTAGTGCGTCACCCACGCAGGCTGTGCAGACCTGTCAAATGTCCGCTATTACGTCAGGTCACGTGAAGCGGCACAATTTGATTGCAGCCTAGCGGTGTAACCAGAGCCTCTCTCCGCCGTTCCGCGTAACGGCCCTGATTCCACGTAACCGGCTTGTTCGGCTAGCTAGGTTGGTTCCAAGCGTCTGGTCGACAGCCATGTCTATCACTGGCTGCAATAGTATACCCGCCCAAACTTACAGTGCAACGCAGCGCATGTGCATGGCGCCATGTCGGCCCACCACCCAGCAGCTCCGCGCGAGGCATTTGCATGCCATGTCGAGCGACAGGTGGCCTCCATTGAAGGCTCCACAAAGGAGGATGCAAGTGGCGGCGTTAGCTGGCCATCTCTGGTGTTCTCTGCTCGCTCGCTCCCAGCTCACGCACTAACGTGGCTCGCCTGCTCTGGCCCATTTGATGTAGCCGATGGTGTCAACCGTCGAACGGAGCGCCTCAGAGGTGAAGCTTACGTGCATCTGTCTGCACGGGCCCGGCGCTATCGGTGTTGGATGAACGCACTAGGAATGTTTGTCTGTAGCATTCATGCTTGCTAAGGCGTGGACTCCTGGAACGAACTCGTGGAACTCGGAACCTGGGCGCAAACCAAGCCAATCGGCCGACCATCCCTCGGTACCCCAAATCAGCCCAACACAAGCTCTACCGACATCCACGTGTCGCCCGCTACCGCTAGAACCCCCTGCTGGTGCGCGGCGCGCCCCTCCTGCCCGAGATGCGGTTGGAGTGTAACTAGCAGGGACCCGTGCTTCGCACAGGAAGCCGAGCGCGCAGTGTCGCCATCATCCGAGCAAGCTGTTGTTCCCAAGTGTGTCGATGTCCCCCCCAGCCAGCCGCCCGCCTGGCCGACGTCCCATCCCCACATCCCAACCACACCCCCGCCCTCCCCCGCCTAAGTGCCCACCCAGCCTCCTGCCAGTCCCCACGTTGAATCCCGTGTCCCCGACGTCTGACTCTCCTTCTCAGCTCCGGTTGCGGGGCAAGCACACAGGCCTGAGTGGCATGTGCATGGCGCCATGTCGGCCCACCACCCAGCAGCTCCGCGCGAGGCATTTGCATGCCATGTCGAGCGACAGGTGGCCTCCATTGAAGGCTCCACAAAGGAGGATGCAAGTGGCGGCGTTAGCTGGCCATCTCTGGTGTTCTCTGCTCGCTCGCTCCCAGCTCACGCACTAACGTGGCTCGCCTGCTCTGGCCCATTCGATGTAGCCGATGGTGTCAACCGTCGAACGGAGCGCCTCAGAGGTGAAGCTTACGTGCATCTGTCTGCACGGGCCCGGCGCTATCGGTGTTGGATGAACGCACTAGGAATGTTTGTCTGTAGCATTCATGCTTGCTAAGGCGTGGACTCCTGGAACGAACTCGTGGAACTCGGAACCTGGGCGCAAACCAAGCCAATCGGCCGACCATCCCTCGGTACCCCAAATCAGCCCAACACAAGCTCTACCGACATCCACGTGTCGCCCGCTACCGCTAGAACCCCCTGCTGGTGCGCGGCGCGCCCCTCCTGCCCGAGATGCGGTTGGAGTGTAACTAGCAGGGACCCGTGCTTCGCACAGGAAGCCGAGCGCGCAGGGTCGCCATCATCCGAGCAAGCTGTTGTTCCCAAGTGTGTCGATGTCCCCCCCAGCCAGCCGCCCGCCTGGCCGACGTCCCATCCCCACATCCCAACCACACCCCCGCCCTCCCCCGCCTAAGTGCCCACCCAGCCTCCTGCCAGTCCCCACGTTGAATCCCGTGTCCCCGACGTCTGACTCTCCTTCTCAGCTCCGGTTGCGGGGCAAGCACACAGGCCTGAGTGGCATGTGCATGGCGCCATGTCGGCCCACCACCCAGCAGCTCCGCGCGAGGCATTTGCATGCCATGTCGAGCGACAGGTGGCCTCCATTGAAGGCTCCACAAAGGAGGATGCAAGTGGCGGCGTTAGCTGGCCATCTCTGGTGTTCTCTGCTCGCTCGCTCCCAGCTCACGCACTAACGTGGCTCGCCTGCTCTGGCCCATTCGATGTAGCCGATGGTGTCAACCGTCGAACGGAGCGCCTCAGAGGTGAAGCTTACGTGCATCTGTCTGCACGGGCCCGGCGCTATCGGTGTTGGATGAACGCACTAGGAATGTTTGTCTGTAGCATTCATGCTTGCTAAGGCGTGGACTCCTGGAACGAACTCGTGGAACTCGGAACCTGGGCGCAAACCAAGCCAATCGGCCGACCATCCCTCGGTACCCCAAATCAGCCCAACACAAGCTCTACCGACATCCACGTGTCGCCCGCTACCGCTAGAACCCCCTGCTGGTGCGCGGCGCGCCCCTCCTGCCCGAGATGCGGTTGGAGTGTAACTAGCAGGGACCCGTGCTTCGCACAGGAAGCCGAGCGCGCAGGGTCGCCATCATCCGAGCAAGCTGTTGTTCCCAAGTGTGTCGATGTCCCCCCCAGCCAGCCGCCCGCCTGGCCGACGTCCCATCCCCACATCCCAACCACACCCCCGCCCTCCCCCGCCTAAGTGCCCACCCAGCCTCCTGCCAGTCCCCACGTTGAATCCCGTGTCCCCGACGTCTGACTCTCCTTCTCAGCTCCGGTTGCGGGGCAAGCACACAGGCCTGAGTGTCGAACGCAACCTTTCTCACGAGTGCGGGCCCCAGTGCGGGCCCCAGTGGCCCACCCATGGGCACCCGTGGATATGTGACAACACGTTCTATGTAGTAGGGGGGGGACTGCTGCAGTCCGACTGCACTCGCGTTGACTGCGCGTATAGGCCGCCCTACGAGCGTGTAGCTATCGTGGCTTTCACTTGCATGGCTCGGCCCCTCGCGTGCGCACGGAGAGAGGCAGTCGACCTCGGCAATACGCGGGACCGATCTCGCGAACGCACCCCTCGCGCGACTTCTGGTCCGCATGTCGACTATCTACGTGCTGTCTGTTATCCGAAACATCACACGCAATCGCGGAAGGCACTCGTTTGCGCTTCGTTACGCGCCAACCACCTAACCGATCGCGTTACCAACTTTTCTCGCGAATGCCCCAACATCTGGCCGCCCTACGAGCGTGTAGCTATAGTGGCTTTCACTTACATGGCTCGGCCCCTCGCGTGCGCACGGAGAGAGGCAGTCGACCTCGGCAATACACGGGACCGATCTCGCGAACGCACCCCTCGCGCGACTTCTGGTGCGCATGTCGACTATCTACGCGCTGTCTGTTATCCGAAACATCACACGCAATCGCGAAAGGCACTCGTTTGCGCTTCGTTACGCGCCAACCACCTAACCAAACCGCCCCGTGAACTCCGAACCGGGAACGCCATTCGCGTGGGTCACCGCCCTGTTCTATCGCGTGGCGCGGGCGGAATCTGGACGCGTACCCGGGAGTGCTAATCGGGGATCGCCGCCAGCGTGCCTTAATCTCCTCCGCTCTACCCTCCACTACGTTCCGGGGAGCTACGGTCACCGTTGTGACCTTGGGTTTCGCGGGCACTTTGTGCCGAGAGGCACGCGGCCTCCTACAAAACCTCGGGGCCCTGCGAGCCGGGCAAGTCTGCACGCAGCTCCACCAGATCGCGGTGGAATACATGGACTACATCTCAACAATGCGGAGGCGGCGCGAGAAACACCCGGATCGAGGGGGTGTGGGCTAGCCCGCACCCACCACCCCCGCCTCGGCGGGTGGTGGTGGGTGTGGAGGGGCTTGCCCCTTACACACACTCGCCCCCTTAATACACGCCCCCTGTCGGGGGCGTCCCATTATTATTATTATTATTATTATTGGCGGTTCCTGCTGTAACCATCGCGTCCTACACCCAAATCCAGCATGCAATCACGGTCGCACGTCACGGCTGGCGCCATGCTGTGTGATCACATGGCCATGGCACGGCGTCAGGGGCAACCGGCCAGTCGGGCCCTATTTGCAAAACAAGTGCGCTCACGGCCCCCTGCGCCGATAATCATGAGGCATATGGGCGCGCGGGGCCGGGTACGCACACCTTAACGAGCCATACCTCGCCGAGTGCCGGGACTGCCCGGGACTGCCCCTGGCCAGTCTGACCGCCAAGCCCTTGCGGAGCCGTGTTACTTTACTAGACAGTGTGGGTCAGCGCCCTGCGGCGGCCTCCCCCCATCCCGCCGCGTGGTCCCTTCGCCCACCAGAAACTCCCACAGCTCTCCTCCAGCCCTCCTCCGTCTGGCTTCTGGCCCTTCAGCATTATACGCGCGGTGGCGGTGTGGGCGCGTCTGCTGGCGGCGGCTTGCCCAGGACGTCAACCAGCGTGAGGCTCCTGGGGTTGGATGTACGGAAGGTGCGGATCTCGATGGTGCCGTCCTTGGCGCCGAACGACAGATCGTCCAGCTCAAGCACGTGGGCAATCTGCGGAGGGAATTTGGCCAAACGACGCTGACTAGTCAGCCAGCTGGGGGCGAGCGTAGCAACCATGGACCATGGGGGCCAGGCATCTGCGCAGTTTCTCCCGCCCCTCCACAACCGACCATCCACCCAACCACACCATACACGTCCGCACACCCACCTACCTGCATGCCAAACCGCTCCTTTGGCGGCGCATAGCGTGTGCTGGTCTTTTGCGTGTCGTGCCCTGGCTTGACCAGGTCATATGATACTGACGACCCCGCGGCGCCGGCGCCACCCTCCGCGTCCGCCGATGCGAGTACGGCAAGTTTGAATTCCACGCCACCCTTGTCGTAGTCGAGCACGAGCAGGGGGGAGTCACAGTTGGGTCGGACGCGGAGGAAGATCTCCTGTTGAGGAGAGGGGAAGGCGGAGGGCGGGGGAGCATGACATGATGTGTATATGGCATGGTACGGCGCGCGGTAGGCACGACGAGCAAAGCTCCGCCCTGCCCATCACACATACCCGTTGCTTTTCGTCGATAGCTCTCACGCCCTGCAGCGTCTTTACGGCCTGGAGGACGGAGGTTGCAGGTGAAAGGGGTGCGCGGTTTTACAGGAAGGTCAGCAGGGGGGATGGGATACGCAGCCCAGCCCTTCTTTCCGCTTGCTCAAAACAGTAGAAACAGCCCTAGCCCGCTCGCCTGCTCGAAGCTCAGCCGCCCACGCCAGCCTTGCCGCACGTGTCGGCAGAGCCTGGCCTTGCCGCCGCCGGCATTCGGAGAGCAGTACGGCAACGCCCCGCTGCCGCCAGGACACGGAAAGGGTTACGGCAACGCCCCACTGCCGCCAGGACACGTAAAGCAGTGCGGCAGCACCCCGCCGCCGATAGGTAACGGAGAGCGGTACGGCGGTGCCCATGGCCCCAGCCGACGCCTCGCCGTGTGATCAGGGACTGGCGGAGCCCAGCACGTGAGAGCTTGGGCCAACGTCGTTGCCAGCATTGTCCCGAACGGCGGGCGGGACAGCGCATTCCTCTTGTCATCCGGCTGCCGATTATGTGGTGGCCGCACGTGTCGGCAGAGCCTGGCCTTGCCGCCGCCGGCATTCGGAGAGCAGTACGGCAACGCCCCGCTGCCGCCAGGACACGAGGAGGGGTACGGCAACGCCCCGCTGCCGCCAGGACACGTAAAGCAGTGCGGCAGCACCCCGCCGCCGATAGGTAGCGGGTAGTGGTACGGCGGTGCCCATGGCCCCAGCCGACGCCTCGCCGTGTGATCAGGGACTGGCGGAGCCCAGCACGTGAGAGCTTGAGCCAACGTCGTTGCCAGCATTATCCCGAACGGCGGGCGGGACAGCGCCTTCCGCTGCCGCTATCCGGCTGCCAGATACGTGGAGGCCGCACGTGTCGGCAGAGCCTGGCCTTGCCGCCGCCGGCATTCGGAGAGCGGTACGGCAACGCCCCGCTGCCGCCAGGACACGAAGAGGGGTACGGCAACGCCCCGCTGCCGCCAGGACACGTAAAGCAGTGCGGCAGCACCCTGCCGCCGATAGGTAGCGGGTAGTGGTACGGCGGTGCCCATGGCCCCAGCCGACGCCTCGCCGTGTGATCAGGGACTGGCGGAGCCCAGCACGTGAGAGCTTGAGCCAACGTCGTTGCCAGCATTGTCCCGAACGGCGGGCGGAACAGCGCCTTCCGCTGCCGCTATCCAGCTGCCGGATACGTGGAGGCCGCACGTGTCGGCAGAGCCTGGCCTTGCCGCCGCCAGGAAACAAAGAGCGGTACGGCAACGCCCCGCTGCCGCCAGGACACGAAGAGGGGTACGGCAACGCCCCGCTGCCGCCAGGACACGTAAAGCAGTGCGGCAGCACCCCGCCGCCGATAGGTAGCGGGTAGTGGTACGGCGGTGCCCACGGCCCCAGGCGAGGCCTTGCCGTGCGAACAGGGCGTGGCGGAGGCCAGCACGTGAGAGCGTCACCCAGGCAGGCCGTGTCGGCAGAGCCTGGCCCCACCGCCGCCGGGTCACGGAGAGTGGTGCAGCAACGTGTCGTTCCACAAGGTATGTGCGAGAGCATTTCGCGAGAGTCTCACGACTACGCCCGACCAGGCCGCTCCCGCACTCGCTTGGGACACCATAAGGGTATCCTTTGGCAGTTTGGCAAGGCTGGGTGTATGGCACGGGCGGGAGAGCCCGGTCAGGCTAGAGCGTCACCCACGCAGTTTGGCAAGGCTGGGTGTATGGCACGGGCTGGAGAGCCCGGTCAGGCTAGTGCGTCACCCACGCAGGCTGTGCAGACCTGTCAAATGTCCGCTATTACGTCAGGTCACGTGAAGCGGCACAATTTGATTGCAGCCTAGCGGTGTAACCAGAGCCTCTCTCCGCCGTTCCGCGTAACGGCCCTGATTCCACGTAACCGGCTTGTTCGGCTAGCTAGGTTGGTTCCAAGCGTCTGGTCGACAGCCATGTCTATCACTGGCTGCAATAGTATACCCGCCCAAACTTACAGTGCAACGCAGCGCATGTGCATGGCGCCATGTCGGCCCACCACCCAGCAGCTCCGCGCGAGGCATTTGCATGCCATGTCGAGCGACAGGTGGCCTCCATTGAAGGCTCCACAAAGGAGGATGCAAGTGGCGGCGTTAGCTGGCCATCTCTGGTGTTCTCTGCTCGCTCGCTCCCAGCTCACGCACTAACGTGGCTCGCCTGCTCTGGCCCATTCGATGTAGCCGATGGTGTCAACCGTCGAACGGAGCGCCTCAGAGGTGAAGCTTACGTGCATCTGTCTGCACGGGCCCGGCGCTATCGGTGTTGGATGAACGCACTAGGAATGTTTGTCTGTAGCATTCATGCTTGCTAAGGCGTGGACTCCTGGAACGAACTCGTGGAACTCGGAACCTGGGCGCAAACCAAGCCAATCGGCCGACCATCCCTCGGTACCCCCAAATCAGCCCAACACAAGCTCTACCGACATCCACGTGTCGCCCGCTACCGCTAGAACCCCCTGCTGGTGCGCGGCGCGCCCCTCCTGCCCGAGATGCGGTTGGAGTGTAACTAGCAGGGACCCGTGCTTCGCACAGGAAGCCGAGCGCGCAGGGTCGCCATCATCCGAGCAAGCTGTTGTTCCCAAGTGTGTCGATGTCCCCCCCAGCCAGCCGCCCGCCTGGCCGACGTCCCATCCCCACATCCCAACCACACCCCCCCCCCCCCCCCCCTAAGTGCCCACCCAGCCTCCTGCCAGTCCCCACGTTGAATCCCGTGTCCCCGACGTCTGACTCTCCTTCTCAGCTCCGGTTGCGGGGCAAGCACACAGGCCTGAGTGGCATGTGCATGGCGCCATGTCGGCCCACCACCCAGCAGCTCCGCGCATGCCATGTCGAGCGACAGGTGGCCTCCATTGAAGGCTCCACAAAGGAGGATGCAAGTGGCGGCGTTAGCTGGCCATCTCTGGTGTTCTCTGCTCGCTCGCTCCCAGCTCACGCACTAACGTGGCTCGCCTGCTCTGGCCCATTCGATGTAGCCGATGGTGTCAACCGTCGAACGGAGCGCCTCAGAGGTGAAGCTTACGTGCATCTGTCTGCACGGGCCCGGCGCTATCGGTGTTGGATGAACGCACTAGGAATGTTTGTCTGTAGCATTCATGCTTGCTAAGGCGTGGACTCCTGGAACGAACTCGTGGAACTCGGAACCTGGGCGCAAACCAAGCCAATCGGCCGACCATCCCTCGGTACCCCAAATCAGCCCAACACAAGCTCTACCGACATCCACGTGTCGCCCGCTACCGCTAGAACCCCCTGCTGGTGCGCGGCGCGCCCCTCCTGCCCGAGATGCGGTTGGAGTGTAACTAGCAGGGACCCGTGCTTCGCACAGGAAGCCGAGCGCGCAGGGTCGCCATCATCCGAGCAAGCTGTTGTTCCCAAGTGTGTCGATGTCCCCCCCAGCCAGCCGCCCGCCTGGCCGACGTCCCATCCCCACATCCCAACCACACCCCCGCCCTCCCCCGCCTAAGTGCCCACCCAGCCTCCTGCCAGTCCCCACGTTGAATCCCGTGTCCCCGACGTCTGACTCTCCTTCTCAGCTCCGGTTGCGGGGCAAGCACACAGGCCTGAGTGGCATGTGCATGGCGCCATGTCGGCCCACCACCCAGCAGCTCCGCGCGAGGCATTTGCATGCCATGTCGAGCGACAGGTGGCCTCCATTGAAGGCTCCACAAAGGAGGATGCAAGTGGCGGCGTTAGCTGGCCATCTCTGGTGTTCTCTGCTCGCTCGCTCCCAGCTCACGCACTAACGTGGCTCGCCTGCTCTGGCCCATTCGATGTAGCCGATGGTGTCAACCGTCGAACGGAGCGCCTCAGAGGTGAAGCTTACGTGCATCTGTCTGCACGGGCCCGGCGCTATCGGTGTTGGATGAACGCACTAGGAATGTTTGTCTGTAGCATTCATGCTTGCTAAGGCGTGGACTCCTGGAACGAACTCGTGGAACTCGGAACCTGGGCGCAAACCAAGCCAATCGGCCGACCATCCCTCGGTACCCCAAATCAGCCCAACACAAGCTCTACCGACATCCACGTGTCGCCCGCTACCGCTAGAACCCCCTGCTGGTGCGCGGCGCGCCCCTCCTGCCCGAGATGCGGTTGGAGTGTAACTAGCAGGGACCCGTGCTTCGCACAGGAAGCCGAGCGCGCAGGGTCGCCATCATCCGAGCAAGCTGTTGTTCCCAAGTGTGTCGATGTCCCCCCCAGCCAGCCGCCCGCCTGGCCGACGTCCCATCCCCATGGGGATGGGATGTGGCCACATCCCAACCACACCCCCCGCCCTCCCCCGCCTAAGTGCCCACCCAGCCTCCTGCCAGTCCCCACGTTGAATCCCGTGTCCCCGACGTCTGACTCTCCTTCTCAGCTCCGGTTGCGGGGCAAGCACACAGGCCTGAGTGTCGAACGCAACCTTTCTCACGAGTGCGGGCCCCAGTGCGGGCCCCAGTGGCCCACCCATGGGCACCCGTGGATATGTGACAACACGTTCTATGTAGTAGGGGGGGGACTGCTGCAGTCCGACTGCACTCGCGTTGACTGCGCGTATAGGCCGCCCTACGAGCGTGTAGCTATCGTGGCTTTCACTTGCATGGCTCGGCCCCTCGCGTGCGCACGGAGAGAGGCAGTCGACCTCGGCAATACGCGGGACCGATCTCGCGAACGCACCCCTCGCGCGACTTCTGGTCCGCATGTCGACTATCTACGTGCTGTCTGTTATCCGAAACATCACACGCAATCGCGGAAGGCACTCGTTTGCGCTTCGTTATGCGCCAACCACCTAACCGATCGCGTTACCAACTTTTCTCGCGAATGCCCCAACATCTGGCCGCCCTACGAGCGTGTAGCTATAGTGGCTTTCACTTACATGGCTCGGCCCCTCGCGTGCGCACGGAGAGAGGCAGTCGACCTCGGCAATACACGGGACCGATCTCGCGAACGCACCCCTCGCGCGACTTCTGGTGCGCATGTCGACTATCTACGCGCTGTCTGTTATCCGAAACATCACACGCAATCGCGAAAGGCACTCGTTTGCGCTTCGTTACGCGCCAACCACCTAACCAAACCGCCCCGTGAACTCCGAACCGGGAACGCCATTCGCGTGGGTCACCGCCCTGTTCTATCGCGTGGCGCGGGCGGAATCTGGACGCGTACCCGGGAGTGCTAATCGGGGATCGCCGCCAGCGTGCCTTAATCTCCTCCGCTCTACCCTCCACTACGTTCCGGGGAGCTACGGTCACCGTTGTGACCTTGGGTTTCGCGGGCACTTTGTGCCGAGAGGCACGCGGCCTCCTACAAAACCTCGGGGCCCTGCGAGCCGGGCAAGTCTGCACGCAGCTCCACCAGATCGCGGTGGAATACATGGACTACATCTCAACAATGCGGAGGCGGCGCGAGAAACACCCGGATCGAGGGGGTGTGGGCTAGCCCGCACCCACCACCCCCGCCTCGGCGGGTGGTGGTGGGTGTGGAGGGGCTTGCCCCTTACACACACTCGCCCCCTTAATACACGCCCCCTGTCGGGGGCGTCCCATTATTATTATTATTATTATTATTGGCGGTTCCTGCTGTAACCATCGCGTCCTACACCCGAATCCAGCATGCAATCACGGTCGCACGTCACGGCTGGCGCCATGCTGTGTGATCACATGGCCATGGCACGGCGTCAGGGGCAACCGGCCAGTCGGGCCCTATTTGCAAAACAAGTGCGCTCACGGCCCCCTGCGCCGATAATCATGAGGCATATGGGCGCGCGGGGCCGGGTACGCACACCTTAACGAGCCATACCTCGCCGAGTGCCGGGACTGCCCGGGACTGCCCCTGGCCAGTCTGACCGCCAAGCCCTTGCGGAGCCGTGTTACTTTACTAGACAGTGTGGGTCAGCGCCCTGCGGCGGCCTCCCCCCATCCCGCCGCGTGGTCCCTTCGCCCACCAGAAACTCCCACAGCTCTCCTCCAGCCCTCCTCCGTCTGGCTTCTGGCCCTTCAGCATTATACGCGCGGTGGCGGTGTGGGCGCGTCTGCTGGCGGCGGCTTGCCCAGGACGTCAACCAGCGTGAGGCTCCTGGGGTTGGATGTACGGAAGGTGCGGATCTCGATGGTGCCGTCCTTGGCGCCGAACGACAGATCGTCCAGCTCAAGCACGTGGGCAATCTGCGGAGGGAATTTGGCCAAACGACGCTGACTAGTCAGCCAGCTGGGGGCGAGCGTAGCAACCATGGACCATGGGGGCCAGGCATCTGCGCAGTTTCTCCCGCCCCTCCACAACCGACCATCCACCCAACCACACCATACACGTCCGCACACCCACCTACCTGCATGCCAAACCGCTCTCTTTGGCGGCGCATAGCGTGTGCTGGTCTTTTGCGTGTCGTGCCCTGGCTTGACCAGGTCATATGATACTGACGACCCCGCGGCGCCGGCGCCACCCTCCGCGTCCGCCGATGCGAGTACGGCAAGTTTGAATTCCACGCCACCCTTGTCGTAGTCGAGCACGAGCAGGGGGGAGTCACAGTTGGGTCGGACGCGGAGGAAGATCTCCTGTTGAGGAGAGGGGAAGGCGGAGGGCGGGGGAGCATGACATGATGTGTATATGGCATGGTACGGCGCGCGGTAGGCACGACGAGCAAAGCTCCGCCCTGCCCATCACACATACCCGTTGCTTTTCGTCGATAGCTCTCACGCCCTGCAGCGTCTTTACGGCCTGGAGGACGGAGGTTGCAGGTGAAAGGGGTGCGCGGTTTTACAGGAAGGTCAGCAGGGGGGATGGGATACGCAGCCCAGCCCTTCTTTCCGCTTGCTCAAAACAGTAGAAACAGCCCTAGCCCGCTCGCCTGCTCGAAGCTCAGCCGCCCACGCCAGCCTTGCACATGGACCACCTCGCGTGCGGTCGTGGTGGACTCAAGCGCTGCCGTCGCGCAGGGCCAGGCGCAGGCGGCGGGGGTCCGGGCAGGGCGGCAGGGCCCTCCAGCCACGCCTCCTCGAAACGGTCAGAGCCAACGAAGGCGCCACCGCTTGGGGCTTCGCGTAGACCTCGTGGCGCATCTGCAGGGAAGGCAGAAACGGTGATCGGGTTATCGGGTTATATAGCCAGTTCTGACCTGCAGTTCCCTCCGGCAGCCCCGGCCACACTGGCCTCACCTTGCGGCTGGCTGCTGGGGGCTGCGGGGCTGCGGTGACACCGGCGTCCTCCGGGGTGTCGTACGACAGCTCGAACAGCACCCGCGGCTCCTGACGTGTCACCAAGACGGCTGCAGCGCTGCAGCCCCTCGCCACCGCCCGAGTCCGGACGGCTGGAAGCTCAGTGCGACCATCAGCGCCGCGCCGGTGCCAGGGACGGGCAAGAAGCAGCGGCGGCTGGCGGCATCGCACGCAAAGCCGGGGCTTCCGGCCAGAGCGCTGCATGCCGCCTCCAAGCTGGTGAGGTCGGGCCCGGGCGAACCGGACTCCTCTGGTGGCTGCAATTGCGGGGCCTCTTCCTCCGACTCTAAGGCGGCCGGCGCCTTGATCAGTGCCGCCGGCTTTGCGGCGGGGCCTGCTGCGACCGCTGCCGCTTGAGGTGGTCGCGTCAGTTCAAGCAGTGACAGCTGCAGGATCTCAGCCAACTCATAGCGGCAGATCTTGATCTGCGGCATCTTGCCGTAGCTGAGATATCCAGCTCGTACACGTGCGAGACCTGATAGGAGGGGGGGTGGACAGGGGTGACCGATCGAGGTGGTGTCGGTCCTACCAGCCGCCGCCCCGGGCCCCACACAGCCGCAGCCTTACCGCGTGCCCCAGCTTGGAGACCGGCGGCGAGTGCGCGGTCGTGACCTTGCGCACGTCCACACCCTGTACGACAAGGTCGTACACCACCTCTGCAGTGGCAGCAGAGCCCCGCTGCGGCAGGGCTGCTGGGCGGCGCCCTCTGCACGACCTTGATGTCGGCGTTGCGCCTGTCCCAGTCCACCATGAGCAGGGCCCCCGCGTCCCCCTGCCCCTCCATGCTCAGGAGCAGCTCCTGCCGCTGCGTGTCGGCGCCCGCGTGTCTCACGGCCTTCACCGCCTGGGGGGTAGGTGGTTGGGTGGGCCGGCCATGTGAAAGCAGCAAAGGACAGAGAAAGCAGCAAACGCACACGCTCTAGGGTTAGCACACGCTACGCATGCGGGTGGCGCGCGCTTTTACCTCCTGGAAAGCCAAGTGCCCCCTTCCAGCCACACGCCTTCGTGACGGGTGGCGGCCGTGGTGTGCCACACGGGCTTGGCCACTGCCGCCCGCAGCCGCACGTGGCGCAGCTCCCACCCGCTGACGCTGCAACCGCCGCCGCCACTGCTGCCGCCGCGGCTGCCGCTTCCGCCGGCACCGCCCTCCTCTGTGGGCTGTGGCGGGAAGCCCCTGCAGTCGTACCTCTGCGGCCGCTGTCAGCCCAGGGCACAGCTGCCGGCCGTGCGCGTGGACGACCTGCCGCACCTGCGAGCAGCCAACCGAACAGCATGACCGGTAACTACTGGCTTGATTGGCAAGCCGGCCCCGTGCTAGCTTGCAGACAGATATAGCTTAGAAGAATAGTACGTGATGCCATATGGATGCCCGGGGTTCCCACGCACCTTGGTGGGCCCTGCACGGTGGCCGCCCCAGCCCAGCTCCACGTGAACGGGCGGTACGGCAGGTCCTTCTTGCTGCCGTACAACGACGAAGACGTCATGGATGCTGACCCCCGTCATGTCATACACCAGGCCCAGCAACAGGCGGCCCTCAAAGCCAGGGACTGGGAGGTAAGCGGTCTTGGGTCCGTGGGAGCCCTGGGCTGCGAAGAAGTCCGGGTGAGCCCGTACGCAGCGCACAGGGACCCAAAGCTTGGCACCTGCTCCGCCACCGTCCGGCCGCCTGCTCCAATTACCGGCGGCGGCGGTGACGGGCTGGGGATGGGGACCGGTGCAGGCTTGGGCTTGAGGTCATCCGCAGCAGCCTGAGGCGGCATCACGGCTGCACCGCTGTGCTCATCCGCAACCCGGTTACGGTCGCGTTGGTGCAGCAGCAGGGCCGCGGTGGCGAGCAGCAGGGCTACCATGATGGCCGAGACGGTGATGGAAACCATGGCGATAGCGTTGAAGCCAGAAGCAGTGGAAACCGAGTTACCCCATCAGCCCAACACAAGCTCTACCGACATCCACGTGTCGCCCGCTACCGCTAGAACCCCCTGCTGGTGCGCGGCGCGCCCCTCCTGCCCGAGATGCGGTTGGAGTGTAACTAGCAGGGACCCGTGCTTCGCACAGGAAGCCGAGCGCGCAGGGTCGCCATCATCCAAGCAAGCTGTTGTTCCCAAGTGTGTCGATGTCCCCCCCAGCCAGCCGCCCGCCTGGCCGACGTCCCATCCCCACATCCCAACCACACCCCCGCCCTCCCCCGCCTAAGTGCCCACCCAGCCTCCTGCCAGTCCCCACGTTGAATCCCGTGTCCCCGACGTCTGACTCTCCTTCTCAGCTCCGGTTGCGGGGCAAGCACACAGGCCTGAGTGGCATGTGCATGGCGCCATGTCGGCCCACCACCCAGCAGCTCCGCGCGAGGCATTTGCATGCCATGTCGAGCGACAGGTGGCCTCCATTGAAGGCTCCACAAAGGAGGATGCAAGTGGCGGCGTTAGCTGGCCATCTCTGGTGTTCTCTGCTCGCTCGCTCCCAGCTCATGCACTAACGTGGCTTGCCTGCTCTGGCCCATTCGATGTAGCCGATGGTGTCAACCGTCGAACGGAGCGCCTCAGAGGTGAAGCTTACGTGCATCTGTCTGCACGGGCCCGGCGCTATCGGTGTTGGATGAACGCACTAGGAATGTTTGTCTGTAGCATTCATGCTTGCTAAGGCGTGGACTCCTGGAACGAACTTGTGGAACTCGGAACCTGGGCGCAAACCAAGCCAATCGGCCGACCATCCCTCGGTACCCCAAATCAGCCCAACACAAGCTCTACCGACATCCACGTGTCGCCCGCTACCGCTAGAACCCCCTGCTGGTGCGCGGCGCGCCCCTCCTGCCCGAGATGCGGTTGGAGTGTAACTAGCAGGGACCCGTGCTTCGCACAGGAAGCCGAGCGCGCAGGGTCGCCATCATCCGAGCAAGCTGTTGTTCCCAAGTGTGTCGATGTCCCCCCCAGCCAGCCGCCCGCCTGGCCGACGTCCCATCCCCACATCCCAACCACACCCCCGCCCTCCCCCGCCTAAGTGCCCACCCAGCCTCCTGCCAGTCCCCACGTTGAATCCCGTGTCCCCGACGTCTGACTCTCCTTCTCAGCTCCGGTTGCGGGGCAAGCACACAGGCCTGAGTGGCATGTGCATGGCGCCATGTCGGCCCACCACCCAGCAGCTCCGCGCGAGGCATTTGCATGCCATGTCGAGCGACAGGTGGCCTCCATTGAAGGCTCCACAAAGGAGGATGCAAGTGGCGGCGTTAGCTGGCCATCTCTGGTGTTCTCTGCTCGCTCGCTCCCAGCTCACGCACTAACGTGGCTCGCCTGCTCTGGCCCATTCGATGTAGCCGATGGTGTCAACCGTCGAACGGAGCGCCTCAGAGGTGAAGCTTACGTGCATCTGTCTGCACGGGCCCGGCGCTATCGGTGTTGGATGAACGCACTAGGAATGTTTGTCTGTAGCATTCATGCTTGCTAAGGCGTGGACTCCTGGAACGAACTCGTGGAACTCGGAACCTGGGCGCAAACCAAGCCAATCGGCCGACCATCCCTCGGTACCCCAAATCAGCCCAACACAAGCTCTACCGACATCCACGTGTCGCCCGCTACCGCTAGAACCCCCTGCTGGTGCGCGGCGCGCCCCTCCTGCCCGAGATGCGGTTGGAGTGTAACTAGCAGGGACCCGTGCTTCGCACAGGAAGCCGAGCGCGCAGGGTCGCCATCATCCGAGCAAGCTGTTGTTCCCAAGTGTGTCGATGTCCCCCCCAGCCAGCCGCCCGCCTGGCCGACGTCCCATCCCCACATCCCAACCACACCCCCGCCCTCCCCCGCCTAAGTGCCCACCCAGCCTCCTGCCAGTCCCCACGTTGAATCCCGTGTCCCCGACGTCTGACTCTCCTTCTCAGCTCCGGTTGCGGGGCAAGCACACAGGCCTGAGTGGCATGTGCATGGCGCCATGTCGGCCCACCACCCAGCAGCTCCGCGCGAGGCATTTGCATGCCATGTCGAGCGACAGGTGGCCTCCATTGAAGGCTCCACAAAGGAGGATGCAAGTGGCGGCGTTAGCTGGCCATCTCTGGTGTTCTCTGCTCGCTCGCTCCCAGCTCACGCACTAACGTGGCTCGCCTGCTCTGGCCCATTCGATGTAGCCGATGGTGTCAACCGTCGAACGGAGCGCCTCAGAGGTGAAGCTTACGTGCATCTGTCTGCACGGGCCCGGCGCTATCGGTGTTGGATGAACGCACTAGGAATGTTTGTCTGTAGCATTCATGCTTGCTAAGGCGTGGACTCCTGGAACGAACTCGTGGAACTCGGAACCTGGGCGCAAACCAAGCCAATCGGCCCGACCATCCCTCGGTACCCCAAATCAGCCCAACACAAGCTCTACCGACATCCACGTGTCGCCCGCTACCGCTAGAACCCCCTGCTGGTGCGCGGCGCGCCCCTCCTGCCCGAGATGCGGTTGGAGTGTAACTAGCAGGGACCCGTGCTTCGCACAGGAAGCCGAGCGCGCAGGGTCGCCATCATCCGAGCAAGCTGTTGTTCCCAAGTGTGTCGATGTCCCCCCCAGCCAGCCGCCCGCCTGGCCGACGTCCCATCCCCACATCCCAACCACACCCCCGCCCTCCCCCGCCTAAGTGCCCACCCAGCCTCCTGCCAGTCCCCACGTTGAATCCCGTGTCCCCGACGTCTGACTCTCCTTCTCAGCTCCGGTTGCGGGGCAAGCACACAGGCCTGAGTGGCATGTGCATGGCGCCATGTCGGCCCACCACCCAGCAGCTCCGCGCGAGGCATTTGCATGCCATGTCGAGCGACAGGTGGCCTCCATTGAAGGCTCCACAAAGGAGGATGCAAGTGGCGGCGTTAGCTGGCCATCTCTGGTGTTCTCTGCTCGCTCGCTCCCAGCTCACGCACTAACGTGGCTCGCCTGCTCTGGCCCATTCGATGTAGCCGATGGTGTCAACCGTCGAACGGAGCGCCTCAGAGGTGAAGCTTACGTGCATCTGTCTGCACGGGCCCGGCGCTATCGGTGTTGGATGAACGCACTAGGAATGTTTGTCTGTAGCATTCATGCTTGCTAAGGCGTGGACTCCTGGAACGAACTCGTGGAACTCGGAACCTGGGCGCAAACCAAGCCAATCGGCCGACCATCCCTCGGTACCCCAAATCAGCCCAACACAAGCTCTACCGACATCCACGTGTCGCCCGCTACCGCTAGAACCCCCTGCTGGTGCGCGGCGCGCCCCTCCTGCCCGAGATGCGGTTGGAGTGTAACTAGCAGGGACCCGTGCTTCGCACAGGAAGCCGAGCGCGCAGGGTCGCCATCATCCGAGCAAGCTGTTGTTCCCAAGTGTATAGCAAGAATTACAGTGGCGAGGGATCGCAACCCGCTCGCAAGTGTGTCGATGTCCCCCCCAGCCAGCCGCCCGCCTGGCCGACGTCCCATCCCCACATCCCAACCACACCCCCGCCCTCCCCCGCCTAAGTGCCCACCCAGCCTCCTGCCAGTCCCCACGTTGAATCCCGTGTCCCCGACGTCTGACTCTCCTTCTCAGCTCCGGTTGCGGGGCAAGCACACAGGCCTGAGTGGCATGTGCATGGCGCCATGTCGGCCCACCACCCAGCAGCTCCGCGCGAGGCATTTGCATGCCATGTCGAGCGACAGGTGGCCTCCATTGAAGGCTCCACAAAGGAGGATGCAAGTGGCGGCGTTAGCTGGCCATCTCTGGTGTTCTCTGCTCGCTCGCTCCCAGCTCACGCACTAACGTGGCTCGCCTGCTCTGGCCCATTCGATGTAGCCGATGGTGTCAACCGTCGAACGGAGCGCCTCAGAGGTGAAGCTTACGTGCATCTGTCTGCACGGGCCCGGCGCTATCGGTGTTGGATGAACGCACTAGGAATGTTTGTCTGTAGCATTCATGCTTGCTAAGGCGTGGACTCCTGGAACGAACTCGTGGAACTCGGAACCTGGGCGCAAACCAAGCCAATCGGCCCGACCATCCCTCGGTACCCCAAATCAGCCCAACACAAGCTCTACCGACATCCACGTGTCGCCCGCTACCGCTAGAACCCCCTGCTGGTGCGCGGCGCGCCCCTCCTGCCCGAGATGCGGTTGGAGTGTAACTAGCAGGGACCCGTGCTTCGCACAGGAAGCCGAGCGCGCAGGGTCGCCATCATCCGAGCAAGCTGTTGTTCCCAAGTGTGTCGATGTCCCCCCCAGCCAGCCGCCCGCCTGGCCGACGTCCCATCCCCACATCCCAACCACACCCCCGCCCTCCCCCGCCTAAGTGCCCACCCAGCCTCCTGCCAGTCCCCACGTTGAATCCCGTGTCCCCGACGTCTGACTCTCCTTCTCAGCTCCGGTTGCGGGGCAAGCACACAGGCCTGAGTGGCATGTGCATGGCGCCATGTCGGCCCACCACCCAGCAGCTCCGCGCGAGGCATTTGCATGCCATGTCGAGCGACAGGTGGCCTCCATTGAAGGCTCCACAAAGGAGGATGCAAGTGGCGGCGTTAGCTGGCCATCTCTGGTGTTCTCTGCTCGCTCGCTCCCAGCTCACGCACTAACGTGGCTCGCCTGCTCTGGCCCATTCGATGTAGCCGATGGTGTCAACCGTCGAACGGAGCGCCTCAGAGGTGAAGCTTACGTGCATCTGTCTGCACGGGCCCGGCGCTATCGGTGTTGGATGAACGCACTAGGAATGTTTGTCTGTAGCATTCATGCTTGCTAAGGCGTGGACTCCTGGAACGAACTCGTGGAACTCGGAACCTGGGCGCAAACCAAGCCAATCGGCCGACCATCCCTCGGTACCCCAAATCAGCCCAACACAAGCTCTACCGACATCCACGTGTCGCCCGCTACCGCTAGAACCCCCTGCTGGTGCGCGGCGCGCCCCTCCTGCCCGAGATGCGGTTGGAGTGTAACTAGCAGGGACCCGTGCTTCGCACAGGAAGCCGAGCGCGCAGGGTCGCCATCATCCGAGCAAGCTGTTGTTCCCAAGTGTGTCGATGTCCCCCCCAGCCAGCCGCCCGCCTGGCCGACGTCCCATCCCCACATCCCAACCACACCCCCGCCCTCCCCCGCCTAAGTGCCCACCCAGCCTCCTGCCAGTCCCCACGTTGAATCCCGTGTCCCCGACGTCTGACTCTCCTTCTCAGCTCCGGTTGCGGGGCAAGCACACAGGCCTGAGTGTCGAACGCAACCTTTCTCACGAGTGCGGGCCCCAGTGCGGGCCCCAGTGGCCCACCCATGGGCACCCGTGGATATGTGACAACACGTTCTATGTAGTAGGGGGGGGACTGCTGCAGTCCGACTGCACTCGCGTTGACTGCGCGTATAGGCCGCCCTACGAGCGTGTAGCTATCGTGGCTTTCACTTGCATGGCTCGGCCCCTCGTGTGCGCACGGAGAGAGGCAGTCGACCTCGGCAATACGCGGGACCGATCTCGCGAACGCACCCCTCGCGCGACTTCTGGTCCGCATGTCGACTATCTACGTGCTGTCTGTTATCCGAAACATCACACGCAATCGCGGAAGGCACTCGTTTGCGCTTCGTTACGCGCCAACCACCTAACCGATCGCGTTACCAACTTTTCTCGCGAATGCCCCAACATCTGGCCGCCCTACGAGCGTGTAGCTATAGTGGCTTTCACTTACATGGCTCGGCCCCTCGCGTGCGCACGGAGAGAGGCAGTCGACCTCGGCAATACACGGGACCGATCTCGCGAACGCACCCCTCGCGCGACTTCTGGTGCGCATGTCGACTATCTACGCGCTGTCTGTTATCCGAAACATCACACGCAATCGCGAAAGGCACTCGTTTGCGCTTCGTTACGCGCCAACCACCTAACCAAACCGCCCCGTGAACTCCGAACCGGGAACGCCATTCGCGTGGGTCACCGCCCTGTTCTATCGCGTGGCGCGGGCGGAATCTGGACGCGTACCCGGGAGTGCTAATCGGGGATCGCCGCCAGCGTGCCTTAATCTCCTCCGCTCTACCCTCCACTACGTTCCGGGGAGCTACGGTCACCGTTGTGACCTTGGGTTTCGCGGGCACTTTGTGCCGAGAGGCACGCGGCCTCCTACAAAACCTCGGGGCCCTGCGAGCCGGGCAAGTCTGCACGCAGCTCCACCAGATCGCGGTGGAATACATGGACTACATCTCAACAATGCGGAGGCGGCGCGAGAAACACCCGGATCGAGGGGGTGTGGGCTAGCCCGCACCCACCACCCCCGCCTCGGCGGGTGGTGGTGGGTGTGGAGGGGCTTGCCCCTTACACACACTCGCCCCCTTAATACACGCCCCCTGTCGGGGGCGTCCCATTATTATTATTATTATTATTATTGGCGGTTCCTGCTGTAACCATCGCGTCCTACACCCGAATCCAGCATGCAATCACGGTCGCACGTCACGGCTGGCGCCATGCTGTGTGATCACATGGCCATGGCACGGCGTCAGGGGCAACCGGCCAGTCGGGCCCTATTTGCAAAACAAGTGCGCTCACGGCCCCCTGCGCCGATAATCATGAGGCATATGGGCGCGCGGGGCCGGGTACGCACACCTTAACGAGCCATACCTCGCCGAGTGCCGGGACTGCCCGGGACTGCCCCTGGCCAGTCTGACCGCCAAGCCCTTGCAGAGCCGTGTTACTTTACTAGACAGTGTGGGTCAGCGCCCTGCGGCGGCCTCCCCCCATCCCGCCGCGTGGTCCCTTCGCCCACCAGAAACTCCCACAGCTCTCCTCCAGCCCTCCTCCGTCTGGCTTCTGGCCCTTCAGCATTATACGCGCGGTGGCGGTGTGGGCGCGTCTGCTGGCGGCGGCTTGCCCAGGACGTCAACCAGCGTGAGGCTCCTGGGGTTGGATGTACGGAAGGTGCGGATCTCGATGGTGCCGTCCTTGGCGCCGAACGACAGATCGTCCAGCTCAAGCACGTGGGCAATCTGCGGAGGGAATTTGGCCAAACGACGCTGACTAGTCAGCCAGCTGGGGGCGAGCGTAGCAACCATGGACCATGGGGGCCAGGCATCTGCGCAGTTTCTCCCGCCCCTCCACAACCGACCATCCACCCAACCACACCATACACGTCCGCACACCCACCTACCTGCATGCCAAACCGCTCCTTTGGCGGCGCATAGCGTGTGCTGGTCTTTTGCGTGTCGTGCCCTGGCTTGACCAGGTCATATGATACTGACGACCCCGCGGCGCCGGCGCCACCCTCCGCGTCCGCCGATGCGAGTACGGCAAGTTTGAATTCCACGCCACCCTTGTCGTAGTCGAGCACGAGCAGGGGGGAGTCACAGTTGGGTCGGACGCGGAGGAAGATCTCCTGTTGAGGAGAGGGGAAGGCGGAGGGCGGGGGAGCATGACATGATGTGTATATGGCATGGTACGGCGCGCGGTAGGCACGACGAGCAAAGCTCCGCCCTGCCCATCACACATACCCGTTGCTTTTCGTCGATAGCTCTCACGCCCTGCAGCGTCTTTACGGCCTGGAGGACGGAGGTTGCAGGTGAAAGGGGTGCGCGGTTTTACAGGAAGGTCAGCAGGGGGGATGGGATACGCAGCCCAGCCCTTCTTTCCGCTTGCTCAAAACAGTAGAAACAGCCCTAGCCCGCTCGCCTGCTCGAAGCTCAGCCGCCCACGCCAGCCTTGCACATGGACCACCTCGCGTGCGGTCGTGGTGGACTCAAGCGCTGCGTCGCGCAGGGCCAGGCGCAGGCGGCGGGGGTCCGGGCAGGGCGGCAGGGCCTCCAGCCACGCCTCCTCGAAAACGGTCAGAGCCAACGAAGGCGCCACCGCTTGGGGCTTCGCGTAGACCTCGTGGCGCATCTGCAGGGAAGGCAGAAAACGGTGATCGGGTTATCGGGTTATATAGCCAGTTCTGACCTGCAGTTCCCTCCGGCAGCCCCGGCCACACTGGCCTCACCTTGCGGCTGGCTGCTGGGGGCTGCGGGGCTGCGGTGACACCGGCGTCCTCCGGGGTGTCGTACGACAGCTCGAACAGCACCCGCGGCTCCTGACGTGTCACCAAGACGCTGCAGCGCTGCAGCCCCTCGCCACCGCCCGAGCCGGACGGCTGGAAGCTCAGTGCGACCATCAGCGCCGCGCCGGTGCCAGGGACGGGCAAGAAGCAGCGGCGGCTGGCGGCATCGCACGCAAAGCCGGGGCTTCCGGCCAGAGCGCTGCATGCCGCCTCCAAGCTGGTGAGGTCGGGCCCGGGCGAACCGGACTCCTCTGGTGGCTGCAATTGCGGGGCCTCTTCCTCCGACTCTAAGGCGGCCGGCGCCTTGATCAGTGCCGCCGGCTTTGCGGCGGGGCCTGCTGCGACCGCTGCCGCTTGAGGTGGTCGCGTCAGTTCAAGCAGTGACAGCTGCAGGATCTCAGCCAACTCATAGCGGCAGATCTTGATCTGCGGCATCTTGCCGTAGCTGAGATCATCCAGCTCGTACACGTGCGAGACCTGATAGGAGGGGGGGTGGACAGGGGTGACCGATCGAGGTGGTGTCGGTCCTACCAGCCGCCGCCCCGGGCCCCACACAGCCGCAGCCTTACCGCGTGCCCCAGCTTGGAGACCGGCGGCGAGTGCGCGGTCGTGACCTTGCGCACGTCCACACCCTGTACGACAAGGTCGTACACCACCTCTGCAGTGGCAGCAGAGCCCGCTGCGGCAGGGCTGCTGGGCGGCGCCCTCTGCACGACCTTGATGTCGGCGTTGCGCCTGTCCCAGTCCACCATGAGCAGGGCCCCCGCGTCCCCCTGCCCCTCCATGCTCAGGAGCAGCTCCTGCCGCTGCGTGTCGGCGCCCGCGTGTCTCACGGCCTTCACCGCCTGGGGGTAGGTGGTTGGGTGGGCCGGCCATGTGAAAGCAGCAAAGGACAGAGAAAGCAGCAACGCACACGCTCTAGGGTTAGCACACGCTACGCATGCGGGTGGCGCGCGCTTTTACCTCCTGGAAAGCCAAGTGCCCCTTCCAGCCACACGCCTTCGTGACGGTGGCGGCCGTGGTGTGCCACACGGGCTTGGCCACTGCCGCCCGCAGCCGCACGTGGCGCAGCTCCCACCCGCTGACGCTGCAACCGCCGCCGCCACTGCTGCCGCCGCGGCTGCCGCTTCCGCCGGCACCGCCCTCCTCTGTGGCTGTGGCGGGAAGCCCCTGCAGTCGTACCTCTGCGGCCGCTGTCAGCCCAGGGCACAGCTGCCGGCCGTGCGCGTGGACGACCTGCCGCACCTGCGAGCAGCCAACCGAACAGCATGACCGGTAACTACTGGCTTGATTGGCAAGCCGGCCCCGTGCTAGCTTGCAGACAGATATAGCTTAGAAGAATAGTACGTGATGCCATATGGATGCCCGGGGTTCCCACGCACCTTGGTGGGCCCTGCACGGTGGCCGCCCCAGCCCAGCTCCACGTGAACGGGCGGTACGGCAGGTCCTTCTTGCTGCCGTACAACGACGAAGACGTCATGGATGCTGACCCCCGTCATGTCATACACCAGGCCCAGCAACAGGCGGCCCTCAAAGCCAGGGACTGGGAGGTAAGCGGTCTTGGGTCCGTGGGAGCCCTGGGCTGCGAAGAAGTCCGGGTGAGCCCCGTACGCAGCGCACAGGGACCCAAAGCTTGGCACCTGCTCCGCCACCGTCCGGCCGCCTGCTCCAATTACCGGCGGCGGCGGTGACGGGCTGGGGATGGGGACCGGTGCAGGCTTGGGCTTGAGGTCATCCGCAGCAGCCTGAGGCGGCATCACGGCTGCACCGCTGTGCTCATCCGCAACCCGGTTACGGTCGCGTTGGTGCAGCAGCAGGGCCGCGGTGGCGAGCAGCAGGGCTACCATGATGGCCGAGACGGTGATGGAAACCACGGCGATAGCGTTGAAGCCAGAAGCAGTGGAAACCGAGTTGTAAGTCTGCACAGCCAGCTGTGGGCAGCTCTCCAGCGCCACCTCCCACATCAGCAGCTGCAGCGCCCATGCGGTGGAGCTGTTGCCGGCGGCGGGATCGGCAGTAGCCGCGCCTGAGGCAGCCGCCGGGGCAGTTGAGGCAGCCACCGCCGCCGTAAAGTGCTTGGGTGACATGCCTGATGTCTGGTTAACATATGACACTGTCGATACCGTATCTGCCGTTTGGCCGCCGCCGCCATCATCCCGCAGCCACGCGCGTCGCCAGTGGCGGCGCACACCGTGAATCACGTACAGCTTGGTGAGGGCTGCAAAGCAGCCGGCGGCCAGCACCACAAGGGACAGCGCGAGCGCTACGGGCAGCAAAGCGATTACGGCAGCCCCCAGCACGATTGGCACGAACCCGCCGCCGCCGTGTGGCTTTCGGCTGCTGCCACCGCCGCCGCCAGCCTCCTCCCCCGCGCCAGCAGCATAGCCACCGGCGGCTAAGGAGCCATGGCAAGTAGCCCACAGCTCCAAGACGGGCCGTGGCAGGAGCTGGCGCCTGCCGCCGCCGGCCGCACCCCCTTTGCTCAGCAGCGGCAGGGCAGCCTCCATTGCCAGGAAGGGCAGGAGCTGGACGAGCACGAAGACGCAGCACGCCGTCCGCAGCGCTCCGGAAGCGAAAGGCATGGAGACCAAGTAGAGCACGTCACTGACGAGATCCAGGCTCGTCAGCAGGACGAAGGCCCAGATCCAGATCTCATTGCCGCTGCGTTGCGGTGTCGACTGAGGCTGCGGGAAATGGGTGGCGCGGCAGGAAGTGGTATCATCAGTTCGTCTACGTATGTATAGATAGCCGCCCTCCTTCCTTTGAGCGTATGCAAGGCCTGATCCACTCATCAATCCCTCCCTGTGTGTGCGCCTACCTGATGTACGGCAGCTGATTGCAAGTGCACGGGCGCGAAGGCGTTGCCTGCACGGGTGGAGGCTTCAGCGTCGCTGGGCATTACGGTGCCCTCCGCCACTGGGCCCGCCGCCGCAGCTGCCTGTCCCGAGCCGGCGCCCGCGCTGCCGGCTGTGCTCGCCGCCCCGGAGCTGGAGTTGGTGGTGAAGAGCAGGACCAGCGCATCGGTCCAGAACACGCCGACCAGCAGCGCGGCCAGGAAAGCCCACCATGCGCCGCTCTGTTCCACCAGAAGGGGAGGCAGCTCGAAGCAGGTGCCCGTTAGGTCGTTGGTACAGCCGTTGCCAGCGGCGGCGGGCTGAGTGCTGTCGGTGATGGCCACAGCCGCCAGCGCTGGCGATGGGCCCGCGGGAGGAGGGGCTGATGATCCGCAGCAGCCCAGGGCAGACGGCGGCGAGAGGCAGTGGTTGTGGGTTGATAATTGTAAAGGATGGGATGGGATGGGATGCCGTGCACTACGAACTACGGTGT
Source organism: Edaphochlamys debaryana (assembly GCA_016858145.1). Classification (NCBI taxonomy): domain Eukaryota; kingdom Viridiplantae; phylum Chlorophyta; class Chlorophyceae; order Chlamydomonadales; genus Edaphochlamys; species Edaphochlamys debaryana. The sequence goes on from JAEHOE010000150.1 coordinate 89,363, forward strand.
ACGACACACGAAGTCATGTATGAAGCTACCGTACGGCGCCGCCGCACATGCGCACCTGCTGCTGCGCCGCCGCCCGTCAGAGCCGTGCCCCAGGAGCGCACCGAGCCCTGCAGCCCCTGGGGGTTGGTGTCGAACACCTGGAGCGTCCAGTTGCCCCACGCCGCAGAGGAGTTGCCGGCCGCAGCGGCGATGGGGCCAAGAGGTTCTTGGGGCTGGTAAGCGCCGGGCGGCAATGTGCCGCCACTGCTGCCTCGCCCCGGCAGGGGGGTGCCTGCAGTGTCGTCGAACACATAAGTGCCGTTGAGTCCGGTGGAGCCGCCTCGGTTTATGGCGAGGGCCACAGCGGTCGCGTTCAGACCGGGTGGTGGGATGAAGACAATCGTGAGGTCCCCAGCCGAAGGGTGGACGATGGTGATGGACACTGAGATGAACGTTAACCGAACGATGGCACACGTCGTCCTGCTGGGCGTCAGCACCCAGGTGATGCCGCCCGCCTCGGGAATGAGAACGCCGCCTGCTGTGCTGGAGGTCCATACAGCGGTGCAGGTTACGAAGTTGGTGGGGTCGGGGCGTGGTGGCGGGGGGGCTGGTGAACGGGGTGAAAGCGGTGGAGGCGAGGTGGTAGGGGACAGCGAAGAGGGAGTCGGCATCACTTGTGGTAACACAGGCCCTGTTGGGGCAAGCGGGCCTGATGGAGGCGGAGACGGCGGTGGATGAAGTGGTAAAGGTGGGGACCGGTGTGGAGGAGTGGGTTGAGGTTGCGGTGGGTTCGGGAAGGGCGGGAACGGGTGAGCGGGCGGCTGTGGAGAAGGCCGCGGGGGCGTGGGCAGGGCAAGCGATGGTGTTGGATGTGGCGGCAGCGGGCCGCGGGGTTCCGGAGGGGCCGAGGAAGGTGGTGCGGGTAGCTTGGGTGGGGGAGCCGGGTCAGGGGCAGGGAAAGGCGGAGGGGACGGTGGTAGAAGGAAGGGTGGCAGGGGTGAAGAAGGAGGCGGGCTCGGACGAAGCAGGGAAGGGGGAGGTGCCAGAGACGCCGGTTGTGGTAAAGGGATTTGAGGGCTCCCAGCAGGCGGTGGCGGCTGCTGTGGGGACGGCGCCGCCCCCGGTGGGGGCGGGCTTTTGGGAGGTGGCGGCTGCTGTGGGGGCGGGGGCACTCCGGGTGGGGGTGGGCTTTTGGGAGGTGGCGGCTGCTGTGGGGGCGGGGGCACTCCGGGTGGGGGTGGGCTTTTGGGAGGTGGCGGCTGCTGTGGGGGCGGGGGGCACTCCGGGTGGGGGTGGGCTTTTGGGAGGTGGCTGCTGCTCTGGGGGCGGGGGCACTCCGGGTGGGGGTGGGCTTTTGGGAGGTGGCGACTGCTGTGGGGGCGGGGGCACTCCGGGTGGGGGTGGGCTTTTGGGAGGTGGCGGCTGCTGTGGGGGCGGGGGCACTCCAGGTGGGGGTGGGCTTTTGGGAGGTGCCGGCTGCTCTGGGGGTGGGGGCAACCCCGGCGGTGGGGGTGGGCTGTTGGGAGGTGCCGGCTGCTCTGGGAGTGGGGGCAACGCCGGTGGAGGCGGGCTGTTGGGAGGTGAGGGCTGCTCTGGGGGTGGGGGCACTCCAGGTGCGGGTGGGCTGTTGGGAGGTGCCGGCTGCTCTGGGGGTGGGGGCAACCCCGGCGGTGGGGGTGGGCTGTCGGGATGTGCCGGCTGCTCCGGGAGTGGGGGCAGCGCGGGTGACGACGGAGGGCTCCCGGGCGGTGAAGGCGGCGCCGTACAGTAGTACGAGACACGCAGGTACTTCATGGTGTTGGCACATGGATCACCCAGAGCTGCACGGCACGTAGAGTGAAACAGCAAGACCGAGTCAGAAGGCATCACAGAGCTCCGTGAGCAGTAAGGCACTACATCTGAACGAGGACAGTACCTGTTGTTGTCACGGGGAACGCGCACGTCTCCTGGCCGTTGCATGCAGAGCTCAACGCCGCCGTCACATCGCTGTTACAAACGGTGTCTTGCTGCGAATCGAGATACAGGCACGTTACGTAGCCCGTGCGGCCCCACCACGCCTGGGTGACGGCGATGGCCTGTCCCGCACTGCAGGCTAGGCTGGCGTCGTCACCGGCGTACACTAGTACACCCAGCACAGTCCATCTCTCGCACGCAACCGTCACTGAGGATAGATGGCGGGACGTTGAGGAAGGTAACGAGGGCAGCAACAGGCAGGATCAAGCAAGCAACGTGCATCCAGCCATGAGCATATTTATGCCTACTACGTTTCACGGCACGTACGGTGCCCCCCAGCACCGCCCCACGCCCCCACCCCCCTGCCCACGAGCGTTCAGCACCACCTACTTGTCAGGCGAAGGTAGGTCCCGAAACAAGGTGGACTGCCGTACGCATATAGGAGGGATCCGTCCGCCGTGTCCTTCAGGCAGTACTGCATCCCCGGACCGACATCGAAGATGTTGAACGACCAGCAGTTGGGTTCTGCCATGCATTTGTCCGCAACGTCAGCAGCTGTGAGGTTTCCGAGCTGCATGCGAGGGAGCGCGCGGGGTTGCGTGGGGGCCGGGGCGGAGGTCAGGCTATGTAACCGGGCAGGCATACAGCGAGATGTGAAGGCTGCACACCGGAGGCGTGGAATGCATGCCAATCGCAGCCCTGTCGACCAGCACGCGCGGCGGGCTGCTAGCACGCAAAACGAATCCGCCCCGTGCGGGGCAGTGACAGCTTGCTGGGCTTGCCAGCATTGATTACTGGCAGACCCAAGCAACGAGGCTCACAAAGTTGCATTCGATGTCGTAGCCATATATGCCTTCACTAGCACGGAAGACGTACCCTGGGACTTGAGCACAGCCTGTGGGAGGAAGGGCCCGCCGGGCCGGGAGGGAGCACTGGATGGGACCGCTGGGAGCACAATCAAGCAGGTCGAGCCACATACCCGCGCCCTGCCCACCTAGCCCACCCTGCCCGCCGTTTCAATGGTAACCATGCATAGCTCATCAGAGAAACATAGCAAACCCCGTAGATAGCTTGGGAGTCAGCGTAGTCAGCGTGTCAAGTTCAAAGCTGAGGTTAAGCCGCCCGCCCAATCTATCATGAGAGACACGGGCTAGCCCACCTCCCTGGGGACCCAAGTCCATCCAGCCAGACGACCCTTGGTCTAAATATACTCACCCGGGAACCCCTTGTCTCCTGAGTAACCCCCGCCCCCATGCATGGATCCGATCCCCACCGCGGTTCTGGATCGAGAATGTCTGGGCGGCGCGGAGCACGAGCCCAATCATCCCGATCATCCCTTGGCCGGGACCGCCAGTCGTTCGCTTTATCTACTCGCTCGCGTACTCCACCGACCTGTGCTGCTGTGCAACCACGTCCCCATGCACGGGTCCGTCATGACACTGTCCGACGCATCCTCTGCAAGGCTTGCGTCCGACATGGTTTTGAGACAGTAGCGGAGTTTCCCGTCCAGGTAGTGCCAGTTGAAGGACGCGCAGCCGGCCGTGGAGTTGCAGAGGGTGGCCAGCTCGGGCACGGATTGTACTCCTGTACCGTCCGTGGCCACCTGATGAAGGGTACGTGGGATAGAGCGTCCATAGGCAACGTCGTCAATAGTCAACTATTCTGCCTGCCCAAGCCAAGTAAGTGAAGGATTCCGCAAGCTCACGTAGGTGCACTGAATGTCGAAACCAATGATGTCCATCTGTTGAATAAAGACGTAGCCTTCAGCAGAGGCACAGGTTGTGGCGGGAGGTGTAGAAGGGGGCGGGGGATACAGTTCTGGAGGGCTCGCGGGTGGTGATGGCGGTGAAGGCGGCGCCGTACAGTAGTACGAGACACGCAGGTACTTCATGGTGTTGGCACATGGATCACCCAGAGCTGCACGGCACGTAGAGTGAAACAGCAAGACCGAGTCAGAAGGCATCACAGAGCTCCGTGAGCAGTAAGGCACTACATCTGAACGAGGACAGTACCTGTTGTTGTCACGGGGAACGCGCACGTCTCCTGGCCGTTGCATGCAGAGCTCAACGCCGCCGTCACATCGCTGTTACAAACGGTGTCTTGCTGCAAGCCGAGATACAGGCACGTTGAGTAGCCCGTGCGGCCCCACCACGCCTGGGTGACGGCGATGGCCTGTCCCGCACTGCAGGCTAGGCTGGCGTCGTCACCGGCGTACACTAGTACACCCAGCACAGTCCATCTCTCGCACGCAACCGTCACTGAGGATAGATGGCGGGACGTTGAGGAAGGTAACGAGGGCAGCAACAGGCAGGATCAAGCAAGCAACGTGCATCCAGCCATGAGCATATTTATGCCTACTACGTTTCACGGCACGTACGGTGCCCCCCAGCACCGCCCCACGCCCCCACCCCCCCTGCCCACGAGCGTTCAGCACCACCTACTTGTCAGGCGAAGGTAGGTCCCGAAACAAGGTGGACTGCCGTACGCATATAGGAGGGATCCGTCCGCCGTGTCCTTCAGGCAGTACTGCATCCCCTGACCGACATCGAAGATGTTGAACGACCAGCAGTTGGGTTCTGCCATGCATTTGTCCGCAACGTCAGCAGCTGTGAGGTTTCCGAGCTGCATGCGAGGGAGCGCGCGGGGTTGCGTGGGGGCCGGGGCGGAGGTCAGGCTATGTAACCGGGCAGGCATACAGCGAGATGTGAAGGCTGCACACCGGAGGCGTGGAATGCATGCCAATCGCAGCCCTGTCGACCAGCACGCGCGGCGGGCTGCTAGCACGCAAAACGAATCCGCCCCGTGCGGGGCAGTGACAGCTTGCTGGGCTTGCCAGCATTGATTACTGGCAGACCCAAGCAACGAGGCTCACAAAGTTGCATTCGATGTCGTAGCCATATATGCCTTCACTAGCACGGAAGACGTACCCTGGGACTTGAGCACAGCCTGTGGGAGGAAGGGCCCGCCGGGCCGGGAGGGAGCACTGGATGGGACCGCTGGGAGCACAATCAAGCAGGTCGAGCCACATACCCGCGCCCTGCCCACCTAGCCCACCCTGCCCGCCGTTTCAATGGTAACCATGCATAGCGCATCAGAGAAACATAGCAAACCCCGTAGATAGCTTGGGAGTCAGCGTAGTCAGCGTGTCAAGTTCAAAGCTGAGGTTAAGCCGCCCGCCCAATCTATCATGAGAGACACGGGCTAGCCCACCTCCCTGGGGACCCAAGTCCATCCAGCCAGACGACCCTTGGTCTAAACATACTCACCCGGGAACCCCTTGTCTCCTGAGTAACCCCCGCCCCCATGCATGGATCCGATCCCCACCGCGGTTCTGGATCGAGAATGTCTGGGCGGCGCGGAGCACGAGCCCAATCATCCCGATCATCCCTTGGCCGGGACCGCCAGTCGTTCGCTTTATCTACTCGCTCGCGTACTCCACCGACCTGTGCTGCTGTGCAACCACGTCCCCATGCACGGGTCCGTCATGACACTGTCCGACGCATCCTCTGCAAGGCTTGCGTCCGACATGGTTTTGAGACAGTAGCGGAGTTTCCCGTCCAGGTAGTGCCAGTTGAAGGACGCGCAGCCGGCCGTGGAGTCGCAGAGGGTGGCCAGCTCGGGCACGGATTGTACTCCTGTACCGTCCGTGGCCACCTGATGAAGGGTACGTGGGATAGAGCGTCCATAGGCAACGTCGTCAATAGTCAACTATTCTGCCTGCCCAAGCCAAGTAAGTGAAGGATTCCGCAAGCTCACGTAGGTGCACTGGATGTCGAAACCAATGATGTCCATCTGTTGAATAAAGACGTAGCCTTCAGCAGAGGCACAGGTTGTGGCGGGAGGTGTAGAAGGGGGCGGGGGATACAGTTCTGGAGGGCTCGCGGGTGGTGATGGCGGTGAAGGCGGCGCCGTACAGTAGTACGAGACACGCAGGTACTTCATGGTGTTGGCACATGGATCACCCAGAGCTGCACGGCACGTAGAGTGAAACAGCAAGACCGAGTCAGAAGGCATCACAGAGCTCCGTGAGCAGTAAGGCACTACATCTGAACGAGGACAGTACCTGTTGTTGTCACGGGGAACGCGCACGTCTCCTGGCCGTTGCATGCAGAGCTCAACGCCGTCGTCACATCGCTGTTACAAACGGTGTCTTGCTGCAAGCCGAGATACAGGCACGTTGAGTAGCCCGTGCGGCCCCACCACGCCTGGGTGACGGCGATGGCCTGTCCCGCACTGCAGGCTAGGCTGGCGTCGTCACCGGCGTACACTAGTACACCCAGCACAGTCCATCTCTCGCACGCAACCGTCACTGAGGATAGATGGCGGGACGTTGAGGAAGGTAACGAGGGCAGCAACAGGCAGGATCAAGCAAGCAACGTGCATCCAACAGTGTTGCTATCTTAGTCGGTTAGTCGGCTGGACAGTCGGCCGGCGCCGGCTAATCTGAAAGAAATCTGGAATTAGCCGCCGGTCCAGCCGACTAAATTCGGGCTGGCGCCCTAGGCCAGCCGAGCGACTATCCCGTGCCAAGCTAGCCAAGCCGCCACCGCCAGCCGGCTAAAAGGGCCGGTCCGGGCGGATTAGCCGCCAGCTCAGCCGACTTATCCCAGGGCAGATAGCAACACTGGCATCCAGCCATGAGCATATTTATGCCTACTACGTTTCACGGCGCGCGCGGTGCCCCCGCCCCAGCACCGCCCCACGCCTCCACCCCCCTGCCCAAGCCCGTTCAGCAACTAACACCCACCTGTTAGGCGAAGGTAGATACCCGAACAAGGTGGATTGACGTACTCATGCAGAAGGGATCCGTCCGCCGTGACCTTTAAGCAGTACTGCATCCCCGTACCGGCATCAAAGATGTTGAACGACCGGCAGTTGGGGTCTGCCATGCATTTGTCCGCAACGTCGGCAGCTTTGAGGTTTCCAAGCTGCGAGGGGGCGCGTGGGGGCGTGGGGGAAGCCCGGGTGGGGCGGGTACAGTAGGTACAGGCAGGGAGAAGGGCGGCCAGGCGCGCGCTTGACAGGCGTGCGCTTGACAGCGCTTGTTGGCGAACGAATGAACGAGGCTCACAAAGTTGCATTCGATGTCGTAACCATATACATCTTGTTTCTCGAGGAAGATGTACCCTGGGACTTGAGCACAGCCTGTGGGAGGAAGGGCCCGCCGGGCCGGGAGGGAGCACTGGATGGGACCGCTGGGAGCACAATCAAGCAGGTCGAGCCACATACCCGCGCCCTGCCCACCTAGCCCACCCTGCCCGCCGTTTCAATGGTAACCATGCATAGCTCATCAGAGAAACATAGCAAACCCCGTAGATAGCTTGGGAGTCAGCGTAGTCAGCGTGTCAAGTTCAAAGCTGAGGTTAAGCCGCCCGCCCAATCTATCATGAGAGACACGGGCTAGCCCACCTCCCTGGGGACCCAAGTCCATCCAGCCAGACGACCCTTGGTCTAAATATACTCACCCGGCAACCCCTTGTCTCCTGAGTAACCCCCGCCCCCATGCATGGATCCGATCCCCACCGCGGTTCTGGATCGAGAATGTCTGGGCGGCGCGGAGCACGAGCCCAATCATCCCGATCATCCCTTGGCCGGGACCGCCAGTCGTTCGCTTTATCTACTCGCTCGCGTACTCCACCGACCTGTGCTGCTGTGCAACCACGTCCCCATGCACGGGTCCGTCATGACACTGTCCGACGCATCCTCTGCAAGGCTTGCGTCCGACATGGTTTTGAGACAGTAGCGGAGTTTCCCGTCCAGGTAGTGCCAGTTGAAGGACGCGCAGCCGGCCGTGGAGTCGCAGAGGGTGGCCAGCTCGGGCACGGATTGTACTCCTGTACCGTCCGTGGCCACCTGATGAAGGGTACGTGGGAAAGAGCGTCCATAGGCAACGTCGTCAATAGTCAACTATTCTGCCTGCCCAAGCCAAGTAAGTGAAGGATTCCGCAAGCTCACGTAGGTGCACTGGATGTCGAAACCAATGATGTCCATCTGTTGAATAAAGACGTAGCCTTCAGCAGAGGCACAGCCTGTGGAAAATGTGGATAAGGGGGCCTTACTTCATGACTGTAGCTCCCCGGAACGTAGTGTAGATTACCCCGTCGGCCCCAGCGTCATCCGACCCGCCGCATATGGATTTGCGTTTTTCGACGGTAGGAGTTCAGAGGACGTCGTTGTGTACACGATATCGACTCTTAGAGGGTCCAACGATTGCGGGCGCGCGTTCTCGGCAGACGGCGAGCATTCACACACACACACACACAGCCCTTCATTCACACACAGCCCCTGCTGAGCCCCCCGCCCTCCTCCTGGCACGAACAATGCTGGACAAGGCCCCTCGGCACCCATCGTGACGTGGGCTCCCAAGCCGCCCGGGGGCACTGCGGTATGGGACTGGGCTGGACAACGCCCCTCGGCACCCATCGCAACGTGGGCTCCCAAGCCGCCCGGGGGCACCGCGGTGAGGGACTGGGCTGGACAACGCCCCTCGGCACCCATCGCGACGTGGGCTCCCAAGCCGCCCGGGGGCACCGCGGAACGGGACTGGGCTGGACAAGGCACCTCGGCACCCATCGCGACGTGGGCTCCCAAGCTGCTCGGGGGCACCGCGGTGAGGGACTGGGCTGGACAAGGCCCCTCGGCACCCATCGCGACGTGGGCTCCCAAGCCGCCCGGGGGCACCGCCATCCAGGGCCGAGTTGGTGGGCCGACCAAGGGCAAGGGGCTCGGCGGGGTCGCACCAGCCCGCCCTCCAAGGGGGTAGACCTCGTCGCAGTACAGCACGGCTGATCACTACTCTCGGCCGCCTGCACTCCCCTCTGGGTTCCCTTGCCCGACGACAAGTCGCGATGTGTGTCTAACGCAACTACTGGCCGCCGCGGCCTTGGGGCCCTGGGACGAGCGACGCCTGGCGGTCCGGGTGGATGCGCACAACGCCCAGCCCCAACAGTCTGTGCAACCACTCCTTTTTTTCCAGCAAATGAACCTCAGAATTGGGACCGGCTCATTCACGCAGTATCAAAGACACGCACGTGAACCCCACATGCGTGTCAACCCCGGTGATGAAACCATTCGTTCGTTCCACAACTGATAAGCGTCTTGTATATCAATTTATACAAGCTATTTAGCTTCAACTTGACGACGAATGTGACAACGGCGGGCGAAATGCATGCGGCCGAACAGGGCTTTTGTATGGGGTTTATGCAGTGTGTGACCAAGCCAATACGTTTGCAAGGATATCCTGCTTTGTACCTAAAGATTGAGACGAGTAAACGGTGGTCGGCTCGCAATTTCGGCATTCCGAGCCAGGACTCAGAACTATTTCCCCAGCGGCTCATTCAGCTACTTTCAAGCCAGTTTGTGTTGAATGCAATCAAAGCCACATGTGAAGCACAGTTCGCTGTTTGCGGTTCCACTTTTCGAGCAATTGCACACACGGACCTGCCTCGCACTTACCGTCTTGTGAGTGGACCATGCAGGACATGTAGGTGATTACCAGGGCTGCCAGCAGCCGCCCGTCACTCGCACCAGCAGTCCGCCGCATGTTGAGGCGTTCCCGATATTCCCGAGGGCGCCTTCTCTGCCGCCTCTGACCCCACAGCCCACTGTCAGACGCCAAGGCTATAAATACCTGCTTATCTTTTTTAGCTAGTGCGTAAAATGCAAACCATGTCAGGTTGTTGGTTGTAAGTCGGAGCGAGGCGGCGGCCTTTCCTGAAGCGATTCATAGCAAACGCCAATCGTTTCGTGTCATAATAAGTTGAATTTTAGTGTATGCCGAAAGCCGAGCGCGACCCGGTTCATGGCCTCATCTCCGTCCCCGCCCGCCGCGTATCCCGCGGGATACGGCCGGCCGGCCGCGGCCGGTGCGTGCGTGGGGCGGGCGTGCCACGCCATGCCTCCCAGTTGTGCTCGAGTGGTTGTGGTGGCTGAAAAGAGCTGACCGGTCACCAGTACGCAACCGAATGCAACCTGCTTTCTGGCACCTACCCCACAACCCTTTGCAAGGGGAGCCTTCGTTGGTGGCACTTTGCAGGTTAACCCGCCGCCTGGGTCTGCCCCCGGGCCCCCAGCCGCCAGGATGGACAAGCAACAAGCCGACCAACCCCAAGGGGGCATATATACCGGCTGGGCGACCATGGTGACGTCGATCGCCGCCCGCTGCCTGGCGTGCCTTCCGCGCTCCTGGCCGCCGTGGGGCAGCGGGCTTGACCGCTGCCTGAGTGGGCGGGGCCTTACGTACCGGCGCCGCCACTGCCGGCCCAGCGGCGGCGGCCGGGGGCTTGGCGGCACCGCGTGGCGCCCGAGGCCTGGGGACTGGCGGGGCGGGCGAGGCTGCGGCGGGCGCGGGCGGGCTGGGGGCTGCCCTGCGCACGTCGGGCTCCGGTGACGGGCAGGCGTGCGTCATAGACCCGGACCCGCACCGTGTGCGCCAAGGGCAGCGTCGGCAGGGTGAAGGCCCGGGGCAGACGGCTGAGGGCCAGGTCTGCCCCAGAGCCCCCCACCCTGAGGCAGGCCTTGACCCACCCGCTGCTCGGCACGCCCCCCCGCCCTCCAGCCCACGGGCTCAGCCCCTCTTGCACCACACGCACCTGCCCTGGCCCCGGCTCAGCGTCCACCACCACGTACCCAGCCGCGGACAGCACTGCCTTCGTGACCCCACGGAACGCGAGGTGGCAGGGCATGTTGAGGAGGGCCAGGTCCACGTGGTACGGCGTGGGCAGCCCAACCAGCGAGCCCACTGACACGGTCAGGGGCAGGAGGCCGAAGACCTCGTCGACGAGCGCAAAGCCCTGCAGAATCCAGGCTCCGCCTCCAACTCACCCCCGCGGGCCCGGGCAGGCTGACAGGTGCAGTTGGCCGTTGGGGCGGCCCACACAGCGCTGACCCCGCGTGACGAACATGCGCTCCGCCGACTCAGGGCACCCGAGCACTCCGCGCTGTAGGACCGCAAACGTACGCAGGACCGAAGCGGCCAAGTAAAGCCTCAGGCAGGGGGTGCTGACTTGGTTTCGTGCCAGTCCTCGGTGGTTACAATGAGGGACCCCAGCGGGGTACACGGCAGCTGAACGCCGTGGCTTGACAGCCAACCTCACGGGCTTACCCCCTGCAAGCCAGCACGCCGCCCCCTAGCTTGAATGGCAGGGCCCCTACCCGGGCTCCAGAAGAGATCTAGTGAAGACCATCCATCACCTCAACGTGGGGCATGTAACGCACATCTCCCTCCTCAGTCACGGCCAAAAAGGGGTGGTCCTCAGGCACCGTGTCCCAATCTGCCGGGGCTGACCCCACCCCGGCAAAGCACTGAAGGCGCGCTTCAAGCTCTCCCCTCGCCAGCGCCCTTGCCTGCATGATCAGACCCTGTGCACCCCGATGCGCGTACTTGTAGCGTCGTGCTTGCTCCATGGCCCCAACGGCGGCCAAGCACACCACATCCCAAACTTGCTGCTGAATGCCCGCGGGGGCCTGCACCAACCAAACCTCATGCCTCTTGACTGCCCGACCAATCGCATCGCTCAATCTTGTGCGCACTGCCATCGTTGCCGCACACGACCAGAAATCGTGCCAGGACGCCCCCACCCACGCCCATCAGCCTGTGTAACTGTCTCGCAGCGGGCCCTGGCGTGGTCACCGTGCGTGGGTTTCGGTGGTGCATGAGCGGTATCATTGCGGTACCATGACGGCCTAACCTTGCGGCAGCTACGTCCTGCGCACACAGCCAGGGTTAATAGTAGAGCGGAAGCGCGTTGCACTTTGGGCGCCTGGTGGGACAGCATCTGTGGACCGGCATAGATGTTCGCACCTAGAGGACGTGTGGGAAGTTGCGTACTTGGTTTGGGAGTGACAGGACCGGGCGGCCGAAGCCTCGAGGCGGGGCGTGCTGACTAAGACCAGGACGCCCTCACCCACGCTCCCACCACGGACGTGGAACCCAAGCACGTGGCGCGGTACAGTGCGGCGGTGTGCCGCCGCCCGGTGAAGCCAGCGTAAAGGTTGAGCGGAAACTTGCCGGATGGGGCCAGACGGGATGCCAGCCGTGGAGGCGCGCGGATGTTCGCACCTGAATCGGCGCGTGGTTATGCTCGGTTTCTTCGCAGTCTCCCGCAGATGCAGGCCCCGCAGGCCCGCAACCCCCAGGTCCTATAGGACATGAGTACAACCAACACGCCGTTGGTCAACCATTGCCTGCCAGCGCTTGAGGGCGAAGCGACCTTGATGACTCGAGCCGAGTGAGGTTTCCGCCCCCATAAAGCCGCGTAAAGCCATATGTAGGCTACAGTATGACGTGGAAGTTGAAGAGAGTGGTGTCGCTGCTGCCCCTGCAACCTGGGCATGCAGACAGAGCTCACCAAGCGACTACAGACGGCCAGCTCCCGATCTCAGCAGCGAGCTTTAGGTGAGAGCTCCAGCGGGCGATGGCTGCGCGGCCATGGGCCCACGCCGTGATGTCAATGTTGGCCCGCTGTCAACGGCCGTTCACGCGTGCGCCCTCCACATCGACATGCTTGACTGTCCCAGTCCATGAAGTCTTGGCCATTCTCGGCTCCCACGCTGCCTGTGCCCATCCCGCCCGACCCTCCTCAGCCATCCACGCCCGGGCCCCGCCAAGTCCGCGGCCGACCGCTCGCAAAGCGGCAGCGCGTACGTCCCTTCCACCGGTTCCCTAGAGGGCCTCGACTCCCTCGTTGAAGACGGCAGCCGCTGCCGCCGCTTCGCATCCTTCCATTGCTCCAACCGGCCACGCCTGGCGCTCTCCTTTGGCCAGCCCCCCGCCGAGCACGATGCTAGCCCCCACGCTCCGAGCCTCCACAGCAGCCCCTCCCTCGCCGCCGTAGCTTCTGCCGCTGCGGCCTTCAGCAATGGCTGCTCAAGCCAGCACTCCGGGCTGCTGCCATGTCGCGCGCGGTCCGAGGTGTCCGGCCGTTTCGGGTCCGGGCCCGCCAGCGTCACCTCCCACCCTCCTCCAGGGCAGCACTCATCCAGGCCCCCCTCCCTCTCCCTACCGTGGATTGAGGGCAACAGCAAGTCCAGTAACCTCCGGTCCTCCAGCATGACGGGGCTCACGAGCTCGGGCGTGGCGGCCTTTGTGGCTGCCGCCGCGGCGGACGACGGCGGGGAGGCGGCCGACGGCAGCGGCGCCGCCAGCCCGCACCAGCCCTACACGCCCGGCTCCTCCTCCGCCGCCGCCGCGGCCCTCATGCGCGCCCGCGCCCGCCGCGGCTCCCTGCCCCTCACCTACATGTCCAGCGGCGGGGCCGGGGGCAGCATTGGCGGGGCCGGTACTGGCGGTACAGGTTCCGGTACCGGCGGTACAGGTTCCGGTACCGGCGAGGAGCCGGACTCGCCCGGACTGCGTCCGGTCCCTCGGACCATGTCCGGAGTGGCCCTGGTCCGACTGGCGCTCAGCACGTGCGATGTGGCGGAGCAGGAGCTGATGGGGGGGGAGGGCGCACTGGGGCGAAGCCGCTGCAGCAGCCGGGCGGGCAGCATGGTGGGCATGATCCTGCCGCCCATCGGCCCGGGCGAGGCCCAGCCGGGTCCTGGGCCTGGGCCCGGGCTGGGGCCCGCGGGGGCCTCGGGATCGGGCGCGGCGCCGTCACCGGCGGAGGCCGCCCGGCAGCGGCGCACGGCGCGGCGGACGGTGTCGTTCGTGGGTCACGACGAAAGCGACGAGGAGGGCGGGGTGGGTGCCGGCGGAGGCTGCAACCCGCCCTCGGCCCCGCCTTCGGCGGTGTCAGACGGCGCGGCCTGGGGCGAGTCACAGGCCGCGGCGTCGGGCCCAGGCCGGGCCCGGCCGGGCCCAGCCGGCGGCACCCTGTGGGACCGGCTCCGGGGCGGCGGCATGGGCCTCGGCCGGCCCCAGTCCCCACGTGCCGCGTCCACCGGCAGCGGCGTCGGTATGGAAGGCCCCGTGAACAGCACCGACGGCGGCGGCGGCGGTGGCGGCGGCGGCAGCAACGGTGGCAGCGGGTCGCCGTCGCCCGCCGCCGCCGGCCTGGCCCTGCATGCTCTTGGCGCCATGCAGGAGGGCGACCCCTTCTCCCTGGTGGCGGCGGTGCGGCAGCGGCAGCGGCGGGAGACGTCGGCCCGCGCTCGGGGCCCCTCTATGGACGCGTCTCAGCACGGGGCGCAGGCCGGGTGGCAGGAGGAGGAGGCGGATGCGGAGAGGCTGGCGGCGGCGCAGGCGATCCTGGCGGATTACGTGCCACATCGTGCGGGAGCCGCAGCCGCCGCCCGTGCCATCAGCACTGGGGCCAGCGGGGGCGGGGGGCCCGGGGGCTCGCCTCTGCAGCGCGCCCCAAGCCTGCACCGGGCGCCCAGTCTCGGCGCCCCCAGCGCAAGGCGAGAGCTCAGCTTCACCGGCCAAGCGCTCAACCGCCAACCGTCAACCGCCGCCGCCAACGCCCTCGGCGGCGTGAGCTTCAGCCGCCGTACGTCGAGCGGTCTCGCTGCCCACGTGTTGACTGCTGACGGCGGCGCCGCGCCCATCGGTGTCGTACCCGTGGACGAGTCAGACAGTACGACGGCGCGGGTGGCGGCGCTGGCGGCGCGGTACGGCGGTGCGCCGGCCCCGGACGAGGTGGCGGGCGATGCGGGGCCGGAGCGGAGCGGTCTGATGCGTCAGAAGAGCCGCAAGCTGCAGGAGGTGGGGCAGAAGGAGGGGGGGAAAGGGAGGTGACGAAGGAGGGGGTTTTAGCCTTTCGGGGTTGGAGCGGTCGTCGAAAAACTGCCAGTCCTTTGGGAACCGGGTGACGGCGGGTTTAGCGTTGGGCACCGTGTCCGTGTGTGCCACCCCTCCCCGCTGTCCTAACCCCTTCTCCCTCCCTCCCTCCCCCTTCTCCCCCCCCCCCCCAGGCCCTGGTCCAGGCCAACCCCGCGGCCTTCACGGAGGCGGCGGCGGAGGCGGCGGAGGCGGAGTACCGGGCGCTGTCGGAGCGGGCCGTCAGCAGGTGGGGTGGAGGGGTGGGGGTCGGGGTGGGCTGGGAAGGTTGGAAGGGGGCTCACAGCCATAAGGGCGCCCCGTGCCCTTAGCGCCCCATCCGCACTTCCCTCGTGCGCTCTCTCCCCCGCGCCCCGGCTGAGTTTCTGCTCGGACCCCCCCCCCCCCCTCCCCCCCCGGGCCTCGCCCGTACCGTTGCCCCCGTCCCCCAGGCTTAAGGCCCTCGAGGAGGACCCCACCAGCGGGGAGGGCGTTGTACGGCAGCTGGACGAGGCAGTACAGGTGCGGGTGTACCGCGCGGTGTCCAGAGCGACCGACTCACCGTTGCTGAACCCGCTCTCCCTCTCCCCACCCACCGCCTACCCACCCACCCACCCTGTCTCGCCCCCGCTGACCGCCCCTGCCCCCTCTGCTGACCCTTGCCGCACCCCCTTGACTCCGAACCCCCGTCCCACCCCCACCACCCCTCCAGGCCCTCCGAGCCCAGCGGCCCTACTTCCTGCCCCCCGTGGTGGCGAGGGAGAAGGTGGAGCGGGGCTACGTGGAGCAGGTGGGGGTGGGGGAGGGGGGAAAGGGGGGAAGGGAGGGGGGAAGGGAGGGGGGAAGGGAGAGGGTCATGTGGTGGAGGTGCGGGGCCAGCCGGGGGGTGGGGGGGGTGGGGGGACGGGTTTGGAGAGGTTGACGGAAGGGAGGATGAAGGGAGGGGGCTCAGGTTGATGCGCGGTATCCATGATAGGATGAGCGCCTTCACGTGAAGCAGTTGGGGGCTGTGCGCTGCTGAAGCCACGCGATGTGCGGTGTACCCCCGCCTCTGCCCCCCTCGGCCCGCAGGCCAGTACCGTCGCCCGCGTGTGGAGTGTGGAGGAGTCGCTCTTTGCGGAGCGGAAGAAGGAGACGGAGAGCCACGACCTGTACGACACGGAGAAGGTGCGCCATACGCACACCGCCGTGTCGCTTGTGCAGGCCCCTTCAGCTCCCCAGCTACAGAGCTTCGAAACCCCCTGCCGCTCTGCCGGCACCCCCCTCCCCTGCACCCCCTCACCCCCTGCACCCCCCTCCCCTGCACCCCCCCTCTCATTCTCCCCACACACCCCACCCCATAGGTCCGGTCCCAGCAGTTCGTCCTCGACTGGTCGCGGGTGGTCGCCAAGAGCCGCTTCAGGCGCCTGGTGGCGAGGGGGGACAGCGGGGTGAGGGGGGGGGGGGGCGGGACGGGGGAAGGGGGGGGGCGGTCTTGCGGCACGGGCCGGTCGTTGGGGCCAGGGTTGGGGCCAGGGTCGAGCTCCGGCCCAGCCGGCACGAACCGGCCCCTCACCTCTCTCCTACCGGTACCCCTCATCTCACGCGGCCCCACGCCACTCCGCTCCCCTGCAGGTCCGCCACAGCGGCCAGTCGCTGGACGAGGAGCTCGCAGAGGTGCGCTGCCGTACATGCCGTACGGGTGTACGGCGGATAACTGCAGCAGAGCCTGATCCTGACTCTAGCACGTCGCGCTCCCTCTCTGTTCACCCCTGTGAGCCCCTCCACCCCATCCCCCACCCATCCCCAGGTCCGTGAGGAGCTGGAGAAGGCCGGGGGCTTCATTCGCTCCGCCTTCGCCTACTACTCCAACATGAGCAGCGGAATATGTGGGTGGGGGGGAGGAAGAGGGAGTGGATCGGCATCTGCTCTATGGCTTGGGAGTGAACGGAGGAATGAGTCGACGTGAGGGACACGGCGCATCATTCCTTCTCTCGCTGTCAACACCGCCCCGTCGTTTCTCCCCCCACCCCACCGTTTCCCGGCCGCAACAGCAACCTGAAGGTCTGATCCCTCCTTGTCTACATACAGTAGCCACCCACCCTACCACCGAGCCCTCCCCCTCCCTCCCCCCCCAATGTTCCCCCCCTGCCCCCAGCCTCTACCGAGGTTATGACCATGGGTGTGGGGGCGTGGGCGGCCTTCTGCGCCGATGCAGGGGTCACCAGCGAGGGCACCCGGGGCACCACGGCCCTGGACCTGCAGGCAAGAGGGGGGGGGGGGAGGGGGGCAGGAGGGAGGGGAGGCGGAGGAGACTGGGCAGTCGGCACCCTCCCATTCATACCTGCCCTCCTCGATACCTCCCTGATTCCACGCAACCCTCCTCGGGCTCATCCCCTGCAGAATATCTTTGTGGCGGTCAACTTCGAGGAGGAGCAGGTGCGAGGCGGAACGACTTATGGGGTCTGAAGGGGGTTGCATAAGCACTTCGCAACGCAGCAGGGAAGCGGCTTTGGCTGGGCGGGGGGTTGGCGAAGAGGGGCGAGCTTGTGGCGGTGTGTTAGGGTGAAGCCACGGGAGGGCGTAAGGGTCTGGCACCCTCTCCCTCACCGCCCAACCCCCCTTCCTCCCTCGCTCCCTCTCTCCCTCTGTCCTTCCGCTCTCCAGTTCGTACGAAAATCACCCCCTTCCTCCCTACCCCCTCCTTCCCGCAGGGCACCGCCGAGGCCGAGGCCAACGACGACGACGCCATGGTGCGGTTCGAGTTCATCGAGGGCCTGGTGCGGGCGGCGTTCGGGCGGTACATCACCACACGGTGAGGGGGGGGGGGGCTTGAGGGGGTCGAGGTAGCGGGGATGAAGGTGGGGCCGCAGACACGGCTTGGGGCGTCTCTCCAGCGCTCCTTCCCATCACCACCACCACCCTCCTCCCCCCCTCCCCCACCCACCCCTCCCCCTCCCTCCCCACCCGCAGGCGTATGGACGACGCCAGCGATGCGGTGGCGGCGCTGCTGGCGGACGTGAGCTCCGCCCCGGGGCTGCCCCCGGAGGCGAGGGTGGACCCAAACGACTTCAGGTGGGAAGGGGAAGCTTGGGGGGGGGGGAGGTGTGGACAGGGCTAGCTCAAGGTCTAAGTGTCTACGTGGCGCCACGGGTGGAGCAAGGGAAGCGCAGAAGACGCACGTTCAACTGTCCCTGCCCCTCCCAAACTTCCCTACACCCCCCCCCCCCCACCCCAGGCGCGATCGCTTCTACACGCCCGACGTGGAGGCCGTCCTGAGGGAGTACGGCGAGCTGCTGGCGGCGGCGCAGCGGCTGTACAGGGCCAGGGACAGGTGCGCAGGGGGCTTGGGGGAGGGGGGTAACGGGGAGGGGGTCCTAGGGGGGTGGGAGGGCGATGACAGGAGGGGAGGAGGGAGGCGGGGCGCACATTGGCATGTGGCATGTGGAGTGTGGGGTGCAGCGCGGGCGGTGGGGCCGGGTGGGCCCTCGTTCGCACCTCTAGCTGACGCGTCTGCCTCTGAAACCCTCCAAACCACCCTCCAAACCCAGATCATATTGACCGCAGGACCCCTGTTCTTCTGGCCCGAGCACTGGCCGAGGTTGTACTTGACACTACCTTTCCCCTCTCTCCTCCCTTATTATCTTCAACCAAACTCTCGACCGCAGGACCAAGTTCTTCTGGCCCGAGCACTGGCTGTCCTTCCTGGAGGCCAACCGCCTGCTGGGGCTGGCCACGGGGGTGGAGCGGCGCGAGGCCAAGCTGGTGTACGCGTGGAGCCAGGTGGGGCTGGGGGGGGGGGGCTCAGGGGAAGGGGGGGGCAGGTGTGCTGGTAAGGGGTAGGAAAGGGCAGGGCGAGAGAGGGTGTCGAGCGGACGCCGTGTCTACCTGGCCTCCTTTCTGGAGTTACGGTGCCGTACGGGTGCCGTACGGGTGTCGTACGGGTGCCGTACGGGTGCCGGGGGCCACGGGTGTGGGTGCGGTGCTCAGCTCAGGTCCCGAAGCCTTGCTGTCCAATGCCCTCTCCATGACACCCGTCGTCCTCCTCCCGTCCCCCCTGCCCTCTGGCCCTGTCCCGCCCGCCCCCATCCCCCCCTGCCGTACAGTCCCTGGTTGTGGACGAGCTGCGGCGGCGGCAGCGGGCCGTGTCGCTCAAACCCTGGGACTTCGTCGAGGTGGGGGGGCGGCGGGGGGCTTGGGGCTGAGGAAGGGGGGGGGGGGGCAGAGTTTGCACTTGGCAGGCTGGAGCTTGGTGTTGGAGCGGAAGGGCGTGGATGGGTTGAGTGATCCCCACTCGCCATCCCCAAAACCAATCTGCTCACCACCCCCACCACCCCCAACCCCCACCCCACTCCGCAGGCGGTGGCGCGCCTGGCCGACCTCATGTCACCCCCTGGCCACAAGGTGGGTGGGGGGAAGGGGGGCCAGGCACCCGGGTCTGTCAATAACATCTTATACCCCCTGCCCAGCGAACTCCCCCCCACCCCCACCCACCCACCCTCAGGAGATCCGGGCCTACTTCGCGGCGCAGGGCCGCCCCCCGCCCGAGCCCGAGCGCCTCGTGTACGAGTACTACCTGGCCGTGGTGAGCGGCTGGCGGCTGGCGGTTGGCGGTTGGGGGCTTGGCGGTTGGGACGGTTGGGAGTTGAGCCCTTCCCAGCGCCCACCATGCTCCACCCCCGTCCCCCATCCATCTCTTGGCAGTTGGGGTTTGGGGTTTTGGAGGAGAAAGTGCATTGTCCTCACTCGCCCCCCGCCCTGTCCCCCCGTCCTCTCTCCACATCCCATCGCTCTCTCCCTCCATGCCCTTCCTCCCTCCCTGCCCCCCCCTCCCCCTCCCCCACCCCAGGGCGACGCCGGCACCGAGCTCAAGCGCCCCTCCGCCGAGCTCGTGTGCGCCCCCACCCGCCCCCTGGCCGTTAAGCTGCGCCTGCTGTGCGAGCACCTGGCGGCCTCCCTGGGGGAGGCCTGGGGGGGCAGGGGCGCCAAGGAGGTGGCGCAGAAGGTCGCCAAGATGGCCACATACCTCAGCGGCGGCATCGAGATGGGCTGAGGCTCTACCTTTGTGTGAAGGGTGCGCGGGGATGGGGGACACGCTGCCGCTCGCCATCCGCAGTCAGCTGTTTCAGAGGGCCGCCTACCTCAGCGGCGGCATGGAGACTGGCTGAGACGTGGGAGGGGGTGCGTACGGCACACGTGCGATGCATGCGCATGAGGACACGGGGGCTCGGCGCGAATGGTGAGGGGTAGGGCGCTTCTCAGGTGGAGTAAGGCACCGATGGGGCGTTGGCGGACGTGCGGGCGGGTCCTTTCATAGTGGCTGGTAACAAGCGGATGGCTTTCAAGTCAAGGGGGGGGGGGGGGGTTTGTACTGGTCAGAGGTAGGGTAGCGCATCGCTCCTCTTGAACGCTGGCAAGGAAAGAATGAGTGTCCACCTGGTGGTACGTGGAAGGGTGGAATAACGAGATTGGCTAAGAATGAATCATCATGGGGCCACACGTTGCCTTTGAGGGCGGGATAGAGAGTGATGAGTTAAGAAGAGCTGGTTGACTAGGTTTCGGCTTGGGGGTGCGAGGGTGCAAGTTGAGCTTGGTCGCTTCTCCGGATGCAATTAACGCATGGTTGGGTGGCCTCCTGCCATGGAGGCAGGATGGCGGGGGGCAGGGCCGTGGAAGCCGTGAAGGCTCTTGTCCTGGGTCCTGGGGGGAGCACGTCCACTTCAAGGTAGAGTAGATGCGGTGGGCTGAGGTTCCGGGTTTCTACACAAACTGCCGATAAACGTCAGGCTGTCAACACAACGAGGCCGTTAGAAGCTGTTCTCCTTACCGAGCCTGTGCGTGCTCTAATGTGTGTGCGCTAAGAGTCTCTTTTGTGTCGCTTCATTCCGGCTTTCCTTGAGGCATGGAACTGCCAGGGAATTGCCGTTTGCCGATGCAGGTCATGAGCGGATTGAGCTAGAGCCTGCCGGGGCGTTCAAGGGTACTGGGTTCCGTTCTTGCAAGAGCTGGCTGGTTGTGGTGTACGTTCTGTCACGCGCTTCACCCCCCCCCCATGTGTGTGGGTCTGAGGGGCTGCGCGCGTCATTTGCGCCGAGCTCTGCGCTTCAGGCCTGGGGTTATCTCTCTAATCTGCTGAAGGCCTGGTGGTGCGCTGCGCCCATTGTGGTTGGGATTCGGCAGTCCCCCCGGGGCCTCTTGAACTGACCCCCCTGCTTGTGGGGTGCGCCTTTGCACCCCGAGCCAGCGGGGGTGCCTCGTGTGCAAGAGTGGCCCCGCACAGCGGGGCCCAGCACGAGGCTAGGAATCACGTAATGGAACTGTTAGTTGTCGCTATGGTCGCTGTGCAACTTGTGGCGCAGCACCACACGTGCACGAGTCACCCTGACTTTCAGGAGGGCTAGGTTTGCTTACTGGGTATTAGGAAGATGTGCTGCTCCCTGAGCGTTGACAAACACGGCTGGCTTTGATGAATGAGGGTTATGGTAGCTGTCGTGGTCCGTGGGCCTGAAGTCCACGGTGGTCCAGCCAAGTTGTACTAGTTGGACCTCTGTACGTGTTGGAGATCGTCTGCCTGCTGGAGTGGGTAAGCGCAGGGACTGGCCCCTGCCACGTGGGGGCCGGTAGGAAGGAAGGCTGCGGCCGCGCTCGAGCGGGACACAGGGCCGCCCGACATGGCACTGACTGGAGGAAGCGCAGTAGACGTAGAGGCAGGGCGTGTTTAGCAGGATGCATGCAGGAGGCTGCAGCGGTGGATTGAGCGGCGGTCGGTCTGCCTGCCTGGAGCGGAGTGCTTATGAAGGCAGGGGCTGGTCCCTGCTACACGGGGCAGAAAGGAAGGGGGACGCTTGTCTTGCGGTGAACGGGCGACAACCTGGAGGGCCCAGGTAGGTGGTACACCCCCCAAGGGAGCGCAGCGCATGTAGATGCTTGGAGTGTGCAGGATGCTGCAGACCAGGATGCGTTGGGTGACAGAGGTAAATCTGGTGGTTGCAGATGATTGTTGCGGTCCCAAGGCTAGGGCTCTCGGGCTGTGATGGACGCCATGTATTGCTTGGTGGTTGTTGCGGCCAACAGCTGCCAGCGCGAGTTAGGCTGCATTCGGTACGTGGTGAGAGCTGCAGTCATCCGCAGTCAGAGGCCGGGCCGTACGGTTCTAGTAGCAACACGTAATGGCCCGCCCCTCTGATCCTCATCCTCGACTTTGAAGCCCCACGTCACACCGCATAGCTTTGATCAGAAAGCGTGTTGCGACCAAGCCTGCCCTTGCTTCCCTGCTTGGGCACTGAAAACCACCAGAGCACACAGCTATACCATCCCGCCGGAGAGGGAGTCCACCTCCTGCCTTCAGGCCCCTAGCCAGCATACTATCTGCGTCCGCGATATGTGTGCCCTCAACGTTTGCTCCGACTCTCAACTGCTGCCTGGAGCGAGCCCGGGCCCCCTGCCCCTTGCCCCCTTGCCCAATGCCTCGTGGGAACCAAAGTGAGGTTTGCGCTCCGTGCAAACTGAGCTAGATAGCCTGCCGCATGAACGCAAACCTCTGTCTGAAGTCCTGCACAGGGGCAAACCCTTGGCACGCTTCGCCCTCACGCCGTCAACCATGGTGGCGGCAGCCACTGACCGGCCGTGCACCTGGCCACCACGGCTCCCAGCCCCCAGCTCCTCAGGCGCCAATGCCCGACTCGAGCAGCTCACCCCCCCCCACACACACACACACACGCCCCACGCCCTGCACCCGTCCCACCAACCCCCGAGCCCCTCTCTCCACCTTCCAGCCACCAGCCGCGAAGCCAGTCCCCGCGCCACTGGCGCTCTCCGGCACCAACGCCGCCACAGCGAGTGGCTCCATTGCGGCGCCCCACCGCCCGCTACACCAGCCCCCCGCCCTGCACCCCCTCCGCCCCACCACCACCTCCAAGCGCTCGCGCAGAGGGCGACAAATGGCGCCAGCCAGCCCTTACACACCCAGAAGTGCTCGACTGCGGTACCCCCGCCTTCACACCCGCCTGGCCGCCAGCGCCCCCCTCACACGCCCTCGGGCCGGGGCCAGCGCGCGCTCCCTTGCCGGTTGACGCCCCGCTCCTTCATGTCCTTGACCCAGCTCGCGTACACGGCCGCGTCGCCCTTGGCCTCGGACCAGGCGAACTCCGCCTCCCCGATCACCACCGTCTCGCCCTCGCGCACGCCCTTGGCGCGGAGCGCGCCGTTGATGCCGGAGGCCTGCGGGGGTTGGTGGGGGTTGGGAGTGGTGGGGGGTTCGTGGCGTGGTTGGTGGGGGGAAGGAGGGGTAGGCGAGGGAGGGAGGGGGCGAGGGCTTGGGGAAGGAGTTTCCGGGGGCCGGTGAGGGGTGGGCAGGGGTGACGGGTGCTGACGGGGTTCAACTGGGGCCGAGGGCAGGACACGACAGGGGCATTCCAGCTGCAGGCGACACGTGACTGGGTCCAAGTGGGGTGGCACTCGAGGGTGGCACTCCAGCCTGCAGACAACATTGCTTTCTCTCAAGCCCAGAGCCCAGGCGGCCCACAACGTACCTCGAGCACGCGCTGGAAGCGCTTGGACGACTCGTAGTAATCCCAGTTAGTCATGCTGGCGAATCGCTCGATCGCTTCGCCCTCCACGTAGTACACGCGGTTGGGCCCGCCGCCGGGCGCGGGCGACACGCCCGGCATCTCCTCAACCGAAATCGTGAACTCGTCGATCCGTACGTCACGGCGCGCGGGGATGGCGGTTAGGTTTTGGGCGTTGGTCTCCTTCTCGAGCGTCGCGGGGCCCAGCTCGTCCAGCACGCCCCGTACGGCACGGACGAGCTCCGTCACGCCGCGGCCGGTGGCGGCGCTGACGGCGAAGATGCGGTCCGCCGGTACGCCGTACTCGGTGGTGAGTTGCTCCTGTACACGTACGGGTCAGGGGGCAAGAGGAGGGCAGGGAGGGTTAAGGCGGCACGAGTGTCCTGCGCGCCATCACGCTACCGGCAGTGATGCCCTGAAACCTAGCGGCCTGCCATTGCCCCCCCACGGCCCTCCGTGCTACTCGCCCAACTGGCCCACCTGCTCCACCTGGACTCCTCATCTCATCCCCCCGCCCCCCCCTGTCGCCCCCCCTCCACACACACCCTGTCCCCACCTGCACCATCTCCCAGAAGTCGCCCGAGTCGGGCACATCGATCTTGTTGTACGCCACGAGCTGCAGCAGTTGAGCGGTTGGTTGGTGGTTGGTAAGGTGGTTGCATGCGGAGGCTCACGTGAGGCAGCTGCCTAGCTGCCCTGCCCCGCGCCACTGCAATGGCACGGCAGGTACCCGTCTTGTCACCCGTGGCTCCGCCAGCTGCCCGTCCCTGCACCACCTTTGCCGCAACCTCACAAACGGACCAGCTGCCAGGGTCCAAGTCCCCCCCCCCCGGGCCAATACCAGCGTACCCCCTGGCTCATACCGTTGAACGTCAACCACCCTACCCCCCACCCCCCCCACCTGCCCCCCCTCCCCTACCTGCGGCTTGTCCTTGAGGTCGGGGTTGAACAGCTCCAGCTCCAGGTTGATGGCGCTGTAGTCGCCTGGGGAGGGGCGAGAGGGGGG
This sequence comes from Edaphochlamys debaryana, assembly GCA_016858145.1. Classification (NCBI taxonomy): domain Eukaryota; kingdom Viridiplantae; phylum Chlorophyta; class Chlorophyceae; order Chlamydomonadales; genus Edaphochlamys; species Edaphochlamys debaryana. The sequence continues at coordinate 113,547 of JAEHOE010000150.1, forward strand.
CAGCGTAGCCGGAGAGGGGTCAGGGTGCGAAGCTTGGGGCTGGGACGTTGCGTGCCGGTGGAGAGGGCCATGCAAGCGAGTCCAGCCCTTCCTCCTGCTCTAGCTCCCAGCTCGCCATGCCACGGGGCTAGACCCCTCACCCACCCTACGCAAATGCTCCTTCCTCCCTTCCCCTCTCACCCCACCCTCGCCCCCTTCCTCCCCCCAGGCCCCAACTCCCTTCTCTCAACCGCCCCTCTCCCTCCCCCCGGCCCCCCTTCCCCATCGCCCCTTACCAATGGGGTCGGGGCTGGTGCCGTCGATCACGTGCACCAGCACGCGGCAGCGCTGCACGTGGCGCAGGAACTCGTGGCCCAGGCCCAGGCCCTCGTGCGCGCCCTCCAGCAGCCCCGGCACGTCCGCGAACACGGTCGTGCGGTAGTCCATCTCGCACACGCCCAGGTTTGGCACGAGCGTTGTAAACGGGTAGTTCGCGATCTTGGGCTTCGCGGCCGTCACGACCGACAAGAGCGTGCTCTTGCCTGCGTTGGGCACTCCGATGATGCCCACGTCAGCAACCACCTTGAGCTCCAGGTCCACCCACAGCTCCTCGCCCTTCTCGCCGCGCTCCGCGATCGCCGGCGCGCGGTCGCGCGATGTCTTGAACGAGAAGTTGCCGCGACCACCGCGGCCGCCCACCGCGATCAGCGCGCGCTCGCCCGGCTGGAGCAGCTCCGCGAGGGGCGGGTCGCCCTCCTCGGCGCCCTTGCGCCGGATGATGGTCCCCGGGGGCACGGCCACGAGCAGGTCCTCCCCGTCGGCGCCGTCGCAGTTGCTGCCCTCGCCACTCACGCCAAGCGGCGCGCGGAAGTGCACCTGGCCGCGGAAGGATGAGAGCGAGTTGAGGGCGGGGTCGACCACGGCCCACACGTTGCCGCCGCGCCCGCCGCAGCCGCCCGCGGGCCCGCCGTGCTCCACGAACTTCTCGCGCCGGAACGCCACGCAGCCGTTGCCGCCATCACCGGCTTTGATGAAGATGCGCGCCGTGTCGAAGCACCGCATCTCGGCCGGCAGGCGCTTGCGGGCGGGCTCGAGCTCGCCATCCTCGTCCATTCCCTCGTCGAAGTCGAGGGCAGGGTCAAGGCCGCCCGGGCCCCCCTTGGCGGAGGCGGGCTTGGCAGGGCTGAAGATGTCGGCAGGGGCTGGCCCTGACGAGGTCTTCTTGGTCTTTGCGACGGCTAGCAGCCGCTTAGACCAGTCGGCGCCCGTCCCTGAGGTCGAGGCGGCGGGCTGGGGGCTGGCTGCCGTGGCGACGGGCCGGGCTGGGATGGGTCCCGCGCCGCTGGGAACGCCGCCGCTGGGGCGCCCTGGCCGCACCAATTGCTGGCGTCCAGCCCTGACGCCATTGGGCAACGACTTTGGTAGCGTCTGCTGCATGGCCGTCGCCACTTGGCTGCCGGCAAAGCAACGCCACACGCCGAGGGTCCTCGCAGCAATTGACGCTCCTGGGCTCCACAGCAGCCGTGTCCTCCTAGTCTAGCTCTAAATAAGCTACGCTGCAGCTGAGGCCAGGTGGAACGGCCGTGCAAGCTTGCGAGGAGAAGGCGGCGAGGCGCCGAGACCCAATGCCTTCCTACGGCCGCTAGCAGGGTGCCCAGTTAGCGTGCAAAGTAAGTGCTGCCTAAATAACGAAGCCGTATGTCTTGCGAGGGGAAACGGTGCTGCTTTTCCGCGTCTGTGACGAGCAACTCCCAATTGTGCGACGCGGCCCCATGTCACCACGCCAGGTCGACACACATGTAACACCCACACATATAACAAGGTTAAAGGTCTCGGGGGTGGCTTTCGCTGTCGAGACAAAAAGGTAGTTTCAACAACAAGGGCCTCCACCACGCGGACCCCCAGCCTGCGACGCTCGTCAAGATACTTCTCCATCCCGGCGTACAAGCTTGCTGTTGTCACACCGGCGCAGGCACGTACCACGGCACGTGCTCTGTCCATCCTTCCTCCCCGGCCTCCAGAAAGTCCTCAGGCATTCCGGACGCCATGGCCGACCGATGGTACAGCGAGGAGCACTGCGTCCGCCGCTCATGCAATGTTGCTGGGGCAGCTTGACGAGAAACATGTGCGTGGCATCGCAAGAAGTTGGCAGCCTTCTCAGCCCTTATCGCTGAGTGTGCCGGTGTGCGGGGAGCGTTGATGGTGAGGAGCCCTCTGCTCGTATTTCTGATTCCTGCGCTGCCCCCGGCCTGCCCCCCGCCTCACCCCGCCCGCCCCCAAACCCCGTATCGATGGCCGTGCGGCACAACGGATCGACCCATACTCTCACCGACCTGTATCACATACACACGTATGGCTTATGCCTGATGCGCGCCCCAATCAACGCGAACCGGACGCTATGCACACGGCCGTGCCGGTGCCTACCTCGGCGCACGCGCTCGCGCCCCGCGATTGAAGAAACAAAGATAATACTATGATCTTAATAGCTCATCGCAACTGATCGCCGGGGCTATCAGCGAAGCGGGCCTTGGCGGGGACGTAATGGCCGAGCGCTCTTCACACACGCCGCTGCGTCGGCAACCCGCTTGCCGGTTAAGAGCTGTTGGCGTGCTCCGCCTATTTGCGGCGCTGTTGGGCTTGGGTAGCCCGGCCGGTCTGGCCGCACCCCGTGCCCGCCATCAATGCCCGCCCGCGGCCAGCATCGCTAAGGCACTCGGCCAACACGACGACTGCGTGTTGCTACTAGGTGGGAGCTGGTCACCGGGGTACCTGGGGTTTGGGGCACCTGAAGACTGACAGCGCTGGCCTGCCAACCCAGACGTCGGGGCCTGCAGGCAGGTTGGGGGGCGGCTCTCGTCTCGCCTCCCGTCCCTGTACCCCCCAGCCTGCCTCACTTCCACCACCACGCAAACCCCCTCCCACCCCCGTTCATGGCCCTCCACCCCGCCAAACACCCCTCGTCAGATGGCCCCACCTGCACCGAGGCCTCGGTCCGGGACGTGGGCTGCACGGACATGCGGCTGCGCAACTTCACCTCCTGCGGCCACCTAGTGTACAACGAGGTGGCAGACCCCGAGACGCTGGGGGAAACGGGGGCATCGGCGGCAGGGGGTGCGTGGGGTGGGGGCCGGGATGCTGGTTGGGATTCCACCGGCGGAGCCTGGGCGTCCGGAGCACAGCCGCGGGGGCCAGGCAGGCCCTGGGGTCAGTGCCGGGGCGGCCTCGCCGCCTTGCCCTCAGCCCCCCAACCGCCGTCGCCCGGGCCCCTCCCCCTCCAGACGGCCGAACGCTGTCCCACTGCGCCTACACAGCGCGTCCCCCGGGGACGCCTTGCTCTGGATCTGGATCCGGATCCGAGTCCGAGTCCGGATCCACGCAGCCGCCCAACCCCCGGGCGGCAGCGGGCGGGTTCCAGTGCGGGGGCGGCAGCCTGCGGGGCCTGTGCGTGCCGGGGGGCAGCTGGGCGGCGGAGGACGAGGCGTGTCGGGACTTTGCGTGCGACAGGGGCACCTGCTCGCAGCCGGTGGGGCCGAGCCGGGCATAGGGGCGGGGGTGGACGACCGGGTTGGGGCGGCGTCGGGCGTGCGGGAGGGCCTCTGCAGCAAGGCTCTGGCGCGGGCACACTCAGCTCTGGCGCGGGCCTCGGTCGGAACCTCTTCCGGCCCCCCCGGAGTTTGGCCCGGGTCGACTGTGACAGGGCAGGGCCAAACGGACGGTGCATCGTAGTGTGCTTGGGAAAAGGATAGCATGTCGCCTCATTCCATCGCCCTAACCCCCAACCTCCCCCCACCTCACCCGCCGCCAGACGCCCGCCAACGAGGGTGGGCCCTGCGGCCCCCCGGACCCGGGCCCCGGCTGGGACCCCGCGGGCCCCGGCTGGGACCCCGCGGGCCCCGACCCCTGCCGCCGCTCCGTGTGCCGCGGCGGCCGCTGCGTGGCGGAGGTGTCCCCCGACGACTCCCCCTGCGGCCCCGCGGGGCCCTGCGGCGAGTCCGTGTGCTCTGCGGGGGAGTGCGTGCGGCTGGTGGCGGAGGACGGGGTGATGTGCGGCCCCAGCACCGCCTGCTTCGACAGGGTGGGTTGGGCGGGGGGGGGGGGGGCGCTCTGGGGATGGATTAGGGAGGCGTGGGAGGAATGGGGTTGGGGAATGGGGGAAGAATCGGGTGCTGTTAGGCTCCAGCACGGCTTGCTTCGACAGGGTGGGTCAGGAGGGGGCGAAGGGCTGGGGGGGGACCTGTGGGGTGGATATGGACATGTGTGTGCGGATGGGTCATACTGAAGGGTTCAAGGGCAGGGCCACTCGGGCCCTTGCACTCACCCGCACCCCCGCCCTCCCTCCCACACCCGATCCCTACCCACCCGTAACCCCAAGGGGGCCTGTGGGTAGGTGGGGACCTTGGACCTTTGATTCATCAACAGCACCCCCTTCCCCCTGTTCCCCTGCCCCCCTTCCGCCTCCCCCTCCCCCCCCAAAACACACACTCCCCCCCTCCCCCCAGGTGTGCCTCGCGGGCGAGTGCGAGGAGGAGCGGCGCCCCGACGGGCGGCTGTGCTGGCACCGGCCGGGGGACTGCCCCCGCGCCTGCGTGGCGGGGACCTGCACGGCCTGCGCCTGCGGCCCGGCCTTCGCCTTCTGGGCAGGTGGGGGGTGGGGAAGTGGGGTGTTTGTTGCTGAGCGGATCGCGCCGACGCCAGGGAATCCTTGCATGGATAGGTGTATACCGTAGAGGTGGGGGGTGGGGAGGTGGTCGGGCGGAGGAGTGTGTGAACGGCTGCTCGTGTTAGCCGGGGAAGCGTAGGCGCGGCGGGTAGGAGTGTGTGTGTGGGGGGGGGGGCTCCAGGGGGGCTTGCGGGGCGGGGCTGGGGTAGCATTGCGTGTGCGGCGGTGGCGTGAAGGGGGTTGGAGTGGGGAGCAGACATGTGCGATGTCGGGTGAGGGGAGCGGTCTCCCGAAGCGGCGGGTGGCGTTGGCTGGTTGTGCTTGGCAAAGGCAGGGACAGGGGGCAAACCGAGACCCCCCATGTACCCACGACCCACCACCCGCTCCGCCACCCCCCCTTCCCCCCCCCCCAGGCGCCCAGAAGGTCCCCGGCTTCCAGTGGACGCCCTTCCCCAACTCGCTCAAGCAGGACAGGTGGGGGGGACGGAGGGGTGTGTGTGGCTGCTAGCGTACCGGTATCCACTGCACTCCTGCCCATGCCTTCTCGCTCGTCCCTCCACCGCAATTAAAGCCTTCCCGCTCCCCTCCCCCCTCCCCCCTCCCCCCTCCCCCCTCCCCCCTGCAGCTTCGGCGGCTACTTCAACCTGCTGGCTGAGGAGGTGGACATCCCGCCCGTGGATCTGCCGTACGACGACACCAGCTCCGTCAACCGCTATAACGCCGAGAGTGCCGTACTGGTGTGCGCCAACTGCCGGCTGGGCATGCGGCTCAGGCCGGGGCCCGACCTGGTGCAGGTGGGGGGGGCGCGGGTTTGGGGGGGCGGGGAGGGGGGGGGGGGAAACAAGTTAGGGTACGATGCACGTAGGGCAAGGCTGGGATGGGGAGGCGTGATTTAGGTCACTGGGAAGGGGGATGGTTCAGTGTCTCCACACACACACCCTACGCTTGCCCCATCGGGCTGGCCGCAACGTGTGAGGCCGCAACCGCAGGTCTGCGCGAGCTACCGTACGTGATGCCTACGGCCCCCCTAGCCCCATGCCCGGGGGAGGGGGGAGTCAAGGCCGCAACCTGCGTTTAGCTTAAGCCCTGCCGCACCGCCATTCCGCGTCCCAACGACCACTCCCACCACCCCCGCCCGCCTCCTCAATGCCCTGCCCCCCCCCCCTGCCCCCCCCCCCTCAGGACGGGGTGGTGCTCATGGGCTCTGTGGGGCTGGCCGCCAGGTGGGGGGTGGGGCGATGGGAAGGGGGTGGGGGTTGGGGGGTAGGGATGCGGGGTTGGAGCGTAAAGATGCGCTGGAGGGCAGCCGTGGATCTGGGCTTGGTTCGCCAGGCAAAGAGGCGACTGGGGAGATACAGGGGCTACAGGGGGCCACGCCGTCGTGGGGGGCCCTATAGCGGCATGGGAGCATTGCCTTCTAGGGGGGTGAGTCTGCACGTCGGAGGGCAGAGCCGGGCCTTCAGCCCTCTGCATGCACGCGCGTGGATGAACCGGATGAACCCCAACCGCCAACCGCCAACTGCCTGTGACACTGCCGCATTGTCCTCCCTCGCAGCCCCACGCGTGCTGGAACGTACGTGTCCCTGGACGTTTCCATGGTGGGTGGGTGGGTGGGGGGTGGGGGGGACGTGGGTGGAGGGGTTGGGGGGGTGTTTGAAGGGGGTTGGTGGGTGGGTCGGGACACAGCGGCAGGGGCGGAGTGGGCTGAGGGGAATGCGAGGTCGCCTTCCGGAGAGGGGGCAGCTGTAGGACGTATACAGGGTGGGGGCCAGGGCCGGGAAGAGGGCTCTCGGACAGGGGGGCGTGAGAGGGGGTGCTGACAGATGGAGTGGGCGAAACAGGGGGCAAGGGGTTGGGAGAGAGATTTGAGGGGAAACCCTGCCAGGACACTCAAGGAGTCCCCCGGCAGCACGAGCGCATGAGCCGCCCCCGCTGTCGTCGCCGTGCCCCCCCTCCCCCCCCGCACCCCGACCCCCAGGTCCCCAACGCCACGCACAACCACTTCCTCCTGGCCTGGCACCCCTGGGCCTCGCTCAGCCCGCCACCGCTCAACTCGCCGCACCGGTGGGGCCCGCCCAGGGGGTGTGGGGTGGGAGGCAAGGGGGCAGGGCTCCGTTGCGCCGTGTGGTCAGGGTCAGCGCCGCGCCAGCGCCCCCCTCGCCACTAGTGATCCTTTCCGGCCTATGCACGTTCCCCACTCCCTCCCATCCTCTTGGCCCCCCATCCAGCCCCCCCCCCCCCTGACCATCCCCTAGAGGAGATCCCCCCCACATGGAGCCACCCACGCTAACCTCCCATGGCCCTCCCATCCACACATTCCCCCATATCCCCCTCTCCTGGGTCCTGGGTCGCACCTGGATCCCACATATACGGCAAACGAGTACGGCAAAGATACTCGGGCAACACTCAGCCACCCATGTTTGCCCCCGCGCCCTCCCCGGCCCTCTCCGCTCCTCTCCACAACCCACCATCGTCCCTCCTCCTCCCCCCGTACCCCCCTAACCCCAGGTGGGGGGACCTGTCCGGGTCCCACATGGAAGCGCACGAGCCCCCCCAAGGGGAGGGGGAGGGGGAGGGGGACGAGCACCAGCCCTCGCCGCACCCCGGGTCGCTGGGGTTCCTGGGGCACGGACTGCTGCCCGTGCCCATGCGCCACCACCAGGTGGGGTGTGTGTGTGGGGGGGGGAATGGCGAGTTAGGAAGGGGGGGATTGGGTGGGAGCGTGGGGGAGCATAGGGCTGGGGTTGCGACACGAGAGACACGCAGGAGGTCCGAGAGCATGTTGGAGGGAAGGGGGAGCGGGCGGCCGGCAAACGAACGTGGGCGCACGGCGGGCTGACGGATGCACGCCATTACGGTACGGCGTGTGGCTAGTGTGGATCGCCAACGCCCCGCGCCCCCCACCCCACCCCCCACCCCCTTGCCCCCCACCCCAGGCCTGGGCTTTCGTGGAGCGACGGCCCGTGCACTGGGCATTCACTACGCAGCAGCAGGCGAGGAGGGGATGGGGGACACGGAGAGGACCGGCGGGGGTCGAGGCGGCGCGTTCCGTAGGGGAAGGACACGCCCAGCTCGGGGGCACTGAGTCCCTTGCACCCTTTTCGCACCACTCTCGCCTGTCCCCCAGGTCCGGGCTCTCTTCGTGGGGCTCCACCTGACCACCGCCTCGTGCCTCCGAGGGCCCCTGGGGGGGGACTCCGGGGAGGGGGCACCCGACCGGGACGGGGGTGGAGGCGGCGGCGGGGAAGAGGGGCGAGGGGGCGAGGTCGGGGCTGGGAGGGAGGGAGGGGGCGGGGGCGGGGGCCGGGAAGGCGGGGATGCGGGCACGCCGGGAGGTGCGGAGGCGCAGGGTGGGCGGCAGGCGGCGGCGTCTTCGTCACGCAAGGTGGGGGGCATGGGGGCCGCAGGGGATGCTGCCAGTTGAGGGGCCAGTGCGTGTGTTGGCGTGGGGGAAGGCGTGTGCATCCAGTCCAAGGGGCGCTCGGGATGTGCGGGGCCGTTAGCGGTTACCCATGTACGGTTAGCGGTTAACAGGCACCGTGTGGAAAGGCAGAAAGAGGTGGGCGTTGACCAGACACGTAGGTGATTAGGAAGGGAGGAAGGGCGGAAGGTTGCTGACGTGCAAACCGTGGTCCCGGACCTCGACGCTGTTACATCACCCCATGTGTTCAGGTCTTCAAGAGCCTCGCACACCAACCGCCAAGCACACTCACGCAAGACGCCACGCTGCGCCGAGTCGAATCGCCTGCACTCCAGACGTCCAGGGGGCCGGCAGCGAGGGGGGACTAAGCACGAAACGCTCTCACTTTCAGGCCAATAGTGGTCACTTTCTGGCGCATTAGGGGGGCTGATCTCCCAGCCGCCATCCCGTCGCCCAATCAACTGCAACGCCCAACTGAGGTGGATGACTCACCCCATGCATGCATGCGCTAGTTCACCGCAGATTGCCCTTCTCCCTCACTCATGCCTCCCTCGCCTCCCTTGCGCGAGGCCCCGCCTCCCCCCGCTTTCATTCCCTGACCCCGAAAGTAGCCAGCCCGCTAGCCACTACGCCTCGCCACGCAATCCATCAGCCATCCTGCCGCCGACATGTGCTTTGTCGAGATGCAAACATATACCTTCCATGCGCCCGCTTCCCGCACGTCGCCCCGGATCATTTCCCCTACCCTGCTCCCCCCATCCACGCACCCTACTAACCCTACCTGCACCCCCCCACCCTCCCCTGCAGCCCCTTTCCCACCCTGCAGCTACTCACCTGGGTGCCCACAGGTCTGCATAGTTTGCAACCCGCGTCCCATACCACAACCAAGCGCGTATGCCTGGTTGATGCTTCGTTGTTGATGTCTTCCTACCTTCTAACCTACCCACCAGCCAGCCTCTACCCCGCCCCCTCCGCACGCGCCCGTGCGATGCCCCGCTCCGCCGCCCCCGGGGCCTCCAGCCCGAGTCGCCGGACCACATGTAGTTGCTCCGCCGGGCCTGGGCGCATGAAGGGGGGTGTATGAGGGGCGGCAGGGGGGGGGAGATAGAGCCTCGGGCTCGCTCTGTGCCTCAACGACGTACCGGCGCGAGCAGAGGTGGAAAACTCCTCGTCGTCACTGTGTGTTGCCATGGCTTGACATGATACCCCAGGGCGGACCCACGCGTGCCTACGTGACGCTCGCTAGCTACCCCCACCCCCCTCGCCCCACCCCCCACCTGGGCCTCCACAAACGCCGCGTTGTCAAACAGCAGGGGCGCGACGTGGAGCAGCTGCGGACCGGTGAGGTGCGCCAAGTCCGTCAAGCAAGGCAGCGGCAGGTGTATCTAGGAGCGCGCAGGCACACCCCCGTCTGATTCGTCAAGCAAGGCGGCAGCAGGTCACCGTCCGGTTCCCGTCTGCCTGACCAGCCGAGCACCAGGCACTCCCAGACTGTTCCCCATAACTGCACACAAAAAAACCCTATGCTCACGCCCCTTACCCCCCCCCCCCTTCCCCCCCCCCTGATCCCACCGCTGCCACGAAGTCCGCGGGTCGCGGCCGCACGTGTCGGTCGCGTGCGAAGTATGCCTCGCTGTCCCGGATGTTGGTGCCGGACACGCCGTTCTGAGCAAGGGGAAGTACAGGGGAGGCGGGAGGCAGGAGGGGATCGTCGCAGCGCGGTGAAAGAAGGGGTGGGACAGGTGGAATGAGATGCTGTTGAGGAGGGCTTGGGGCGCGGGCCTTGCGCCGTTCCGCGCCCACCTCCCGCGCCTCCTTCTCGTACAGTCCGTACTCCGAGTCCTGCATGCTGGTCAGACTGGGGGGTCGGGGGAGGGGGAGCGGGGGGAGGGGGGGCAGGTAAGGGCCCCTTGGTGTGGGACGCACAAGATTGTGGGCGCATCCCATGTGATGCGGATCAAATTTCTTCCGAAGGCAGACCTGGCTGAGGTGATTCTGCGTACTGGTTGGAACTGCTGATGAGGTAGCTAGGCCCCTTGCCTTCCCGTCGCCCCCGCCCCCACCCCTACCTTCCCTGCTGCACGGGTGCATGCATGCCTTGCTCGCCCCCACACGCAGCCCCCAGCGCCCCGCATTGTACCAGCTAGGTAGTCCCGCGGGGTCCTGCTGAGCGGTTCAATCTTAGCGGGCTAGGCCCCCAACCTTACCCCCCTTTTCCTACCCTTTCTGCCCCCCCTGACACCCCACTAGGTAGCCCTCTCCTCACACCTGAGCGCGAAGAAGTGCACGATGTTGCCACTGGCGTTGAGGTGGCGGGGGAAGTGCTGCTCGGGCTGGGGGGGGGGGCGAGGGGGGGGGCCGGCGATGGGGCGGGGCGGGGTGGCGATGGGGCGCGGAGGGGCGGGGACGGGCGGGGGGGGGGGGTCATTTGGGTGGGTGAAAATGGGGAGGACTAAGCCGGAGTCGAGTCTTGCGTGCATGAGGCGAGATGTCTCATGGGAGCCCCTCTGCGCTGCCCCGTTGCCAGCTGAGCCCCTCCCCCGAATACATCCCCCTGTCACTATTTGTCATGGGCCATGTTCACCAAGACGCCAGGACCCATGTCATGGGCCTTGATGCTTCCCAATCCAGATCTCCCTTCTCTCCCGTATCCCCATACACAGTCTCCCCTCCCCTCCCACCCACCCAGTTGCGGTGCGCGGTGCCGAAGCCCGGCGGCCGCAGCTCCAGCGCCCCCGCCCCCCGGCGCAGCAGGTAGGCGTTGGCCAGGCCGGGGCCGTGCACACCCACCTGGTTTGGAGGGGGGAGAGGGAGAGGGTGGGGTGTGAGCCTCCACAAGGCTGGAGCTGTGGGCCCAACCCTAGAAGGGCTGGGAAGCCGGACATGCGGGGGGTTACCGGGGGCCGGAGGATGGACTTGACCTCCCCCTCCCGCCCCCACATTCCCCCGCCTCTCCCCCACCGCACGCACTTCACGCCCACACCCACGATCAGGTCTACGCTCCGCGCCATCCCCAGGTCCCGCAGCAGCGCCGCCAGCGCCCCCAGCTCCCGCGCCTCGGCTAGCAGGGGGGAGCCGGGGCCGCCTGATTTTACAGGGGGGGGGGGGCAGATGGGTTGGGTATGGAGGGGGATTGGGATGGCAGGATTTCGGGGAATAGGGGCAAGGTCGACCACTGCTATGTATGGGAAAAACTGGGTTGGCGGGGTTCTGGGGGTCTCCGCCGCCCCCCCCCCCCTTCCTTCCCACACAAACCTCACCTTCCGCCTCCTCTGCCGCTGCCTCCGCCTCCAGGTCTTCCTCCCCCTCCCCCTCGCCCTCCCCGACTTGGCCCGGTGCGCCCGCCTCCGTCTCCGCCCGCCCGAATTCGTGAAGGCGGCACTCCACTCGACTGAAGCGACCCGCGCGGAAGCCCCCTGGGGGGTAAGGAGGGCGGGGGGGGGGCAGAAGTGGATTAGGGATATTGCGGTAGGGCGAGGCGGGCGGTGGTAGGAGAGGTCAAAGGAGGGAGGGCTGAATGCGCCGTAAGCAAGCGTCGCGGAACACTGCCCTGAGCCCGGAATAACCATGCCCCCAAACCCCTGGAAATCCCCCCGACCGACGACCAACCGACCCGTACAGCGTACGACACTGTCGTACATACAGAGCCTTCCCGTACTCCAATTTCAGCCATTCCTGCGTCTGTGTGCTTTTTCCTGCGTGCTCCATCCCAGGACGCACACACCATGCTCGGCTGCCCAAGTTGGCCGGGAGCCATTGATCATGCCATGGACCCCGACCCATCCATTGACCGTCCATTGACCGTGCATTGACCGTGCATTGACCGTGCATTGACCGTGCTTGACGTATGCTGCGCGGGGCGCAAGCTTGTGGGTGGCAGAAGACTTCGGAAGGGGTTGATTGGCTCGCCAACATAAGGCCATGCCTGCTACACGCTCAGGGTGTGCTGTCCGATGCCGGAGGGTGCCCTGGGCTGCTGGAACGAAACCCCGAACGGCCCCTTTGACGAAACCCACCAGGCCCCCCCGACCGACGACCGACCGAGAACTTTGCCACAGAAGCTCCGTTTCGTATTCTGAAACTGGATTTGGGCTCCTCTCAGTAAGCGCCATCCAGATGAGGCATGGTGTTATTTCCGGAAGAAACTGCCCCCCCCCCCCTGCGGCCCTTGGCCCGGAATCCCCGCCACCGCCCATTCCCGCCACCACGCACTCCACTGGTCACCCCCTGCCCAGCCCCACCCCCTCCAAAGCCCAATTCCCAGCCCGGCCCCCGCGCTCACCCTCGTTGAGGTTGAGGGCATTGCAGGCATCGACCAGCTCCTGGGGTAGGGGGGGGAAGGGCAGGGGCGGTGGTGGGTGATGAGGATTAAGGGAAGTGGAGCAGGGGGAGGAATGAGCGTACGTCGTACGTCGTGCGGCGTACGGCGAGATGTGTCAGGCCTCCACGTCAATCCCCGTGCCGTACAGCGCCCCGCCGCCCTCTCCCATGCGGTCTCTTGCCGTGCCCCCACCAGGTAGAGCTACCCCGCACAATGTCGCCCCAGTACACACAGACACCCCCGCAGCGGTCACCTTTCCGCATTCCCACTATGCATTCCCACGCCTCCTCCACCTCCGCCCTCCCCGCACACAGAAGCACGCTCGCACCCGGGCGTTGAGGACTCTACCCCCACCCCCCACCCCCCAGCACACACCGACACATCCGCACCTGGAATCACCGCCCCAAGTATCCCCTATTACGAACACACCTGGGCGTTGAGGACGGTGCGGGTGTGGCCCCTGCGCCGCTCCACCACCACCCGCAGCACCTGGGCGAGGTGGGGGAGGGGGGCGAGTGAGGGGCGGGAGCGGGAGGCAGGAGGAAAGGGAGGGGTTATACTCAGAAGCCGGGAGGGCCAGTCTCCTGCTCAGCAACCAGCCTCGCAGTATTGCGGCACCGCAGCGCCTGAACCAAACCAAGCCCTATAGCCTCAAGCCTACCTGGGAGTTACTCGTGAGGGGGACCGCCGCCGGGGTCTGCTCTGTAGCGTCCCCCGCTGCCTCCACCTCGCCCGGCCCCTCCTCCTCCTCGTCGTCCCCCAGGAAGGCCCCCGAGGCCCCGCCGCCGCCCCCGTGGCTGGCGCCTGCGCCGGCCTTTGCAGCGGCAGGTGCACCCGCCTTGCCCCCCGCCCTGCCCCGCCTCCTGCCGCTGAGCCCTCCGCCGCTGACCTCCGCGCCCCCTCCCGTGCTCCCGTCCCCTCGCCCGCGAGTAAGCGCCCCGCCACCCCACGCAGCCTCCTCCTTGCGCCCTTCCCCTTGCCCTTCCCCTGCATCTCCTCCTCCTCCTCCTCCTCTCCGTTCTCCCCCTCCTCTCCCTCCGCCTCCTCTCCCTCGGGCAGGAATGTGAAGCCCAAGGGGTTGGGGTGCAGCGGGGAGGCGGGGTCGGAGGTATCGAGCAGGGGGCCCAGGGCGGCGGCGGACAGGGCCGGCGGCGGCCGGGGCAGGCCGGCGGCGGCGGAGCGGGCGGCGGCGGCGGCGAGGGCCAGCGCCCGCGAGCCCTGGTCCTGCCAGTACCTTGGGTGAGTGTGCGGAGGGGGCGGGGAGGCGGGGAGGGGCACGGGAAGGAGAGGGGTGGAGGAGGGAGAGGGCGAAGGCTGTTTAGGTTGAGGTGCGTGCTGGGCGATCTGGTTCGCGCCCCTAGGTCCTGTCCCTGGAGCCTTGACGCCTCCCCCCCACACCTCAACCCCACACCTCCCCCCCACACCCCTGCCCCCCCCACCGGGCTATGGCCATCCCCGAGGTCAGCACGTGCTCCAGCATCACCACGTGCTCGGGCACACACACGAGCATCTGGGGGGGGGGGAGGGGATTGGGGGGGAGGATTTGTCGGGGGAAAGGTAAGGGAGTAGGCACGGGGGGCCGGGTGTGGCAGTGGAGGCCGGCGGGTTTGGGTCCCCTGGTCATCGGCCGGGGAGGATGAGGTCCCGGGGTACTGGCCACTACGTACGCCAGCATGGAACCGGCCGCTGCCGCCTTGCGCCAACCCCCTGGGGCCACCCCCCCCCCCACACGAACCGCACTCCCGCATTCCCAAGCCCCTCGGGCACCGCTCCACCCACCCACCTGCTTGAAGCAGCGCTCGGGGGCGCCCCCCGCCCAGGGGGAGCCGAAGCCGCGGCCCCCCGCTGCGTCCGCTGCCGCCAGGGGCCCGGAGGGGGGGCGGGGGTCGGCCAGGTCGGCCAGGGTCACCACGCGCCTGGGGGGGGGCAGGGAAGGAGGATGGGAAGGAGAGGAGGAGTGCGGGGTGCGGAGTGACTGAGTGCGGGGGGAGTTACAGCTGTAACGCGCGACGCTGGTATCGCGGGGCAGTGCAACCGCAAGCCCCGGTTTGGCCCCCACACCGGTTCCCGCGCAACGTTCTCCACCCTCACCCCCACCCATCCTCCTCCACCCACCCACCCACAAGACCAAGAGGTATGAAGGGGGTAGCACGGCGGGATGAGCCCGAGGGCTCCCCGAAAAGAGTATCACTTGCGTCCTTCCTCAAACCCCGGCTGACCCCCACCGTTTCCCCCTCCCAACCATCCTCCCCACCACTCCTTCCCCACCACCCCCTCCCCACCACCCTCTCCCATCCCCATGCCCCCCCCCCACCTGTCGCTGAAGGGCTGCAGGGCGAAGCGCTGGAAGGCCTGCAGCCGCGCACCGAAGCCCGTGCCCAGCACCAGGGTGGCGTTGCGGTCTATGGTGGGGGAGGGGGGAGAGGGGTTAGGGGTCAAGGGGGGAGGGAGGGTAAGGGGAGAGGGAGAGGGGTTCGGGGAAAGGGGCGCAAGGAACGTGTCAGGGGATGGGGCGTTGGCGGCGTCTGGGGTTCGGCTGAGTGGGAGTTTAGGGGCGGGGGGGTTAGGGGGGCCAGGCTCCCGGGCGCGCTCACCTATTCTGAACCAGCGGAAAAAGTCCACCAGCAGGGGGGGAACCCTCGCCAGGAACTCTGAGGGGCGCCGGGGACGAAGGCGGAGGCGAGCTCAGCGAGCCGGCCCTGCCCCAGGCTTCTCTCCCTCCCGCCCCCCTCCCGTACCCCGTACCCCCTCGCACCCCACTGACCCCAGCTTTCGCTCCCCTCCCGCCCACAACACCCCGTTCCCTCCCCACCCCTACCCCATTCCCGCCCCCGCCCATTCCCTCTCCTACCCCATTCCCTCCCCACCCATTCCCCCATTCCCGCACCCCCTGCTCCCGCCCCCACCCTGGTAGCTGTTGGGCCAGGGCGGGTAGAGCAGCAGCGGCAGGGTGCACTCGCTGAAGCGGGGCGATGCCAGCTGGGGGCAGCGCTCGAGGGGGGTGGCGGGGCGGACGCTGATGGTGGGGCGGGGCGCGGCGTGCGTGAAGACGTCCAGGGAGTAGGCGGCGGGCCAGTCGAAGTCTGCGGGGCGGTATGGCGGCAGGGGGGGGGCTGAGAGGGTGCTTGGTATGGGGGGAGTGGGGCCGGAGTTCGGGATCACGGGGCGGCAGGCAGGAATGGCGGGAAGGGGCGGGCAGGATGGGAAAGGACAGGGGAAGGGGGCGGGATGGTTCGAAGCGGTTGAGAGGGGGGCAGGAGCTGCCGCTTGGGAGGTCAAGAGACAGTAGTGTTTGTGTTGGTGCAAGGGCCGGCGCCGCTGCATGGCTGAGGCTACGGCAGGGCCCCTTCGGCGCACTTCTCCCGCGCCCCCCCCCCACCCCGCCCCCCCTGCCCCACCTGCCGGGAAGTGCAGACTGGGCACGGGTATGGAGCGGGGGTTGGTGGGCTGGTAGCGGTACTGGTACAGAACCAGGGAGGAGGCCCTGTGTGGGGGGGGGGAAGAGGGGGGTGAGGGGGGGTTAAGAGGGTATGGGCCGGTGGCGTGTACCGGCGTGTGAGCTGTAACTGGGAATGGCGTGGTGGCGCCACTTGCTGAGGCCCCCAGGCCCAAGCAAGGAGTCGATCACCCACTCGTCCACGCAGACGTACGACAGCGTCGTACAGCCGTACTCGGCTCCCATCTTGGCGGGCATGTTCAGCTTCGGCGGCGCGCCGTGCAGCCCTGCTTCTTGGCGGGCAGCGGGGCCTCGGTTTTGTCGTACGCCGCCAGCAGGTCCTCGGTGGCGGTTATGGCGGCCGCAGCTGCCGTACGCGCTGCCTCGTGCGCCTCGTCCGTGTCAGACTCCTCGCCCCGCGCCGCCACCGCCGCTCGTACGGCTGCCGTACTCCCCGAGGCGATGGCGGCGGCACGGGCCTCCACGGATACGGCGGAGGACGCTGCGCCTGCGGTGGACCCTAGCACGTAGGCGCCCGCAATGAGGAGGAGGGAGAGGGCGAGGAGGGCGAGGAGGACGAGGAGGGCGCAGGGGAGCCAGGAGGAGCGGTGGGGGCGGGGGGAGGAGGGCTGGAGGGCGGCCCCCCTGCTGTGTCGCTTCAGCAGGAACGAGCCCGAGGGGCGCGGCAGCTGGAAGCCGGGCTGGGTCGGGTAGGGGCCCGGGGGCGGCATGAGAGGCGGTGGAGGAGGGGTAGGGGGAGAGATGGAGGAAGTTGGGTCGGGGTTGAGGACGAGGTGCCACCGTCTGTCCTGCTGTCGTCGAGCGCGGCACCTCCCCGATGGGCATCCATCGTAGTGCACCTCGCCGCTTGCTCTAGCATTAGGGTCTGGTAAAACGGTATTCAAGATTTCTCATCTTGCTCGCACTACTGCCGAGGTCAGGAGTGCGCGACGCCAAGCGCGCTGGGGTCTCGGCGCCGGCATGTGGCGCAGTTAACGTTGTTGTTAGCCCCCAAGCTTGTCTCAACTAATCACCAGTGCATACTGAAGCTGTGGGCGTCAGGGAAGACACCTCGGCAATGGATTGGAAGAGTGGATCCCACCTTTTGCTTCGACTTCGGGATGCAGCTGCACTGTGTGCGCCACCTCGCGGCCACAACGGCCCGGCATACCTCCTCCATATCAAGCAACACCATTTCATTGTGCATCCATCCAGTAGTGCACCCGAGAGCCAAACCCCAGCGTGCATCGTGCTCGCGGCTTTCGACCCAGCGCCCACGTAGCCGGGCCCAGCTTAGACAGGTTCATAGCACACTGGCTGAGCCACCATGTAGCGATCAACTTTATCGTTGTCGTCGCGCGGTCAGCCCTGGCTGGGGGCCAAGGGGAGGAGCGACGAACCCCCCGCCATCCCCGCCATCGACTGCCGGGAGAGAGCACTGGATTGCAGACAGATGGGGTTAACATCGGAGCGGGAGAGGTGGGTATGGAGGGGAAGAGGAGGGAAGGGTACGGAAGGGGAGGGGAGCCGAGGACACGGAACGGACGGAGAGGGGAGGCGACCAGCGACGGTTAGGGACGAAGGGAGGGGACGGGGAGGAGGACAAGGGAGGGGAGGGGAGGGGAGGGGAGGGGAGGGGGCAAGGGGAGGGGAAGGCGCCTTGTCCTACCGCTGGCAATACCGTCCTCGGGTCTCCACACAGCCCTACACCGCCGGCCGCCAGGCTGACCCGGCAGGAGCGACACGACCGCAGGCGGCCTTTCTCTGTCCCTTGCAGGGGCCCGAAGGAGCCGGAGCTGGATGACGTCTCAAGTGGTGCCAAGGTCGGGAAGGTGCACAGAGCTTCCTCAACGACTCTGGCGTTCGGAACTGGGGCAGCGTGTGTGTGAGTCGCATGTGACATGCCCCCGCAGCCATCGACCCTCACACGAGTGCTCGCGAGCTGCAGGACCGACCAGCACCAGTGTAGTCCTGATCGTGTCATGTAAACCTAAGTTCACAAGAAAAGCCCGTTGCGGCGATCGCGAGCTCGCAGCTGCGGCCTGCTGCGCGGCCGGGTCGTGTCGGGTCACGGCCGTGATCGTTGCTTCGCGCCATAAAAGCCAGCCGCGTTTGCTGCACTCCACCATTCAAAGCCACTCCCAGCATAACAACACCAGCCCCTCAGTACCCGGCAAGCCCCTCCAGCCCCAGTTAACCGGAGTCACCTGCCTCCTCGGCGACCCATCCTCGCGAGGATGCGCGCCACAAGAATCCTGGCCCTCGCGGCCCTAGCCGTAGCTTGCTTCGGCTCCACGGCATTTGCAGGTGGGTCAAAGGGAGTGGAGGGCCGGGGAGCAAGGGGCAAAGCGCTCGGGCGAGGATGGCGCCACCGGGTTCGCGGATGGTCGCGGGTCGTGTCGGTGACTTGACCCGAACACAAGAGTGCTTTCGACTGCCCTGCCACGTTTCAACTCTACCAAGACTTACCATATGCAGCAAAAGCACTAGCCATCTCGCCGGCCTTCGCTGAACCTCCCCGCCCCTTTCCCCCTCGCCCCTCCTTCGCCCCCGCCCCCGCCCCGCAGAGAGCGCCACCTACAACGGCACCGACGGCCACGTGTACACGCTCCAGACCGGCCTCATCGGCGACATGCGCACTTGGGAGGACGCCAAGTCCTTCTGCAACGGAGTGCAGTTCAACGGCCAGCCCTCGCTGCTCAGCCCCTACCGCAACCCGGCCGTGGGTGACTCCGAGAACGCCGTCGCCACCCTCTGCGCACGCCGCACCTGCTGGATCAACGAGCCCACGCGCCCCGGCAACGACCGCCTTGGCGAGCAGCTGTGCGCCCTCAAGACCGCACTCAACGAGGACGTATTCCAGGGCTGCTTCCAGGTCGTCAGCTTCGTCTGCCGCAGCGCCAGCCCCGTCAACGCCGTCTCCACCCCGGCCCCCGCGCCCAGCGCCCCCACCGCCGCGCCCCCCACCCCCTCTCCCTCGGGCAACGGCACCCAGGTCTCCGACGGCCCCGCCCGCCAGAAGCAGTACGTCGGCCTCAACGGCCGTGTGTACACGCTGTTCTTCCTGGGCGCCCAGCGCACCTGGGGCGAGGCGGCGGCCTACTGCCAGGCCATCGGCATGGAGCACTCGCCGTACCGCACCGACCTGTACGGAGCAGGTGAGGGGGGGCGAAGCGAGTACGTATGCTGAAGACCGACCTGTGTTGGGTAGGCTTGTGTATGTATTGCGCCTTGCGAGGCCCCGCCTCACGCACGTTGCCCCCTCCCTCCCTGGCCCCCTGCCTCCTCAGACTCTGTGTACGCCGTGAACCTGCTGTGCGCCCGCTCCACTCGGACCACCTGCTGGCTGGGCGAGGAGCCGTCGGACGACAACACCCTGTGCCCCATGCTCGACCAGCGGGGGGAGAGCCACTTCCAGGACTGCGGGTGAGGGCAAACGGCGGAACCGGGCAGGGCGTGGGGCTCCGGCTGTGGGCCATGCAACTCTAGCCCATCTCTTGGAGGCCCCGCATCCGCCCTGTAGCCTCCTGCTGAACCCATTCTCCTCTACCCCTCCCTTGCAACCCCTCAGGCAGCCCCTTGCCTTCGTGTGCCGCACCCTGCTTGGTGACTCTGAGGGCGCCGAGTCTACCCCCAGCATCCAGCCCTCCCGCTGGCAGCTCGCCCCCGTGGTGGTGGACTCCGGCCTCGGCTCTGACGGCCGGCGCTACGTGCTGTACTCGGGCCCCGACCGCAACCGCCGCACCCACCGCCAGGCGCTCGACTACTGCATGAGCATGGGCCAGGAGATGGCGTCCTACATGCCTGAGCAGGACCCCGCCTCCGCGAATGCCGTGGAGGCGCTGTGCCGCGGAAACGGCCGCCTGCTCACGTCCTGGGTGTTCAACCCCTCGGTCGACGGCCTGTGCTCCGTCTTCAGCGCCGCCGACTCGCGCGTCTACCTGCAGGGCTGCAACCAGCTCGTCAGCTGGGTGTGCCGTACCGCCCGCCCCATCGACTACCCCAACCTGGACGGAGACGAGGAGCTGCCGCCTGTGCCCGCCATCCCCAACCCGCCCGCCACCATTGATTGGACCGGCCCTAACGACGGCATGATCTACACGCTGTACAACGGCGATGCGCCCAACCGCCGCAACTACACCGACGCCGCCGCCTTCTGTGCCTCCGTGGGCGCCGAGCTGAGCCCCTTCAACCGCCGCAACCCCGACGGCGACTCGGTGGCGGCGGTGCGTGCCCTGTGCGGCGGTGCCCGCACCACGTGCTGGGTGCGCGAGCGGCTGGTTGGGTCGGATCAGCAGTTCTGCCCGCTGGTGTCTCAGGAGGTCAAGGCGCTGTGGCAGGACTGTGACCAGCGCATCAATTTTGTGTGCCGCGTGCGGGCGCCCCCGAGCCACCGCAGGCTCATGTCCATGCGGGGCTAAGCAAGGGCGAGCGACTGAGCCCTTACATGGGACTGCTCATAGGAGGCAGTGCTGATAGCTAGGCTCTCAAGCGGGCCGCCGTTTTGTGACGAATGCCATACTAATATTCATGCGTGCAAGTGCAAGACCTCTGTTGATAGAGACTGGACAGTTTGGGCTGGCTTGCCGAAGTGGCAAGGAGTCCAACGTCTTGGAGGATTCATTCGTTAGGGGCAGAGTCTGGCTGGGAGGTGAAGAGAAGTTGAGTACCGTACTTGCAGACGTGACACGAGACGGAGGGCATGCATGGGGCCGGACGGGTGGCGGATGCGCTGTGTAAGCATTGTGGAAGCGATAGGCTCCTGACCAGCGGCACCAGCCCCCTCGGCACCCAGGCCCCAGGGTCCAGCACGACGCAACTCCTGCAAGCCAAGCCCTTTCGCGGCTAACAGCCTGCGGCCTGCAGACCCCAAACCACGCTCCCTCCCACTCCCTTGTCGGCCCCTCGCAAGCATGCCAACAAGAGTCACGGCCGTAACCCCAGCTGCCGCCGCGTGCTCACTCCTACCCGCTGCCGCCTGCCTCCGGCCCGTTCCCCTCCCCGCCTGCCCCTGCCCCACCAACCTCGCCGCTCGCCACGCCAGCCCGCGCCTGCCCCTCCTCGCCCCGCCCCGCCACCTCCTCTCCCCCTCTACCAGCCCCCTCCTCCGCTCCCTCACCCTCACCCTGCTCCCCCGCCTCCTCCCCCGCCCCCTCCTCCCCCTCCTCCCCATCCTCCTCCTCCTCGTCGTCCCGCCGGCTCGCAAAGTGACCCGACATGCGCTTCCGGCTGCGGCGGAAGAAGGGGTCTCGCTCCGGCTCGGCCGCCTTCACCCCCAGGCCCCCGCCCGGCCCCGCATCGATCCCCATGGCAAGCAGCTTCTCCAGTAGCTCCACCGCCGCAGCGCCGCTCCAGCTGTTGGCGCCGCGGCCGCCGCTGCCGCCGCCACTGCCGGACGCGCCGGCGCCGGGCAGCGGAGGAGGGCAGCAGGCGCAAGGCGCCAGGGCCGCCGACGCCGCCGCGGCGGAGGCGGAGGCGGAGGCGGAGAGGTGGCTGCTGGCGAGGACGCCGCCGCCGCCGCCGCCGCCGCGGCGGGGGCGGGGCGCGGGGCGCGCGGCGAGGCCGCTGGAGGATGCCCCACGCGAGCTTTCGGCCCGCTCCGCCGCCGCCGCCGCCGCCGCCTCATCGTCCCCGCGGCCCCCGCCCGCCGGCCTTGCGGCCTGTGCGGCCCGCGCTCCCGCGAGCCCCTCGCCCTTGCCCTTGCCCCCCGCAGGCGCTCCGTGCACCGCCACCGCACCCTTGCCCGCCTCGGGTCCAGCAGGAGCGGGCAGCAGCAGCGGCCGCCCGTACACCTTTCCAACCCCACCCTTCCCTTCTTCGTCCCCCTCCTCCTCCTCCTCCGAGGGGGGCGAGTCCATGGCGTCCAGGTCCGCCGGGTGGTAGCGGCCCGGGGGGCGGTAGCGCCGGGCCGAGCCCGGGCCCGCGCCAGGCCCGCCCGGGCCCCCTTGGGCCTGGGCCCCGGGCCCGGGCCCGTGGCCTGTGGCCGCCAGCAGTTGGGCCACCAGGGAGGGCAGCATGATGCCGTCCTCCTCCTGGGGGGTGGAGGGAAAGGCGGGGTTGGGGGTGGGGTTGGGGGTGGGGGCGGGGGTGGAGGCGGGGCCGCAGGGGTGTGGGAAAGGCAGGAGCTGCGCAGGAGGACTCGCGGCGTCGGCGTGCGTGGGTTTCGGCGGTGCATGAGCGGTATCATTGCGGTGCAAGGTGCCACGGAGAGCGTGGCGGCCCATGCAGGTCCACGCGCGGTGCCGAAGTGAGTCGAGCAGAGCATCCCCCCTCCTCAGCATCCCCCCTCACCTCTGCCCCCCCCCTCCCCACCCCCTCACCTCTATGCGCAGCTGCGTCCAGCCCTGCGCCCGCGGCACCACCTGCTTGAGCGCATCCACGGGCTTGTCGGGCAGCGCCAGGCCGTCCCAGGCCAGGATCTCAGGGGAAGGGGGGAAGAGAAGGGAGGGGGGGTGTTGGAGGGAGTGTGGGGGGATGTGTGCGGTGGGGGTGCGCCAGGCCGTCCCAGGCCAGGATCTGAAGGGGTGTCAGGCGGGCCGATGAGGGGCGGTTGCTGGGGAGGGGATTGAAGGGGGAGGTGAACAAGGGGCTTGAGGGCTTGTCGGGCAGCGCCAGGCCGTCCCAGGCCAGAATCTAAGGAGAGGGGGGACATGGGGGAAAGCAGGGGAGGGGAGCGTGGGCGGGGACGCGGCAGGAAGACCCCAACGCTCGGAACCGCGGAGCCAGCCCTGTGCCGATTAAGCCCCGGGGCTTGGCGGCTGGTCTGACGGGCTGGAGCCCAAGGCGGAGAGGTCAAGGCGATGGCCCGCTTCCGCCAGCAGGGTGTGACTGGGCGCTGGGCCCGCTTCCGCCAGCGGGCGGGGGCGGGGTTGCGGCCGCTGAGCACGGATAGTAGCCCCGGCCGCCTGACCCTCCCCCCTCCTCGCACCGCCCCCCCCCCCAAAACCGTCCCTCACCGATCGGAAGCTGGCCGTGTCGGGGCAGAGCAGCAGGAAGCGCCGGTCCTGGGGGGGAGGGGAGGGGAGGTGGGGGAACGGTGCGGGTGCGAAATGGTGGGGAAGGGCGGTTGCCGAGAGGTTCACCCCAGGGGTCCCTTCCAACATCTTTCACGGCCCCAGATCCCCCCCCCCAGCACCCCTCGCCACCCCCCACCCCCTCATCCCCCCCTACCGCGGGCGTGGGGCTGTGCCCCGGCAGCTGCAGGCCGCTGCCGTACAGCGCCTCCAGATCGGGGGGGCCCATGTGCCCCGGGAGGCCCGTGAGGACCAGCTGGGGGGGATGGGGGGGACGGGGGTGATCTTTGACGAGGACAGATCGTAGAGGGGAAAACGGGGTGGAGAGGGGGTGGAGAGGGGGTGGATACGGGGAGGGAGAGGGGGGTTGGAAGGGGGGGGGGTAAGTGCGGGGGTAGGCCCGGGGAGGATGGGTGCGGTCGTTAGGGAGGGAGGGGCGTGTGCCTAGGGATGTGGGCGCAGGTGCAGGTGCGAGTTCAAAGGGCGGCGCAGTGTGCAGGAAGGAGGGGTTAGGGGGAGGAGGGCGCGGAATGACCGGGGCCCTCCTCCCCGGACGCAGGGCGCGCCGTCGTAGCACCCCAACCACCTTTCTCCCCCACCCCCCCAGCCTCACCCGGCGGACGGAGGGCCCCGCCTCCCGCACTCGCGCCTCGGCCCGGGGTGGCGCCGCCGGCTCCTGCGCCGGCCCCCCCTGGACCCGCACCTGGGGAGCGGTACGGCAGTACGGCACACTTGTCAGTGTCAGGGCTAAACTGATCCTTTACAGCGTAGGACACACTAAAAGCCCTCATGTGAGCAAAGTGCTGGATGGAACAGAGGGCAAGCAGGCCGCAGCTAATGCCGTAGCATGGCGTACCGCTCACCGTCAGCGGCCGCCAGCTGTACGGCCCGCCCGGTACGACGGGCGGGCAGTACACGCGCAGGCCCTGCAGCGCCGCCGCCGCCGCCACCTCCCTCGCGCCCACGCACCGCACCACCGCCGTCGCCGGCACCAGCGCCCCCGCGCCCGCTGCCCCCCAGCCCCCTCCTCCCCCTCCCGCTCCACTCGCCCCCGCCTGGCTACCGCCCGTGGCGACACCCGCCGCGGCGGCTTGTGCTGGATCAGCCGAGGGCCCGGCGTCAGCGGCGGACGGCGGCGGGGGCGGGTGGGCGGCGGCTGGCCCCAGGGGGTCCCGGGGGGGCTCCGAGGGGAACTCGGGGCGGCGGCCGGCGGCCAGGTCGGCGAGCAGGGCCGGGGGGGCGGCGGTGCGGGCGCCCGCGAGGCGGCCGGCCACCAGCAGGGTTGCGATGGACTGGGGTAGGGTGGGGGGTGGGGGGAAGGGGAGGGGGCAAGGGGCTGGGGCTTGGGGGTAGAGATAGGGGTGAGGGATGCGAGTGAGGGGTGAGGGGAGAGAGGTGGGCCCAGCAGCCCTAGGCTTCCGCCTTCCGCGCGCACCTCTGGGTTGTGGGGCGCAGGCGCCGCAAGCACCACCTGCCAGCCGGCTCCGCCGCCGCCGCTGCCGCCACCCGCGCCACCGGCGGCGGCCGCAGCCGAGGGCCCTGACCGCGAAGCAGCCGCTGCGCCAGCCCCCGACCCCGACCCCGCCGCCGGGAGCGCCCGACGCGCCAGCAACCGCGGCCTGCGCGGCAGCCGCTGCCGCCCGCCCGCGTCTCCGTCGCCGTTCGCAGGCCCCGCCGCTGCCGCTGCGCCGCCGCCGCCGCCTGGCGCCGCGGCCCAGCCCTGGGGAACCTCGGCGCCCCGCTTCGCTCCGCCGCCCCGACCGGGCCCCCCCTCGCCCTCGCCCTCCTCGTCGCTGCTATCGGCCCCGCCACCCCGGCCGCGGAGCGCCGCCGGCCATGCGCCGCCGCTGCCGCCACTACCGTCATAGTCGTCCGACGCCTCTTCGTCTTCCGATGAGTCATACCCCAGCGCGCCGCCGTGGTACGACTGTACGGCGGCCAGGGCCGCCAGGGCCCCCTCCGGGCCCAGCTCCTCCTCCACCTGGTCCAGGGCTGCGGCGAGCGCGTGGAGGTCTGCGGGGGGGCGCACGTGGGGGGGGGTGAGGGGCAGGGGCAGGGGCAGGAGGGCGGGTGTTGTTCGACAGAACCAAAGGGAGAGAGCGAGCGGCCGCCAGCAGGGGGCAGGAAGGGGGAGGTAAAGCCCGGTCATCAGCACAGTGTGGGTTTCCGGGGCTGAAGGCGGCTCCGCACGTGGCGCCGCACACGTGGGCACACACTGTCAGCGCGTGCCGCAACTGGGTGCGCAACCCCGACTGTGCTGCGCCAGCGCACACGGACCCGCCCGACTGTGCTGTGCTGGGACCAGCCGCGAGCGCTCCACGGCGCCCCCCTGCATGGCAGCCCCGCCGCATGCCCACCCACGCCTATGCCACGCGGCATTCCCCCCTGGCAAGGGTTCATCCCCACCCCTCCCCCTGTAGGGGGCTCACCCAGGGCGGCGCCCGCAGGGCCCCTGGGGCCGGGGGGCGCGGGCACGGCCCCGTTGGCCGCCCCGGCCGCGTGAGGCGGCGGCGGCACGCCGCCGGCCCGGGCGCCTCCGCCTCCGCCGCCTCCGCCAGCGGCGGCCACCTCCCCCTCCTCCGGCTCCAGCAGCAGGCTGATGAGCTCGTCCAGGCCCCCGCCGCCGCCGCCGCCGCCGCCGCCACCGCCCACGCCGCTGTTTGGGCCGCTGCCGGAGCCGGCGCCGGCGCTGCGGCCGCCCAAGCCACCGGCCGCGTGGGCAGGGTGGGGGGCGCCGGGCCAGTGGGCCGGCGCAGTGCTGGAGCCGGTGCCGGGGCCTTGCGGCGGCGGCTGAGGCGGCGGCGGTGCGGCGCCAGCAGCGGCGGCGAAGGCGGCGGCGAGGGAGAGGTCCGCCCGGGGGCCCTGCGTCCCCAGCCCGGAGGACGCGCCCCGGCCCCCGCCGGTTCCGCTGCGGCGGCCGCTGCCGGCGCCGCCACTCGCTGGGCTAGCGCGGCGGTGCGCACCACCTGAACGGCCTGGGGTTGCGGCAGTGAGAGAGCACGGCGCAAGCCATTTCTGTGGTTAGGCTTTGGTCCCAGCCGCAGCGAGGCTGAGCTACTGCCAATGACTGCGCCGGTATCATTACTGCCCGGCAGGAGCCTATGCCCGTGCATGTTATTGTTATGGTCCATATCCCTGCGCCACGTGCACCCGAGTCGGTACCCCTGCCACGCTGCACCGCTGTGGCGCCGGCGGGGGACTCACCCTGGCTGCCGGAGGGGCCGGCCGGGCCCCAGGCGCCCAAGAGGAAGGCGCCACCGGCTTCGTCGGCGCCAAACGAGGTGGGGGCAAGGGGCGGCCAGCCCGGAGCAGGAGCCGGGGTGGCGGCGGGAGCCGTGTCGGCTGGTGCTGTGCCAGGAGAGCGCGGTGGCGCAGCTGCCGGGCGCGAGGGCACGTGGGTGTGGAGTGTTGGGGAAGCAGTGCACGCATGATCACCCCATTTCGCGAGGGCGCACAACACAAGGTGTCTTTTCCAGCACGCACCAAAGACGAAGCCCAAGCCCGCGGCTGGGACTGTGCTGGGGGCGTCCATGCCGGTCGCGGGTTCAGCGATGCTGTAAAAGTAAGCGGCGAAGTGCGCACGCCCCTGGATCTTAGGTTTGGTGCATTGCAGGCGTTCAAGCAGTGCGTGAACTGAGCGAGCGCTCTCGTGTCGTTAAGAGCAGAGGTCACGAGCTGTCAAGTCTTCGGCAGCACGCGGTGCAACGTGAGTGCCCCTGCAACTTTGGAGCGTGCCAACTCTAAGGCGCTGATACGCGGTATCAATGTCTGCATTGCTCGTTTGGTAAACGGGCTCAATGCGCTGCCCCGGGGATGCAGTGACCGCAAGCGGGGTTTGGCTACTGCATTGCGAAGCATACAGAGAGGCAGGATTGAGAAGGAAGAGGCTCTCAAGTCGTGCTTCAGCACACGCTTCAGCGACCCCCGGGCCCGTGCCCACATCTTCTTGGCGAAAATGATGTACATTCAAGCTGCAGACTCTTCGGAACCCAGTAAAACAGATATGAGACCCTGAACCTTCAGCCAGGCTCCACCCCGCGGATACAAGCTGGCTGATGGTGTTCGCCTGACATGCAGGGACATGCCGAGCCTTCTTCGGGCAGGTCCTTAAAAGGTTGTCCGACAAACAGCCTACCTGTGCACATGGAGCTCTCGGTCCGCCAGGGAGGGCTGGCTGTGCAGGATAGACGTAGAGTGCACCTTTAGGACGTGTGCAACCCAGCTGTCGCCTCCTTCCCCCCGCCGACCCCCGCAACCCCGCTGCCCCCCTCCGCTGGCTGCCCTTGCCCCGCGTTCATCCCTTCCTCACCCCCCTGCCTCGCTTCACCGTGCACTTTCCTGCAAAGGCACACAGTACAAAAGCGGGACGCGGCCGCGGGGCTGCGGTGAAGGCGCGTGCGGCCGGCTCAACTGGGAGCGTTCAAACCAATGGTCAATCGGCAGTTGCCGTACGGAAGCGGAAGCATTTCAGCTGGCTTCCGCACCCAACGATACTTCGCGACCCCAACACAACACCTCACACAGCTCCGTCAGCGTCTCTGTAGCCTTCTCGCAAAGATGATGCTCTCCGCCAAGCCCGTTGTGGCCTCCGGCCTCCGCCTGCAGAGGTGCGCTAGCTCGCAGCGCTTAGGACGCGCTCACCAGCATATCGGTCAAGGAGGCCCGCAGCTGGATGCCAAGTGCCTCGTGGCCCCGGCCTGGTCCCTCATCGCAGGGCTCGCGGCGCTGTGCGCCCCGCTCTGCCCGCCCCTGTGCAGAAGCGTGAGTGGGCACAGTGCATGTCAGGCATGAGACAGGGGCCCAGGGAGTGCAAGCCGAAACCCGAGAAGCGCGCGCCATCGATCATTGCTTTCGCGCATCGCTCCGCAGGTGGCGCCCGCGTCCTGGTCCGCGCTGAGCCCGAGGACCCCTCTGCCAAGCTTCAGGCGCAGTTTGAGGACGCCCTGAAGTGGGTTCAGGTGCGTTTGCAGGCTGTGATCGCGCAAGGGGGCTTGCGCGAGGCCCGGAGCAAGCGGCCGGGACTCCGCCTAGCGGGTCGTAGCATAGACGTGGAGTCACTTGTTACTTAGCAAGGGGTGCCAGGGCTATCGGCGCGAGCTTTCGAAGCCCTCGGTCCTGGGCCGTCGACACTTTGTGCCACACCCCACGCGCTCGCTGGGTGTGCCTCTCGCTCCTTGAGGTAGAACGCGTTGAACGATATAGAACGCTGCCGCAACGCTGTGGTTTTCGGGCTTGCCGAACGCGGCTTGCAGAACCGAGTCGTCGAGTGCGCAAGCGTTCGCGGCACTTCTAGACACCAAGTCGCTAGGCCAGCACGCTTGCAGCTTTGCGGAGTCTTTCTTATGTTGCTTGTACCTGACTGGTACGGGAACACGCCGCTTCTTCTTCTTCCCTATACCTCATCCCCTTCCAGGGCAAGTGGGAGGGGACTGAGGACCAGGAGAAGCCTGCTGCCATCGCCATCATCCTGGGCGTTGTCGTGGCCCAGATCGCCATTGGCGCCACCATCGATGCCGTTGACCGCATCCCCGTCGTAAGTCACTTGGGCGTCTGCCCTGCCCTGTTGTTCCGGGTCTCCACGCCTCCCGGGGCTCCCCGCTTTCATTCCATCCTTCCGGCTGGCATCAAGCTAACTGAACCCCTGTCACCACCCGCAGGTAAACAAGCTGCTGCAGCTGGTTGGCGTTGCCGTCACCGGCCTGTTCGCCTACCGGTACTTCACCGACCCCGCTGAGCGGTGAGCAGGCCGATTTGTGGCCAGAGCTTCGCCAGAACGGGCTTTCGGCGGGGGAAGTCGAATGTGCAATGAGGGCATGGGATGCAGATGATCATGGCGGTGGTCTCGGGGCCGTTCTCCTCCCTGTAAGTGGAGCGGTGCTCCGCGTTGCTTGTACACGTCAACACTCACATAGGCTCGGGTGTCGATCGTTGCGCAGATCACCAGCTCCAGGCTTGGGATGTGCACCACCATAGCTGACGATGCTCAGTCGTCCGGTCTGCTGCTGCTGTTCCGTTGACTAATATGGTTACGCACCTCTTCCCCCCCTCTACAGCGAGTCGGTCAAGAAGTCGGTCGACGCCTTCACCAAGAGCGTGACCGGCGACAAGTAAATGCGCGACAACACGCGCTGTTTGACGCACGGGAGGGCCGCCGCCCCTGTTGGGCGGCGGTCTTGACCTTGACCAGCTGCGGGACTGAAGCGGGAGGGTGATGCTATGCTGCGCGAACTGCTGTGCACCGAGGCGACGCGGAGTGTGTATACGGATCCCGGAGTGAGCCGAGGCTATCCTGTAGCGTGTGTACTAACAACATGGAGGGGTCGGGGTGCTGTTTCTTCCCCCGTGCTTCACCTCGGAGCAATTTTGCCGCGGTGCTATGCAGCCTTTAAATGTGGGTGCCCGTGTGTTTGTCCGGGCCAATTCTTGCATCTTAGCCGGTGATGGTCATTTCGTCACCGAGTCGTGCGCTCCTCTGGACCCAGCGGAGAGGAGGTGGCGTGAGGCGTTATCTTGCTTGGCAACGTGGCGTTCAGCAAGGGATATCCCATGCCGTTGCGAGCCAAGGCCTGTAAGCATGAGAAGAGCTTAGACCGGGGCCCCAAACCGGCGCTGGCTGTCGTTATTGGATGGCTTCCTGCAGGACAAGGTAGACGGCAGTGCTCAGCCCACGGCTAGCGCATCCCGACTGCTTGTCAGGGCAAGCGGGCTGCGCAGCGTCGACTGGCCTTCAGCCAGCCTTCATTGTCAGCCATATACTCAGCTTCGCGCCGTCAGACCTGCGACGACGAACGGTGTTCCGCATCTATGCCAGAGGGGTGCTGTGCTCGCAGGGGCCATGCAGCGTAGTCAGGACGTTGACGGGGGATGCCAGGGGGAACCGCATGTCGGGTCACTTCGCGAGCCGGCGGGACGACGAGGAGGAAGAGGACGGGGAGGCGGGGGCGGAGGGTGAGGGAGCGGAAGAGGGGGCTGGTAGAGGGGAAGGGGAAGGGGAGGCGGCGGGGCGGGGCAGGCGCGGGCTGGCGTGGCGAGTGGCGAGGTGGGTGGGGGCAGGGGTAGAAGAACATCAACGAAGCGAAGCGCTTGGTTGTGGTGTGGCGTAGGGCGTTTTCCGCAGACTACGCAGGCAAGGAGACGACCTGTGGGAGGGCTCGTTGTCGCCTGGAACTGGGAGGCCCGCGAGGGCAAAGGGACACAAGGGCACATGGCACAACTTACGGGAGAAACGCACACGAGTGTTACGGAAAGGGAGGGGACGGTAGTTCCTCTGGGGGCAGGGGCAGGCGGGGAGGGGAAAGGGCCGGAGGCAGGCGGCAGCGGGGAGAAGTGAGCCCGCGGCGGCAGCTGGGGTTACGGCCGTGACTCTTGTTGGCATGGTCGCGAGGGGCCGACAAGGGAGTGGGAGGGAGCGCGGTTGGGGTCTGCAGGCCGCAGGCTGTTAGCCGCGAAAGGGCTTGGCTTGCAGGAGTTGCAGCGTGCTGGACCCTGGGGCCTGGGTGCCGAGGGGGCTGGTGCCGCTGGTCAGGAGCCTATCGCTTCCACAATGCTTACACAGCGCATCCGCCACCCGTCCGGCCCCATGCATGCCCTCCGTCTCGTGTCACGTCTGCATGTACGGTACTCAACTTCTCTTCACCTCCCAGCCAGACTCTGCCCCTAACGAATGAATCCTCCAAGACGTTGGACTCCTTGCCACTTCGGCAAGCCAGCCCAAACTGTCCAGTCTCTATCTACAGAGGTCTTGCACTTGCACGCATGAATAATAGTATGGCATTCGTCACAAAACGGCGGCCCGCTTGAGAGCCTAGCTATCAGCACTGCCTCCTATGAGCAGTCCCATGTAAGGGCTCAGTCGCTCGACCTTGCTTAGCCCCGCATGGACATGAGCCTGCGGTGGCTCGGGGGCGCCCGCACGCGGCACACAAAATTGATGCGCTGGTCACAGTCCTGCCACAGCGCCTTGACCTCCTGAGACACCAGCGGGCAGAACTGCTGATCCGACCCAACCAGCCGCTCGCGCACCCAGCACGTGGTGCGGGCACCGCCGCACAGGGCACGCACCGCCGCAACCGAGTCGCCGTCAGGGTTGCGGCGGTTGAAGGGGCTCAGCTCGGCGCCCACGGAGGCACAGAAGGCAGCGGCGTCGGTGTAGTTGCGGCGGTTGGGCGCATCGCCGTTGTACAGCGTGTAGACCATGCCGTCGTTAGGGCCGGTCCAGTCAATGGTGGCGGGCGGGTTGGGGATGGCGGGCACAGGCGGCAGCTCCTCGTCTCCGTCCAGGTTGGGGTAGTCGATGGGGCGGGCGGTACGGCACACCCAGCTGACGAGCTGGTTGCAGCCCTGCAGGTAGACGCGGGAGTCGGCGGCGCTGAAGACGGAGCACAGGCCGTCGACCGAGGGGTTGAACACCCAGGACGTCAGCAGGCGGCCGCTGCCGCGGCACAGCGCCTCCACGGCATTCGCGGAGGCGGGGTCCTGCTCAGGCATGTAGGACGCCATCTCCTGGCCCATGCTCATGCAGTAGTCGAGCGCCTGGCGGTGGGTGCGGCGGTTCCGGTCGGGGCCCGAGTACAGCACGTAGCGCCGGCCGTCAGAGCCGAGGCGGGAGTCCACCACCACGGGGGCAAGCTGCCAGCGGGAGGGCTGGATGCTGGGGGTAGACTCGGCGCCCTCGGAGTCGCCAAGCAGGGTGCGGCACACGAAGGCAAGGGGCTGCCTGAGGGGTGGCAAGGGAGGGGTAGAGGAGAAGGGGTTCAGCAGGAGGCTACAGGACGGATGCGGGGCCGCCAAGAGATGGGCTAGAGTTGCATGGCCCACAGCCGGAGCCCCACGCCCTGCCCGGTTCCGCCGTTTGCCCTCACCCGCAGTCCTGGAAGTGGCTCTCCCCCCGCTGGTCGAGCATGGGGCACAGGGTGTTGTCGTCCGACGGCTCCTCGCCCAGCCAGCAGGTGGTCCGAGTGGAGCGGGCGCACAGCAGGTTCACGGCGTACACAGAGTCTGAGGGGGGCGGGGGCCAGGGAGTGAGCAGGCAACGTGAGGCGGGGCCTTGCAAGGCGCAACACAACCACAAGCCTACCCAACGCAGGCCACACTACATCATACGTACTCCCTTCAGCCCCCCTCACCTGCTCCGTACAGGTCGGTGCGGTACGGCGAGTGCTCCATGCCGATGGCCTGGCAGTAGGCCGCCGCCTCGCCCCAGGTGCGCTGGGCGCCCAGGAAGAACAGCGTGTACACACGGCCGTTGAGGCCGACGTACTGCTTCTGGCGGGCGGGGCCCTCGGAGACCTGGGTGCTGTTGTCGCCCGAGGGAGAGGGGGTGGGGGGCGCGGCGGTGGGGGCGCTGGGCGCGGGGGCCGGGGTGGAGACGGCGTTGACGGGGCTGGCGCTGCGGCAGACGAAGCTGACGACCTGGAAGCAGCCCTGGAAGACGTCCTCGTTGAGGGCGGTCTTGAGGGCGCACAGCTGCTCGCCAATGCGGTCGTTGCCGGGGCGCGTGGGCTCGTTGATCCAGCAGGTGCGGCGTGCGCAGAGGGTGGCGACGGCGTTCTCAGAGTCACCCACGGCCGGGTTGCGGTAGGGGCTGAGCAGCGAGGGCTGGCCGTTGAACTGCACTCCGTTGCAGAAGGACTTGGCGTCCTCCCAGGTGCGCATGTCGCCGATGAGGCCGGTCTGGAGCGTGTACACGTGGCCGTCGGTGCCGTTGTAGGTGGCGCTCTCTGCGGGGCAGCGGGGGACGACAGGGAGCGGGAGGGGCTTTGAGCAAAGGCAGGCGAGACGGATGATACTATTGCTGCATATGGTAAGTCTAGGTAGAGTTGAAACGTGGCAGGGCAGTCGAAGCAGTCTTGTGTTCAGGTCACCTCACCGACACGACCTGCTGCGAACATCCGCGAACCCCGGTGGCGCCATCTTCGCCCGCTGCTCCCCTTGCTACCCCGCACTCCAGTCCCATTGACCCACCTGCAAATGCCGTGGAGCCGAAGCAAGCTACGGCTAGGGCCGCGAGGCCCAGGAGTCTTGTGGCGCGCATCCTCGCGAGGATGGGTCGCCGAGGAGGCAGGTGACTCCGGTTAACTGGGGCTGGAGGGGCTTGCCGGGTACTGAGGGGCTGGTGTTGTTATGCTGGGAGTGGCTTTGAATGGTGGAATGCAGCAAACGCGGCTGGCTTTTATGGCGCGAAGCAACGATCAACGGTCGTGACCCGACACGACCCGGCCGCGCAGCAGGCCGCAGCTGCGAGCTCGCGATCAGCGCAACGGGCTTTTCTTGTGAACTAAGGATGACAAGACACGATCAGGACTACACTGATGCTGGTCGGTCCTGCAGCTCGCGAGCACTCGAGCACTGAGGGTCGATGGCTGCGGGGGCATGTCACATGCGACTCACACACACGCTGCCCCAGTTCCGAACGCCAGAGTCGTTGAGGAAGCTCTGTGCACCTTCCCGACCTTGGCACCACTTGAGACGTCATCCAGCTCCGGCTCCTTCGGGCCCCTGCAAGGGACAGAGAAAGGCCGCCTGCGGTCGTGTCCCCCTGCCGGGTCAGCCTGGCGGCCAGCTTCGTGCGCGCTTCCCTGCTTCCCAGCGCGGGTCCCGTCCACAGACCCCAGGTAGAGCAAGTTACCGCAGGATCTAGACCGGTCTCGGGAGCCGTGCATGGGGAAGCGGAGTAGCAAGGGTGACGCCCCTGAGCAGCCCCGGGCTCGCAGGCATGCGGCGCCACAGCCCCACACGCCACGACCTGTGGCCACAACCCCTAGAGGACGGCGACGACCCCCGGCTCAAGCATGGCCCCTGCGAGCACAGAAAACCCCCGGCTCAAGACTGGCGCTGGCGCCACGCTGCTGCCGGCTCTCCATCTCTTTCTCCCACCGCACATCAAGCACGCTGCCTCGGCAGCCCGGAGGAGGAGGCCGCGCCATAACGCACACCAGCGCTTACACCCGGTGAGCATGCGCCCACAGCAGACATCGGCGCCAGCGCTTGAGAGCATTCCACCGTATGTGCTATTGCTATTGCCGTACATTCGTTCTCCTTTCCCCGAGTCACGCCGTTCCTGCCGGGCCGCACACGCGGCAGCCCGCACAGCATCCAGCGGCCGTACGCCCATGCATGCACCACGCACACCACACCACGGAACGACCACCGCCGCTAGCCGCGCTCGCATCTGTCCAATCCACCCCCGCATCCAGCAGGGGCGTGCAGCACCACGCAATGCACTGCGTGCCACATCCGGGATGCGTCATGCATTCCACGTCCATCTGTACTGCGTGATGTACCTGTAGGTACGACACCCTCCTGCCTACCGCCGCGCCCCCTCTCCGCGCCCACTGCCCCCACTTCCGTACTTCCCGCCGCGCAGGCCTACAGGGCGTCACCTAGGCTCCCTTTGGCACCTCCCTTGCAGGAGAGGAGGTGCCAGAAAGGAAGAAATGAGTTGGCTCCGAAACATTGATTGTCCTTTGTTTGGAAGTGGGCCACAGGCGCATAGAATGCTGCGCCCGCCCACGCATCCGCTCACCAGCCGACCTCCCGTTTTCGGAGTGCCTTGCCCTCCGCAGCACACATTAGGAAATGCCACAAACACAAGACAAGACCGGGCTTTGATGCGGATCCGTACACGCACAGCACGCACGACCAAGACCGAGACCAAGAACACGCGCACACAGACGATACATCACGCCGTGCGCCATAGCCAGAGGGCGCAAGGTGCCACACGCAGCACTTTGGTGCACACGACCCCCGGTCTCAAGCGTTGCTTGGGGCGAGGGAACTCATGCCTCTGCCAAGACAGCCGGGCGTGGCAGCCTCAATCGGAAGATAACTTTATGCCCGTGCGTTGGCATGCCTCGTGCCGCACCCATCACATGCCTTCCAACGTCCCACCCCATTCCACTCCGCTCCGTTCCACACAGCCCGGTAATTCTAACGGGCCAATCACTGCACCGCCGTCGGATGGGGAAGTGAAGCTGCACGCCCCAAATACAGGGGCTCGAGGAAGACACAACGCGAACCCCAACCCCAACGCAACCCTCTCCCCTACTTTGGCCCAAGCACCCGACTCACACCACCACGAATCCCTTGCAACAGTGCGAGGCGCTGGGGTTACCAAAACTGCGCAAAGCGAGCTCGCATTCGGGGATGGCCCCTCAAGACACGAGACTCAAGTAAGGGGCCCCGCCAAACAGCCACCATCGCAGGGGCGCTAGGGCAATTGTTCGCCTGTCTGTAACCCCAGCCCAGCGAACAAGCAACCGCAACCTTGGGGGGCGGTATACCAGCACTCGGCAGTAGTTTGGCCCACCCACATAGCGAGCACCACATGAGGATTCCCCCCTGAGCCTCCACTGCAACCTCCAATTAATCCCCCTTCCATCCGATAGCAAGAGAACACACGGCACATGGCGCCAAGGCACGAAGCGGCATGAGGAGCGTGGAAGGTCCACCCACGAAGCTTCTAGCACAATCAGAGGCGGATGGAGATTATTCCCAAAACTGGTTTGGCGGTGAGCTCGCGTCAATTCAGTGATGGGATGTGCGCAGTGCGTCAGACCCTGCGCGAATCCTTGTGAATGCCACAGACCCCAAGCTAGCATGCGCATCCGCGAGGTCACAGGCCCCCCCACCTTGGCAGCAAACCCCTGCACACCCGAAGCACCCCCATCCTTTCAATCCTTCCTTCGTTCCTTCCTTGTATGCCCTGTAAGCCCGCGCTCACAGTGCAGAGAACTGCCCACAGGGGCCTCGCCAAGTGCTAGCGGCGTTGCATAAGCCGCACCAAAACCACGCTTCCACTATCCAAAGCCTCCCCCTCAACGGGCCTTCAAAGTGAAGGCCCGCACACGCCAAGGAGGCAGGAGTGATTAGCTAGCACACGTGTTCAGTGGGGATCAATCCGTGCAAGTGTCCTCTTGTCCGCAGTATCAGTTCCCCTGCTGTTCGGACCCCGCCTAAGAGCACCTGAGGGGACAGCGCCGTTTCTCACGGCCAATGCCAAGTGACCCTGTGCCGTAGGCCCGAACCCCAGCCTCGCGGCTTGGAGAGCGACAACCCCTAGACAGCCCTGTGGCCGCTGACCCAAGCCACAGCCCGCTGCCTGCAGCAACACGTGACAGCCTGATAGCACGTGTCGCCACCGTCAGGCACGGTCCCTTCAAACCCCTTCCCCGAGGCCGCATCTGGCCCGATGGACCCTATCTGCGGCGCATGGGCCGCCTCGTCGGTTCAAGTCGCAGCATGACACCGCACGGACAACGGAAAGAGGCCCACGGCACAGCACGTCACGTCACGGCACAGCACGACAACGCGCCCTTATTGGCCTCACGACACGGGCCACACCCCAAGCTCACGCACACTCCCCTCCAACACAGCTCGCATCCCCCACGACTCACTCGACCAAAACTGCGCGCTGCGCCGATGCGGCAGCCCCCGGCAAGAAGACGCCGGGAAGCTCGCCCTTGCCCATGCCCCGATTCGGTTTCACCAAGCGCGCACAGCACAACCGTCCTTTGGATGCTAGCCTGCCTCAGTGCAGCAACTTCCTCCACCCAACTCTTTTTTCCATGGGGTTTCTTCTTGGGAGAGGCTTCCTGTCCTGTCGTTCAGGCTGTTATGCGTGACGCTTCATGCAAGCAGCGCCGCCGAGGCCCAGGCCTAGGACCTGGGCCCAGAGCCCAGGACCCAGGCCCAGGCCCAGGTCCACGCCCAGGCGATGCACAGGTGCAGGCGCTACCGTGCCGCTGCGGCCGCCGCCGCCGCAATGGCTTGAGCGGTGCCGTCCGTGCGGGGCGAGGGCGGGCTGGGCGGGATGGGGCTGAGGCTGGTGGCGCCGCCGCCACCCGCCAGCAACGCAACCGCTATGGCGACCCGGTTGGAGCCGCCGCGAGGCGCCGCGGCGGCAGCAATACCACCAAACCCACCTCCGCCAAAGCCTCCTCCACCTCCTCCACCGCCGAAGTAGAGGCTAAGATCCGGTCCGCCGCCGTTGCTCGCGGCGCCGCTGCCGGCGCCGCCGCTACCTGAGGGGCCCACGCCCAGGCCCAGGCCGGGCCCAACCAGGCCCATTCCGCCCGGAGCCAGGGCGGTTAGCGAACCGACCAGGCCCACGGAGCTGGGCGCGAGGCTGTTGGCGGCCGAGGTGCCGAGGCTGTTGGTGGAGGTGCAGCGGCGGAAGCCAAACGACGCCGCCGCGGCGCCGCTGCCGACCTTGGCGCTGCCCGCCGCCGACGAGGACCCGAGCGACGCACCCACGGCGGCGCTGACCCCGCCGCCGCCAGCGGCAGCGCTGCCGCTGCCGGCCACGGCGCCGCTGGCGCCCGAGACGCGCCAGCGCTGCACCGGCACCGGTACGGCACCGTTACCGTTACCGTTGGCGGCGGCGAAGCCGATGACGCCCGCGAAGCCCGCCGCCATGCCGCCTGCCAGGGAAACGCGCGGCGTGAAGCTGCCGGCGCTGCTCTTTCGCGACAACGACGCGGCGTCGGAGCGACACGAGCCCGAGCCGCTGCCAGAGCCCGAGCCGCTGCCGTCGGCGGCCGCCGCCGCCGTGGGCCCGCCGTGGCCGCCGGGCGCAATCGGGACCGCGGCCCCGGCCCCGTTGTGGGGGTGCGGGTGGGGGTGGTGCGGGTGGCTGTGCTGCGCCGCGGGGGGCGGCGGGGGCATGCCGGGGAGCATGAGCTTGGATTGCTTGGGCTGCCACTTGGAGATCATGGCGGCGGACTCGCGCCAGGGCGGGATGACCAGGCCCTTGGAGCGGAGCGCCAGCGCCAGCTCGTCGCACAGCACCTCCACCACCAGGGGGAGGCGCTCCTCGGCGCCCACGTACACCCTGGGGAGTTGGCGGTTGGGCGGTTGGGTGGTTGGGCGGTTGTGGATTGAAGGATTGGAGGTTGGGGGTTGTTGAGGAGGTTACGATGCCGCCGTCAGGTCCGGGGACTGGGCGCTGGGCGAGGCTAGGGCAAAGCGGCGTTGCGCACTGCGCAGGGCGGGCCCCCCTGCACCTAGGCCCCCTCTTGGGACCCCTCACCTGGGCAGTGCCGCGACCAGCGCCTCGTATCGCTGCGTGGGCAGGGCCACCTCGAACTGGTCCCGTAGCTCCGGGTCCACGATGATCACGCCCGGGTGATACGGCACCGTTGGGCCCGAGTTGGGCCCGACGCTCGGGCGGCGGCTTCCGGCGCGCGAGCTGCCGCCGGCGGCGGCGCGCGCGAGGGACGCGGCCGCAACGGCGGCGGCGGCGGGGGAGGGCGGGCCCGAGGCCAGCGCGCCGGGGGGCAGGGGGCAGGTGACGGAGAGGAAGGTGTGGCGGAGGTTGCGCAGGCACTCGCCGCCGCTGCCGCCGCCGAGCGCGTGCGTTACCGCCACTTCGTACCCCCGATCCGCCAGCCCGTCCGCCAGGTACGACAACAGATTGAGATCGGACTCGCCGCCCGCCGTTCCGTTGCTGCTGGATCCGCTGCCGCTGCTGCCGTTGCCGTTGCTCGCGGCGCCGGCAGCTGAAGCCGTGGCGACGGCGGCGGCGGCGGCGATGGAGCCGCGCGCCAGCGGCGCCGCCGCCATGAGCTCCGCCACCGCCTCCGCCACCGCCTGCTCCGCCGCCAGCGCCGGCTGCACCAGCGTCCGCAGCAGCGCACACAGCTGGGCGATGTACACCGCGTCATTCTGCGCGCCGCCGTTGCTGCCGCCGTTACTAACGCCGTTACCGCCGCCGCTGCCGCTCCCGTGGGCGACGGTGCCGTCCCACGTGAACGGCCGCACCGCCGCCGCCGCCCGCCGCGCCGCCGCCGCGCGCTTGAGGTTGTGCGCCAGGGCCGCCGCCAGGTCCTTGAGGCCCAGGGAGGAGGCGGCGGTGCCGCGGAGGCCCACGCGGCGCAGGCCGGAGCAGCCGCGGGCGGCCTGGGGGGGGAAATGGAAGGGTGGGGAAGGGTGGCATAAGAGGGAGGTGTGGTGAAGGGGAGGGGAAGGCGGGTTCCCCTGGGGTGCTCCCCGCGCGCGTGGACGCCAGCCCCCCACAAACTCGCATCGTACACGTCAACGTAAACATCGTACACCCGGCAAAGCTCTGCCCGACACCCGGAAAATGACAAGACGGACGCACCTGCGCCAGCGCCGCCACCCCTCCGTCCCCCAGCTCCGCGTTGCCCGCCAGCGACAGCGAGGCCAGCGCCCCCATGGCGGGCAGGCAGGCGGCCAGGGCGGCGGCGCCCCGGTCCCCCAGGGCGTTGTTGGAGAGGTCCAGCACCAGGCAGTCGCGGCAGCGGCGCAGGCCCTCGCACAGCGCCGCCAGGCCTGTTCGGGGATGGGAAGGAAAGGAAGGGTTGCGCGTCTTGAGAGGAAAAGAAGAAGAAAGAGGAGGAGATAGAGCGAAAAACAATGATTTTGACGGTAGCGGAGGGTCAGCGCGGTAGGGAAAGACGTACACGCGCCGTACCCACGCACCGTCACACGAGATGCCGCAGTACGACAGCGTGATGGACTTGACTCCGCCGCCGGCGGCCAGCGCCGACGCGATGGCGCGGCAGGCCTGGGTGGTGAGCGGCCGCTTGCACAGGAACACGTGGCGCTCGGGGGAGGGGTCGGCGGCCAGCTGCAGCAGGTAGCGGTCCACGTCAGCAGCGCCCGACGGCTCCAGGGAGGCCAGGGCCGCGGGGGGGAGCGCGGACGGTGGCGGGGGTGCCCCGGGGGCGAAGGGCCGCGAGGCGGCGGCGGCGGAGCCCTGCTCCCCCGTGGGGCTGGTGTCGGAGGGGGCGTCGCGGGCGTCCATGGCCTGGGGCCGGGGTTCGGGAGTAAGAGGAGTCCTTGAGTGAGGATGCTGCAGAAATTTGTTTGAAATAGATCTACGCTTGTTCCACAATTAGGCCCGCATGTCGAGGCTGCTGGGCTACCACCAACTCGCCGCCTCTCGTTTTCCAAGAGCGGACGCATCCCCAACACAGCGCGTGCAAAACCCCCGGCTCGCTCACCGAGTCGTAGTCGGGTGGCGGCGGCTGCCTGTACGGCAGGTCCAGCGGGGGCCCGTCCATGCTCAGCAGCGCACGCACCGCCGCCGCCACGCTCTCAGCGTCCGCCGCCACCGCCGCCGCCTGCGCGGCAGCGGCGCCGCTTGCCGCGCCAGGCCCAGCCGGGCCCAGGCCCGCGGCCGCGGGCCCTGCCGCACCACCGTCTGCCGTACTGCCAGGATCTGTACAGCCCAAGCCGGCGTCATCGTCGTCGGCGCCGAAGTCGGGCAGGCGGTCGAAGAGGCGGTTGGGGTCCATGCCGCTGGGGCCGTTGGCCGTTGGGCCCCACGGCTCCGACTTCGGCAGCGGCCGCCCGCCGCCGCCGTGCGCCGCCGCCGCCGCCGCCATGATGCCGCCGGGGCCCTCCAGGGCGCTGTTGGCGCCGGCGCCGCAGCCCGCGGCGGCGCTGATGAGGCCCCGCCCCGGGTCCCGCATGCCGTACAGGGAATGCATGGCGTGGTGGGAGCCCGAGCCGTTGGGGTAGGGGCCGGCCAGGCTGCGGGTCGGCAGGAGGGCAGGCGGGCAGCGCAACATCAGTCAAAACCCGGATAAACCAACACTTCCTATAATGCCCAGACCACAACCCCAAGCCTCCGAAACTGCAGCCGCCTGCTGCGACTGGGCTCATCCTCAACCACCGGCCAAATTTTTCCCACCCTCGCGGACCCCCGCCGCACCTGGGCTGGCCGCTGAAGGCGTCCACGGAGCGGAACGCGGCGGCGGCGATGGAGCCAGCCACCGTGTAGGGCCTGCGCGGGCAAGGGGGCAGGGGCCGGAGACAGTAAATAAGACGTTCTGACCAACGACAGCGGCTTCGCATAGCCCACATCTGAAATACCGCAACGTCACGTCGTCGGCCTTGTTTTGCAAAAGCCCGACAAGTGTACGACCGCCGGTCCGCGCACCTGTACGACATGGCGGCCGCCGCCGACGCGCCCGACATGGTGCGGCTGGGGCGCGGCATGGTGGGCGCCGCCGCCGCCGCCGCCTGTCCCTGGCCCGCCTGGCTGTGCAGGTGCGTGGGGGTGCTGACGCTCCAACCGATGGGCAGCGGCTGGGGCTCCGCATCCGCAGCGATCAGGCCCGCGCCGCCGCTGCCGGTGACGACGGGCGTGGAGTTGGGCGTGCAGAAGGGCGAGACGAAGGGCAGGTTGAGCTCCGCCGCGGCGGAAGTCCTGGAGCCGCCGCCAGCGCCGCCGCCGGCGCCCGAGTGGGTGCGCGCGGCGGCGGCGGCGGCGCCCGCCAGCACGTGGGCCAAGGCTGGGTGGAGCGTGGAGGAGGCGGCGGAGGAGGCGGAGGCGATGGTGGTGCCGCCCAGGGGGCAGGAGGACCCGGTGTCGAGGCCGCAGGCGCTGGCGGAGGCGCCAGTGCAGGTGGCGGAGCCGGACTGGCACGACGGCGGCATGTGCTGGGAGCCGGCGGCGGAGGCGGCGGAGCCGACTGCCGCCGCCGGCAGTTGGCCGTTGAGGCTGCCGGTATTGAGGACGAGGCAGTCGGCCGGGCCGGCCTGGGGCCTGATGGCGCGAGGCGGGGCGCTGTCGCCGGCCCAGGCGGGGGAAGCTGCGGGAAGGTGCTGTCCGGACGCAGCCGCCTGGGCCGGGTCAAGACCGCGAGACAGGCTGCTCTGCATCGCCGCCGCCACCACGCGACGGTTGCAACCGGCAGAAACGGTGCCGTCATGACTAACGCCGCTGGCCTTGACCATCAGGTCCGCCGCCACGGCGGCGCCGGTCCCGACGGCGGCGCCGCCGCCAGCCGCCAAGCCGCCGCCGCCTCGCAGCGCCTCCGTCAGCGCGCCGTTGGCCGTTGCGCCGGCCACCGCCGCCGCCACGCCGCTGCCGCCGCCGGTGCTCGCGCCCGGTAGTCGCACGCAGCCGGTGCTGCCCGGTCGGTCGGGCAGGAGCGAGAAACACTGAGTTATGGAGTTGAAGGCGCCAGGGGACATGAAGTGGGCGGATCCGCCCGCGGCACCCAACGAGTTGGTGTGCCGCAGGTGCCGCCCGTTCATGGCCAGCCCGGATCCGGTCGTGATCTCGCCCTCGAACAGATCCGTCTCCAGCGACTGCATGATCTCGTCGTCCAGATCCGCAGCGCTGGCGGCGCACGTGAGCGAGTGTGCCGTACTGCTGTTGGCGCGGCTGACTGCCCACGCGCCGCTGCCGCCCGTGGCGGGGTGCGGCAGGTTCAGGTGTTGTACAGAGGGCGACGCTAAGCCGCCGGCCCCGTGGAGGCTCACGACTGTGTACACGGCCCCCGCATCCGAGTAGGCCGGGGCGCCGGTGAAGGAGCGGCAGTCGCCCTCCGCGGCGGGGCCGCTGGCGGCCATCGCATGGGCCACCACGGGATGGAGCGCCAAGCCGGGCGGCTGGCCGTGCCCTGGTGCTACGCCTGTCGCCACGTGCATCGCCGGCACTGTGTCTGTAGGGGGCGTGCAGCAATGGGGGAAGTCTTGAAGCGGATCGGGGGTCTTCCTGGCGGTCGCGTGGGGAACACGTCTTGAAACGCTGTTCTACGTGGCACCAACGCGACTCGGCTTCGAATTCCTCGACTCATTACCTAGGCCAGCCCCCGCCGCTACGACCAACCTGGTCAACTAGCCTCTCCCCGCCTGGCCCAAACTGGCGCCGCTCGCGCCGGTGAATTCCCGTCTGCAAATGTGAGCGGGCCAGAAACGAGGCGTCTCATTGTCAAGAGCAGAGAGGTATTGCTCTTCTATGAGGACATTGCTTGAAAATCGCGGACCGCTGTTCGCGCAGGCCGCGGGTAAAAAGCGCCCGCGTCCAAACGCGGTTTGCGCGTGGCAAGTGTTTGGGCCGGCGGGCCGCGAGCCGAGCCAAGACCAGAGCAGGCCACCAGGCCCCCGTAACTTACAGCGCGGGCAACGGTCCCCCGGTGGACCCCCGTGCGTGGTGCAACCGGCGCGGGAAATTGCTCCGAACCCCGAACC
Organism: Edaphochlamys debaryana; assembly: GCA_016858145.1. Lineage (NCBI taxonomy): Eukaryota > Viridiplantae > Chlorophyta > Chlorophyceae > Chlamydomonadales > Edaphochlamys > Edaphochlamys debaryana. The sequence goes on from JAEHOE010000150.1 coordinate 156,324, forward strand.
GCGGTCAATAAATGGCGAGCTCCGGTTCAAGGCCACAGAGCTTGCTCGGATCATCAGGGCTCTAAGTGCGAGGCCGTTTCGCCGGCGCAGCAGGCCACACCGAGTCGCAGCCGCCCCCAGCCGGAGGTTCCCGCAGCCCGAGACTTCCCGCCAAGCATTTGCAAACCCCCACCCACCTGTCCTAGAGCATCCTGGAGTCTCGCTGCGTCCGCGGGTCTGGCCTGCGGCCAAGCTGCCACCAGTGCAAACGCGACGACAATTTGCCAGGCGCGGTCAGCGTTCGCAGGGCTTTCCCTCCATGTTGCGTTGTTTGCGGGCTGGTTGGTGTCGCTTTACGGCTACGTTTTGCAAGTGCCCCGTGCCGTTACTTGGACACGTGGTAATGCCATCCGGCGATCAGTACAGTGCGGATGCATGCGGATGGGTGGCAGCACCGTGCGCATTCCCATAGCTATGGCCATGACGAGGACAACAGCCCCACGAGAAGCAGGCTCGCGGTCTACAGACGGCGGTGACCATCCACACCACCTGCCGGTGTCGCCCGCTGGGAACTGGGTCTGGCCCCGCGGCTTACGCCCAGTTCGATGGGCTTGGCGATATGCAGATGTTGCCCGAAAGCCCTGGGAACAACCCTGAGCTGCTCAAGTCTTCTTTCCGCAGCTGCCGCGACTCCTGTGGCACGCGTAGGCCTTGTGCATGCGCACTTTCAACGCCCTTCAATACCGGCTAGAAGCAATGGTTGACGACTTGCTGAGTAACACGGACCTGCGGCCATGCAACGTTTACCGGCCGGCACGCGTGTGCCAGTCGCCGGTCGGAGCGGATCCGCAAGCGCATCTCCCCGCATGCTGCAGTAATCGGCATGAGCAGACGCCGGTTGAACGATGAACGAAGATTGGTCCCTGACCCTTGCGCCATGCCCAGACATGCCAGGGCCACGCCAGAGGTACCCCTGCAAGCTTGGCCTCGCTAGTCGCTACTCGCTAGAGCAGGTACTCCACGACCAGTTGAGGACAGCTGCGTACTTGCGCTTGTCGCCCCGGGATCAGTCCCAAGGAGCTGCCGGCACTGCCGCTGGGGCACGGACTCGGCACCTGGGCCCAGAGGGCTGCCGTGACGGGGCGCATGGAAACCGTTACTGCACCGAAGTGGCGCAACATGGCCAGCGGGCAGCCCAGATGAAAGTCCCCGGCCCACGCGGAATACATGCGGCTTGGTCCACCGCGGCCGCGCGTCGCCCCTACTCCCTGGCCAGGCTACGCCCAACAACCCCTTCCGGCCGCCTGCACGCACAACACCGGGGGCCTCGACACCAGGAGCCAGGAAAGTACCGTTTGCGCGCGCGGCTGCCCCTAGGTTAGCCCCTGCCTCGGCGATGCGCATTGCTGGCACCCCGCCTTCTTCTCTCGCGTTGCGGCAGCGGCTACATCGACGCGTTCAGCTGCATCCCCCGTCGTCGTCCGGACTACGCTGCACGGCCCCTGCGAGCACAGAACCCCCCAGTGCCGACACTCCGCCAAGCAAGCCCGCTTGAGCGCACATAGCCGTTACTACATCCAGGCGTGGGAGCATGCACCGCCCACCTGCTGTCCTCTTGAGGCCACCTGTGCCGTCCCCCAAGGCCGCTAGTCCGGCGAGGCAAGCCCTCATACCTCCTTCCTCACCACCCAACCTTCGCGTCCGCGGCCGCCCCCCTACCCGGCGGCGGTTCAGCGGCGCTGCATGCCGCACTCCTTCAGCGGCACCCCTACCCCCCGCCCCAGCACGCAGGCTTGCTCCAGCACTACAGGCGGGCCTCGCCCCTCGCCCACGGCCCTATCCAACCCCCGTCAGCTGCGGCCACTGGCGGCAAGGCCCATCGAGGACGCTCGGCGCTCCAGCCCCCCAGCCTGCCTCAAGCACCGGCCCCCGCGCTGAGCCCCCGCGCATTGCCCAACGCCCTCTTCGCGACGGGCGGGCCTCTGGTCCGTCGTGCTCCCCCTCGCCGCTCCCCCTCGCCGCCAACCTCGCACGTGCGCCGCACCGCATGTGCATGGGCGGTGGGCTCTGGGCGGGGAGGTCGCGGCCATTCCCCGTTGAGCAGGCCCCACCGCCACCTTCACGCCAGCACGGACGCGCTGCCAGCGCACCACTGCCCGGCGGCCCCGCAGGTGCTACCGCCTGCTCGCCGGGCGCGCGGCTCCGCTGACTCCACTCCACCAGCCCCACGCCCCGCGTCCCCTGTCCCTCGGCGGCCCCTCCTCCGCGCTCACTCCGGGACTTGGGGACAGCTCCGTCTGGGGCCTAGAGCAATCCGTATCAGTCCCGTGTCCCCTGTCCCTAGCAGCCCCTGCTCCGAGCTCCATCCGAGCTCCGTCCGAGCTCCGTCCGAGGCTCAGGGCAAGCTCTGTCCCAGTAGGCCGTCCGCGGCCCAGGCGCCTGGGCCTAAAGGCCGGGGCCTAGAGCGAGGGGAAGACCTTCCGCAGCGCCGTGATGCCCCCCGCCGCCGCCACGCCCACGGCCCCCGCCACCACCGCCTGGCGGGGGCCGCGCGGCAGCCGGAAGAGCGCGCCGCTGGAGAAGCCTGGGGGGCGAGGGCAGGGGCACGTGGGGGCGCGGGGAGGAGAAGTAAGTCAGCGGCGAAGAGGGGATGGCCCGTTCGGTGGGTTTAGACAAGCGGCGGTCGGACGTTGGGGGGGGCGCGCATGCGGTGGTCGATCGGGGCGCGCATGGTGTGCAGAGCTGCGCGACAGCTGGAGGGAGCGGTGGCGCTTGGAGCCTGCCTGGGTCCCTGGTTGCTGCAACTGAGGCATGAACCCCGAGGGTCGCTTGGTCCGTTGCTCCTGCGCCACCCAGTCTGGCTTTCTTCAAGGTGCTGCCTTGGGGCCTATGTGGGTCTCAGGGCTGCGGGTTCGACTGCCGGGTGGGTTGGGCTGATGGGCGTGTGGTCTGGGCTCTATCACGATGTCCGGGCCCCTTGCCGCTCACTCCTGCTCGGTCGCCCAGGTGGCTCCCCCAACCGATCCTTAAGCATGCCAAACGCACATGCCCCCTGTCCAGAGCAGGGAGCTCTGCCGGTACCCCAGGCAAGCGAGTCCCAGCCACCCGGGCTGCTTGTCCTGGGCTGCTTTGCCGCGCGCCCACGGCAACGACAGCGACCCCAGTCCACACCTCGGCATCCGCCTGCCTTCAACTCCCCACCCACCCATACCCCCCCGGGCGTGCAACCGGGCGTGCAACAACCCTCCCTGAGTTGCCTCCCCCCCCCTGACCCCTTGCCCTGGACTTCAGTGCGCATCGGGCGCGCTGGGTGCCGCTCTCTCTCTCTCTACGCTCTCCCTTACCTCTCCAGTTCATAAGACGATGACCCCCCGGCCCCTTCCCCTTCCCCTCCACGCCAGACGCTCACCCGCCAGCAGCGTGCTGACCGAGTCCGGCACGCCCAGCTCCTCCAGTTGGTTGACGTACAGCGACTCAAGGCCCGAGAAGTAGAGCCCCAGGATGCCGCAGCTGTTGCTGAACGGCCGCGCGAAGGAGCCTGAGGCACGGCGAAGGAACGCGATTTGGCGGGGGCGGCTTAGCAGGGCTCAGCGGGCGGGAAGGGGGACCCGCCTGGCCGGGCAGCCCCGCGCTTTGGCCCCCGGGCAGATGGCGAAGGCGGAAATGCTACCCCCCACTGTGGCAATGCAGCACGTGTGAGGTGCGCGTGTGGCCGCGTCGCGGGCGCACATCGTGCCGGAGATCCTCACCGCATGTGTTGAGCAGCCGGTTGGTCTTCAGCTTGAGCGTGTCGGTTACGACGTCTGGCTTGACGGTCGCGAACTTGTAGAGACCACCGGCCACGCCCACGAGCCCACCTGCACCGCGACCCATCCACGTTGATGAATCAGAGCCATCCCGCCGACACGCCTCGTGCTCCCTCGCCGGGCGCTCGGCGCCCCCCGAAGAGCGTCCCCGAGCACCCACCCGCGAGGTAGCCACCACCGCAGTAGAATTGCAGGTGCTGCGTCCAGTCTCGTCTCCGCACTGATGCCTCCTCCTCGAAGACGAACTCCGGCCTGATGGGGCGCCATAGTGGTGATCAGGCACTAGCAAGGGGCACTAAACGTGATCCTCGTGTCGGTTTGGACTCACCCCTCGGGCAGCCGGAAAGCGTGCTTTGATGTCCCTATTTGCGTTGCCAGGCCCTCATACGGGTTGTACAGCTTTCCTTGGGGAGCCGATATCCCTGCTGCGCTTAGCAGCGTGTTGTTGGGCACCGCGTCGCGGAGCTCGGCGGGCAGCCCACCCGAGGTTGAGGGCAGGCTAGTGACTGGTTCTGCGACCGGAGCCGGGGCTGCCTGCTCTACGCTCTTGGGCTCCTCGCGAGGCTTTCGCCCCGTCAGGCGGTCAAGGAAGCCCATAGTTTGCTAGGCGGCTTACGATGGGTCGCGATTGAGCGTGCAGAAGCGTCTAAAGCAGCGGCAGTGGCCCGTCTCAAGCACGTCGTAGCGTCACTCGGGTCTGGGCACCGAGAGGTGTCCAGGGCAGCGGCAGCGGCCAGCCCAGGCCCACGCGTGCCGGCCGTACCAAACACAACCCGCCGTCCCCCGCCGTAATGTGCGAGCCCCTACAGCCCCTGCGTTGGCCCCTGCGTTGCCAATCACCCCCCTCAAGAAGCTTTGCACCCCGCCACCGACACAAGCTTCCCATCAACGGCGGCCCACTCGTTGGCGTAGTTCAGGGTGGCAATCTCTCCCCCATAGAGGACCGCTGCACCGTGGCGGCGACTTCTTCCCCGCCGCAATCATCATGCTTCAATGTATGCTTTACTTTCATTTGCAGTGTCTTGGGAACGTCAGAGCAGTCCCGCCTGCGTGTTTCCTCGTGTGCTTACCCCCACCCACACATCCCTACACCCACGCAAACTGTGAGGCGTCCCTATGTCTGCATGTTCTACGGCTTCCACCCCACGAGGCAGGCCCCGACAACGCTGGCGCCCTGTCTGACCGCTGGTGTGCGCTGATGCGCTGCCTCCTGCGTTGGCTGATGGCCCTGGCATGGGCTGCTGGGCGTCGGGGATGCATAGGAGCAGCACACACTGTTGGCTCTCCAGGGCTGGGGCCAGCCACCGTCACAGAACCCTGAAGCAAGGGCCGCAGCCGACACGTAGGTGGGAACGGCGCTACCATGCAAGCCTTTCTAAGCGTCTGTTTGACCTGTGGCCTCAGCAAACACCCGGGTAGCCAAGGACGGTGGTTAGAACCCGGCCGGCTGAGTCGGGGGCCAGTGCAAACCGGTGCAAATGGGGCATGCGTTGTCTTCGTGGGCCACGTGACAGCAGCGGTCCCAACGTGTACAGCAGACGCAATGCACCAGCCACCAGGTTTGAGGGCGCTACGGGGGAATCAGTCTGGAATGACGTCCTGGTGTCGGCCAGGGGTCGTGGCCACAGGTCGTGGCCAGGTTGTGACGCCTCATTCCTGCGAGCCCGGGGCTGCTTAGGGGCGTCCTTGCTACTCCGCTTCCCCATGCACGGCTCTTGAGACCGGTCTGAGACCTGGGGGCAAGTTGCTCTACCTGGGGTCTGGGGACGAGACCCGCGCTGGGAAGCGCGCACGAAGCTGGCCGCCAGGCTGACCCGGCAGGGGGGGACACGACCGCAGGCGGCCTTTCTCTGTCCCTTGCAGGGGCCCGAAGGAGCCGGGGCTGGATGAAGGCTCAAGAAGAGGTGCCAAGGTTTGGAAGGTGCACACAGGGCTGCCTCAACGACTCTGGACTTCGGGGCTGGGGCAGCGTGTGTGTGTGTGTGTGTCGCATGTGACATGCGCCCAGCCATCGACCCTCACACGAGTGCGGGCGAGCTGCAAGACCGACCGAGCGCTTATGTTCCTGATCGTGTCTTGTCATCCTAAGTTTATTGGGAAGGCCCGTTGCGCTGATCGCGAGATCGCAGCTGCGGCCTGCTGCGCGGCCGGTCGTGTCGGGTCACGGCCGTGATCGTTGCTTCGCGCCATCAAAGCCAGCCGGCGTTTGCTGCATTCCACCATTCAAAGCCACTCCCAGCATAACAACACCAGCCCCTCAGTACCCGGCAAGCCCCTGAGCCAATACCAGTCAACCCTAGCCACCTGCCCCCTTGGCAACCCATCCTCGCGAGGATGATGCGCGCCACAAGAATCCTGGCCCTCGCGGCCCTAGCCGTAGCTTGCTTCGGCACCACGGCATTTGCAGGTGGGTCAATGGGACTGGAGTGCGGGGGAGCAAGGGGAGCAGCGATCGGGCGAGGATGGCGCCACCGGGGTTCGCGGATGTTCGCAGCAGGTCGTGTCGGTGACGTGACCTGAACACAAGACTGCTTCGACTGCCCTGCCACGTTTCAACTCTACCTAGACTTACCATATGCAGCAATAGTATCATCCGTCTCGCCTGCCTTTGCTCAAAGCCCCTCCCGCTCCCTGTCCTCCCCCGCTGCCCCGCAGAGAGCGCCACCTACAACGGCACCGACGGCCACGTGTACACGCTCCAGACCGGCCTCATCGGCGACATGCGCACCTGGGAGGACGCCAAGTCCTTCTGCAACGGAGTGCAGTTCAACGGCCAGCCCTCGCTGCTCAGCCCCTACCGTAACCCGGCCGTGGGTGACTCCGAGAACGCCGTCGCCACCCTCTGCGCACGCCGCACCTGCTGGATCAACGAGCCCACGCGCCCCGGCAACGACCGCCTTGGCGAGCAGCTGTGCGCTCTCAAGACCGCCCTCAACGAGGACGTCTTCCAGGGCTGCTTCCAGGTCGTCAGCTTCGTCTGCCGCAGCGCCAGCCCCGTCAACGCCGTCTCCACGCCGGCCCCCGCGCCCAGCGCCCCCACCGCCGCGCCCCCCACCCCCTCTCCCTCGGGCGACAACGGCACCCAGGTCTCCGACGGCCCCGCCCGCCAGAAGCAGTACGTTGGCCTCAACGGCCGTGTGTACACGCTGTTCTTCCTGGGCGCCCAGCGCACCTGGGGCGAGGCGGCGGCCTACTGCCAGGCCATCGGCATGGAGCACTCGCCGTACCGCACCGACCTGTACGGAGCAGGTGAGGGGGGGCGAAGCGAGTACGTATGCTGAAGACCGACCTGTGTTGGGTAGGCTTGTGTATGTGTTGCGCCTTGCGAGGCCCCGCCTCACGCACGTTGCCCCCTCACTGCCGCCCTGGCCCCCCGCCTCCCTCAGACTCTGTCTACGCCGTGAACCTGCTGTGCGCCCGCTCCACTCGGACCACCTGCTGGCTGGGCGAGGAGCCGTCGGACGACAACACCCTGTGCCCCATGCTTGACCAGCGGGGGGAGAGCCACTTCCAGGACTGCGGGTGAGGGCGGCGGAACCGGGCAGGGCGTGGGGCTCCGGCTGAGGGCCATGCCTCTAGCCCAACCATTGCCCCCGCATCCGTTCTGTAGACTCCTGCCTGCTGAACCCCTTCTCCTCTACCCCTCCCTTGCAACCCCTCAGGCAGCCCCTTGCCTTCGTGTGCCGCACCCTGCTTGGCGACTCTGAGGGCGCCGAGTCTACCCCCAGCATCCAGCCCTCCCGCTGGCAGCTCGCCCCTGTGGTGGTGGACTCCCGCCTCGGCTCTGACGGCCGGCGCTACGTGCTGTACTCGGGCCCCGACCGCAACCGCCGCACCCACCGCCAGGCGCTCGACTACTGCATGAGCATGGGCCAGGAGATGGCGTCCTACATGCCTGAGCAAGGCCTCGCCTCTGCGAACGCCGTGGAGGCGTTGTGCCGCGGCAGCGGCCGCCTGCTCACGTCCTGGGTGTTCAACCCCTCGGTCGACGGCCTGTGCTCCGTCTTCAGCGCCGCCGACTCCCGCGTCTACCTGCAGGGCTGCAACCAGCTCGTCAGCTGGGTGTGCCGTACCGCCCGCCCCATCGACTACCCCAACCTGGACGGAGACGAGGAGCTGCCGCCTGTGCCCGCCATCCCAAACCCGCCCGCCACCATTGATTGGACCGGCCCTAACGACGGCATGATCTACACGCTGTACAACGGCGATGCGCCCAACCGCCGCAACTACACCGACGCCGCTGCCTTCTGTGCCTCCGTGGGCGCCGAGCTGAGCCCCTTCAACCGCCGCAACCCTGACGGCGACTCGGTGGCGGCGGTGCGTGCCCTGTGCGGCGGTGCCCGCACCACGTGCTGGGTGCGCGAGCGGCTGGTTGGGTCGGATCAGCAGTTCTGCCCCCTGGTGTCTCAGGAGGTCAAGGCGCTGTGGCAGGACTGCGACCAGCGCATCAACTTTGTGTGCCGCGTGCGGGCGCCCCCGAGCCACCGCAGGCTCATGTCCATGCGGGGCTAAGCAAGGGCGAGCGACTGAGCCCTTACATAGGATTGCTCATAGGAGGCAGTGCTGATAGCTAGCGAGGCCTCGACCCGTTTTGCCGTTTTGACGAATGCCATACTATTATTCATGTGTGCGTGCACCAAGACCTCTGGAAAGCGTGGCATAGAAGGCTTGGGCCGCGGGCCGGAAAGGCAGTGGGCAGTGGAGCACTGCTGCCTATTACATTCATCTGAGACATCACCCTGGGGTCATCTGAGACATCACCCTGGGGTCACAAGGACAAGCGAAGAGATGGAGCAGGGCCGACGTACGCGCGGGCTGTGCAGCACAAGGGAGATGACATGGGCCCCGATTATTGAGGAGGAGGAGGCGAGCTGTGTAAGGCCTGATCATGTATGTGCACCCCTTCCCCCAAGCACCTTCATATTGAAGCCCTGACAAGCAAGGTGACATCAGCCTGCCAGAACGCATCCCTCCCGCTACCGCCGGCCTCGCGCAGGGGTCGCGGGTACCGGTAGGGGGCATCTCCGCAGCTTGAGCCCCCCTTGACCAGGGGGTCCTCGTGATGCGCTGTGAGCCCCGCCCGTGCCCCCGCCGGGCGGTCGTGCTTGCTTGCTTGTCTCTGCCTCCCACATGGAGATACAAGCCCCTCAAGTGACCCGCCCGCCGCCAACACCAGTCTGACGCGACTAAATGTGCCTTATGCCAGAACGAATGTCAAACACTGAGGAACGAAGGGCTTTCTCTCAAGCTGCTCATTCAGGGCGATGGGTGCACGCACGGGACCCGCACATGAGGCATGTGGCTGGCGTTCGCCACGCCCAGCCCATGACCACACACAAAAACATGTAGTCTGCCGCTTTCAAGCCGTCTCTGTGTGCGCACAAGGGGCTCTGCACCCCCACCGCGTCCAGCGCTGTCGGCCCCGGGCGTTTCAGGTGAGGCTTGCTAGCAAGCACCTCCCCTGCAGCCGACGCCACCTGCGGACCGCCCGCTCGGCCCCACCGCCACTGCCACGCGCGGGGCGCACAAGACTGTAAGCCCGCCTCGCCCGCCTCGGGAGGAAATTGCGGATTTGCGGGGTGCCAGGCGCACCCCAGAGCAGTAGTGCCCAGCAGGAGGCGTGCTGCCGCCTTGCTCCTGCCAGGGTAGGCTGGGGGACGAGGGGATTCTTAGAGCAACACCGGCCCCCCTGGCCTCCCCAAAGAGACCTACGCCCACGCCCGCGTTTTTATGAACAGGGGCAGAAGATGCTAGCAGGGCGAGGCGTACGTGCGGTCTCATCTGTGTGAGGGCCTGGGGCTTGGCGGGCCCACGCGGAACCCCACGGAAGGGCAACGGGGGCATGCTTCCCTAGACACGTAACGTGCCTGATCCAACCAGACTGGCGATGTGGACGATGAGTGCGCGGCTTTCAGCTCTCAACGGTTCCTCTTCCACCTCCCTCCACTGCCTTCTGGGCAACGGGTGACTGCCTGCGAGGGGGCTCGAGGGGAGCGGGGGAACGCAGGGGACAACGGCAAGGGAACACCCTGCGGCAGCCCACGCACGGCTCGACCAGGGGCCGCATCAACGCACCTCAGCTCATAACGTGAAGATAATCAAGTTCAGCAGGTGCAACAGCCCCCACGCTCCGTGCAGGGTGCTCCAGCCAGGGGGGCCGGGGGAGCGGGGGGCGGCGCAGGGGACAACGGCGAGGGAACACGCACCCTGCGCCAGCCAACGCACCCTTTGGGGAACCGCGGCCGTACCTCCTGCTCCTGGCACTCATGCAACAGCCGACGCTGAAGGTCTTCCGCGCGGGTCTCGGTCCACGAAGACCAGTCGCCTGGTGCACTCTGGTGCACTGCACTGTTCCACTCTTCCAAGTCGAGGCCCTCTGACTACGGCCCGCGCCGAGAGCGAGAGCGCGCCGACGGGCTTGTTGTAGCGTCCTATCATTTCGCCTGGGAGTGTGAACCGCCTCTGGGACGGCCATCTCGACGGCAAACAATAGATCCCGTCGGTCGCGGCGCGCCTGCCCGCGTTTAGCCCGCAAGACCTTCTCCCAGCGGTCTGATTCAAATTTGCAATATACAACATCTACGAGCTTCATATTGTCGTCCTGGTTGTGTGTTGCCCAGCAGCTCGGCCGGCTCCAGACCAGAGCAGAGTCGACACCTGCATACCACGGTTAAGCGTCACGTTTAATGACTGTCTCCTATCCTACTCTTCGATGCGCCTTAGTGCCCACGGGGGCTCTCGCATAGGAATTGGGCACTCGTGAGCCGCGAGCCCTGTAAGGCGTACTTATAGCTCATATGGATGCAGCTGGAGATATATCACGCGCTCGGGGCGGGGAGACGTGGACAGCAGACGAGTATGCTTGGGACCGCCATCACCTTGTAGCCGTTCGGCGAGGTGGTAAGTACAACGCCTTCGCTGTTTGATGATGTTTCGTCGTCGTTACAAGCTGGCATGAGCCACAGCCCCGCCGCGAACCGTGGTCGCCGTTTACAGGCAGTGACGACGCTGGCTTGGACCACGACGCGGACCAGCATGACGACGACATGCAGGAGGATGGCTTGGACGCGGAGGGAGGTCCTCCGTCAGGAAGTCGCGAGACGTGTATGGTGCGTCCCGCCTCGTATGCATCGACAGCCTCCTGGCCCCAATGCCACCTAGAAAGGCCCGTAAACTATCCTTGCTGCGGGGTATCCGGAAGACCGCCAGCAAGCCGCCAGCAACCCGGGCCGGGCTTGCCCATCGTCGGGCTGTCGCCCTTCCCCAAAGCCAGCGCGCAGGCCTTACGCGCTTGAGCTCAAGCCTCCCGCTAGGTTGGATAAATCCGCAGACCGTTTAGGGAGGGCAGAAACGCTCCTTGCGTGGCCTTCTCAACTCCCAAGCACGGGATTGCGGCGGTGCGCGCTTGCTCCTCTGACTAAGTACCCTTCTTGCGGGGTGCCAGCCGCTGGCCAGCCTTCAGCAGGGAGGGATTCTGAAGGCCAGTTCTGCCCACGAGGCGGGCCTTGCGCTGGCAGCGGGGCTCTGGGAGGCGGGGGCGGGCGGGAGGGGGGAAAGGGGCGTTCCGGGCGGCCCGTTTTGTGCCGCAAAGCCTTTGTGTCCTCGCGTTTCTGATGCGCCCTCGGTGCTATCAGCTCCGGCATGGAAGCTCCGTACTTGAAGCGCAGTAGGCGTAAGCTCCGCAGAAGTTGCGCCGGCCTCGTCGAATGACGTACGGCGTACGGCCCCAACTACGGCACTAACCAGCAAAAACGGCCGCGAGAGTTTCACAGTACACTACTGGCCTCAGCGCTGGCCAAATCATGGGCACCCACTCGCATGAACGTGCTGAGTCAGCTCACCCTTGCCCACCCCATACATCCGCGCCGCCAGCCGCCCAGTGGCGCTCCTCCCATCTCTGACCCAATCCCCTACCCTCCTACCCTCTCGGCCTCGTCCCCGCTCCCCTCCACGAAACCAAGGACCCCCGCCCCCCCCCCCCTTCCCCTCCGTGCCTCTGTCCCTCAGGTCAAGGACTGCCCCGTGGACCTGGCGCAGTGCAAGGCCTACTACCGCCGCTTCAGGATCTGCGAGCGCCACCTCAAGACGCTGTCGCTCGTAATCGAGGGCCGCCCCAGCCGCTTCTGCCAGCAGGCAGGTCCCCACCCCGTCCTCCTCCTCCTAGCCCTCCTCCTCCTAGCCCTCCTCCTCCTAGCCCTCCTCCTAATGGTCTTGGGAGAGGGTTGCGGGTGCACCAGCGCAGGGGAGGCGTGGTCCCTGGCCGTGCAATAGCGCCGGGCTGCGCCGCTCGGACTGGTGCCCCCTTGGCTGCGGCGGGCTGCATCCCGCAGCCCGCGGCCCAGTCAGGTTTCCGTGCGCCGCCCGCGCCATGCTGATCTGGCTCCCGCGCTTTGCACTTCATCCCCCCGCAGTGCGGCCGCTTCCACGTTCTGGAGGAGTTTGAGGGCACCAAGCGGTGCGGCCGGGGCGTTGGGAGGACCGAGGGTGTGGGGGCGCAAGGGGCCACGGGTGCATGGGGCTTGGCACGTGTGGAGGGCGTGCGTGCCCCTCTGGTGCACGCGCTCTGGACCGGTGCCTGGTCCGCAGGCGGGGGCTGCCTGCGGGCTGCCTGGTGTGGCTCACTTGCCCGCGGCGCCCCAACCCCAAAATCCCCCTCGCTACCCCCCCCCCCCCCTTCGCGTGCAGGAGCTGCCGCCGTGCGCTGCTCACGCGCTTCTACAAGCGGCGCAACCTGCCCGTGCCGCCCAACGCCCTGCCGCCCGGACCGTGAGTTTTCCGGGACCGGGGGCGATCATGGTTGGAATCGGAAATACAGCAGCGGACTAGAGCGGAGGCCAGCGCGTCTGCTGCGCACCGGGCTCCAGAGTCTAATACGGCTGTCGAAGGGCTCAACGCGCCGGCGCGTTGCAGCTCCGTCTCTTGCTCTGGCGCTTGACGCAGCACCCCTCACGGCACCCCTCACCGCACCCTGTGTGGCGCAGGACGGACGGCGGGGGAGCTCGGCCGGGTGGGAAGGAGCCGGTGAGGCCCACGGGGGGGGCCAGGGCCCGGCAATGCGGGCACCGAGGCAGGCGGGCAACCGCGCGCCCTTCCCCGCCCTCACCAGCATCCCCCGGCGGCCGCCATTCACTGCCCCCCATGCGCCCACGGAGCGACCCTCACGCGCCCCGTCTGCCCGCCCCCACAGGAGAAGACCAAGGCCAAGCCCCGGCCGCCCCCGCCCGCGGACCCGAGCCAGCCGCCGCCCCGGAGGAAGCGCGGCCGCCCCCGCGCCCCGCCCCTGGACGTGCGGGACCTCTCCCCCGACGACCCACGGACCGCGGACCTGGCGGCGCTGGCGGGGGCCGGCGACGCCGCCGCGGGCTTCGGCGGCGGCGGCGCCATGGGGGCGCAGGGGCAGGTGTACGGTGGCGGTGGCGGCGGGCCTATGGCCGTGAAGCCAGAGTCCGTGGAAGAGGTGCGGCCTGTGTGGGTGCGGGGGCCGGGCGCTGGGGGGTGGGGGGAGGCCGCCGTGACCCGACTGCGTGGACGTGAGGCGGCGTGGGCGTGCGGAGGGGCACGTGGGTGTGGGGCTTGGCCTGCGCCGTTGTTGCGCTTGCCGTTGCCTTGAGGCCGTCGTGTTCGGACGCCCTGCAACACACAGGCACCGCCTTGACGTTTGGCCCCTTGTCCCCCACACTCACAGCAGGCCCTGGGGGTGGCTGGCCGAGCCCGCCACGGCAGCTCCACCCTCTCCGACGGCTCGCACTCCCCCAGCGGCGGCTCCGGCGGCGGCGGCGGCGGCGGCGTTCAGGGCGGCGGCGTTCAGGGCGGCGGCATGGGCGGCGGCGGCGCGGGTGACGTAACTGGCGGCGCCGCCAGCCGCGCCCCGCACCTGCGGCAGCGCAACGTGTACGGCAACGGAGGCGCCGATCACGGTGGCGTGCCGTACATGCAGTGGGCCGACGGCGGCGGCGGTGGCAATGGCGGCGCCGTCAGCATGGATCTGGACGGCCCACAGGCCGTACACCAGGGCATCCTGAGGCAGCAACAGCATCTTCATCCTCAGCAGCAGCAGCAACTGGATGGTTCTGGTGCGATCAACCACGCGCAGATTCAGCTTCAGCATCAAGCCCATCAGCAGCAGGGCCTGCAGCAGGCGCAGCACCAGGGGCAGCAGCAGCAGGCGGCGCTGGCGGGGCTGCAGCAGCAAAGCAGCGGCGCCCTGGACTGGGGCAGCGCCGGCATGCGGCTGACGTCAGCGGCGCCGGGCCGCAGCCGCGGCGACACCCCCGGCACCCTCTCTGGCGGCAACGCAAGCGACCCCCAGCTGCGACCGCCGCAGCCGGCGACGGCTGGCCCGTCGTCACCCGGCGAGGAAGATCTGTACGGCAGCCTGGCGTCCATAATGGCGGCGGGCGGCGGCGGCGGCGGCGGCGGCGGCGGCGATCTGCGTTCGTCGCTTGCGGGCGAGAGCATGAGCCGCCTGCAGCGTCACGTGCTGCTGCTTCGGAACTCCAGCGACGCCGCCTCCGCCTCCGCCGCCATGCTGAACCTGGCGGCCGGCGGCGACGCCGACGCCCTGGCGGCGGTCGCCGCCGCCGCCGCCGACGGGCGCCACAGCCTCACGGGCAGCGGCAACGGAGGTGGCGTCCTCGGCGGCTGCGGCAACGGCAACGGCAACGGCATCAGCGTCAGCGGCGGCTGTGGCAACGGCAACAACGGCGGCGGCGACGGCCTCGGCGGCGCCGACGCGCGGGCCGTTGCGTCCGCTGCCGGCGGCGGCGGCGGCGCTCTGGCTCAGCTCAACTCCCCTGACCCGCTCGAGCTAGAGCTCCTGTCCATTGCGTCCGAGGTGCGCCCCGCGCCCTGTGTGGCTCCTTGCCTTTAAAACAGGAGCTGGATTTGGCCCCCTGCGAACGCGTTCGCAAGATGGGAGCTGCAAGGCCTTGTCCCGCGGCGCGTGTCGCTTGCTGCCCCCGGCCAGTGCCCGTGTCCCCGTGTCCTGCTATCCTCCCCCGCCGCCAAGCTCGCCTGCCGAGTGCCGGCACATGCCATGTCTGACCCCACGCCCCCTGCCCCCAGCAACCGGCAATCCCACTTACAACTAGACGCTCTTCCGCTTCTCAGCTTCAAACACCCCCTGCCCCCCCGCCCCCCCCCGCCCCCCCCACCCAGTCCCTCCTGGCCGACCAGGACCTGCGCAACCCGGGGGGCCGCGTGCTGGGACTGCCCCACCAGCCGCACCCGCAGCTGGCGCAGCTGCGGCTGCAGGGCGGCGGCGGCGGCAGCGGCGCCGCGCTGTCGGCGGCGGCGCTGCGGTCGCTGGCGGCGGGCGGCCGGCGCGAGGACGCGCTCCGGCTCATGGCGGGACTGGACGTGGGCGGCGGCGGGCTGGGCCTCGGCAGCGCCCTTTTGTCGGGTGGCGGCGGGAACAGGGTCAGGGCGCCTGGCATGTCGAGCGAGGAGTCGCACTCGCGGTCGGAACCCGGTGGCGGCGGCGGCGTCGGCGGCATGAACGGCGGCGCCGGGCCTTCCCTCGCCGTCAGTGCCATGCTGCCGCAGTACGCCTCCGCCAGCGTCTCCAGCTCCCTCCGGGCCAACCTGCCGGGCCTGGGCTCCAGCCTGTCCGGGCCGGGGCACGGGGCGGGGTCGATGGATGGCAGCCAAGATCTGGGCGGTACGGCAGGCCTGGATGCGGAGCGGCTGGTACGGCTGATGGCGGCGGGCCGCGGCGGCGGTGGCGGCGGAGAGCTGTCGCTGCTCGGGCTGCAGCAATCGCTGCAGAGCTCAAACCACTCCCTCTCTCTCCACCAGCAACTGGAAGACGCGCGCGCGCTGCTCCATCACCAACAGCAACAGCAGCAGCAACAACTCCAACAACTCCAGCTGCAGCAGCAGCTGCAGCAGCAGGCGCTGGGGCTCCAGCAGGGCAGCTTCCCGCTGTCACTGCGCCCCGCTCGCCAGCTGCAGTCGCCGCTGCCGCTTCGGTTGGGGCCGGCGACGGAGCCACCGCTGACGCTGCGGCAGGCGGGCGGGCAGCTATCGCTAGGCATGCTGGGGGGCGGCGGCGGCGGCGGTGGCTTGGCCGGGCTGTCGGCCTCCGGTTCGCTGCAGGGGCTGCTCGGCGGAGGCCAGTTTGGCGGCAACGGCGGCGGCGGCGGCGGCGGCGTGGGCGGGCTCAAGGAGGCGGCCCAGGCGCTCCTGGGTGAGATGAGACCCGCTTATGGTGGCGCCCCGTGCCTATCACCCGTGTGCTTCGCCGGGTTGCCTGCTACGCTCCCGTGGTAGCTGCTCGTGCTCACCACCGTAACCACCCGCGTGCCATCTTTAAACCACCCGGGTGCAACCCCGGCCCAAGCTTACCTTTGCGCGTCCTTCCGCACACAGCGAGTAACGCGCCTGCCGCCCACCACACCCCTGTCCCTTGCGCCCCTCGCCCTCCGCTCGCCCCGCAGCCCAGGGCGGCCCCCGGTCCGCCTACGCGCCCCCCTCGGCGCTGCTCGAGCGCGTGTCCATCAAGCTGCACCGCTGCCGCCCCGACCAGCTGCCGCCCGACCTGGCGGAGCAGCTAGCGGACTGGCTGGTGGGGGCGGACGCGTCGGTGCTGCAGGTGCGTGCGTGCGTGCGTGCGTGGGGCTGGAGCGCTGGGACGGGGTCGGCGAAAATCGAGGTAATAGTGGCAGAGCGGCGGCGAGGCGGTTGGTGCGTGGCAGGTTGGCAGCCTGTGCCGCAATCGCGTGCGTCTCGCGTGGGCGCGCACGCCACCCGCTTGCATCCGTGGCCCTCTGCCCACACGACCGCTGCCGTATCCCCCCAGGGCTTCATCCGCCCCGGCTGCACGCACCTGGTCCTGGACGTGCTGTGCGGCGACGCGGGCGCGCTCGTGCGCGCGCTGCTGGGAGCCGGCGGCGGCGGCGGCAGCGGCGGCGCTGAAGGCATCACGGGCGGCGCGGGCGGAGGGGCCTGGGACCCGCGCGCGGCCGCGGAGGAGGTGGCCCGTCGCGTGCTGGGCGCGCCCGGGCTGGGGCCGCGGAGCCACATGCATGTGCAGATCGGAGACGCGGTGAGGGATGCGGCGGCGGGCTTTGGCGAGAGGCTGGCCTCAGGGTGCAAGGGAAGGCGGGGCGCGGGCGGCCCGAGCGGTGCGGGGGCAGTGTGGGTATGGGCCTGCTGCGCGTGCATGGCCTGGGGCGCAAACTGGTGGAACCATAGCACCATAGCAATGACAGCACCATGTTGTCCGCTGTGCAACTCTCTACGTGCAACCTCCTCTCTGTAACCTCCTCGCTGCCCTCGGCCGCAGGTGCTGGCGGTGGAGGGCAGCGCGGCACTGCTGCGGAGCACCGGGCAGCTGGGCGGCTCGGGCGGCCCGGGGGGCGAGGGCGCCACCGAGGGGCCGGAGCTGCTGGGGGTTGCCCCCCTGGCAGTGGTGGCAGGTGCGGCATGGTGTTGTGGAGGATGCGATTCGTGCAGGCGCATCAGCAGCAGTTTCCGTCCGTGTGTGCCGTGGCCCTTCCTCACGGGCTTTTCTCCCTCACTGGCTTCCGCCTGACCTGTTCGCCGTACTTACGCTCACGTGACCCGCGCAGGCCGGGACTTCGTACTCGAGCTGGTGGGCCGCGGCCTGTACGACATGTCACACTTCCACGTCAGGTTCCGCGGCGGGCACCTGGACGCCATGCGGGAGACGGACAGCTCGTGCCCCGAGCTGTCCGACTACCCCGGAATCGGATCCGAGGACGCGAGCCAGCCCAGCTCCGAGATCCTGGATTCCAACCGTCACGCGTACGAGCCGTCCCTCATGGATTGGGACGTGGCCCGCGCCCGCCACTCCCGCACCGCCGCGCCCATCACGCCGCCGCCGGCCGCCGCCGTCATCGTCGACCCAGTAGCGGCGGCCGCGGCGGCGGCGATGACCGACCGCCTTCAGCACATGACCCCACCGGCAGCTGCCTCCCAGCCCCTGCCCACGGGTCCACACCTCTCCGCTGGCACCGCCGAGCTGTCCCCACCTTCTGGGTCCACGGCCGCCGCCACCAGCGCCGCGCCGGCTCCGGATCTGGAACTCGAGTTGGGCCTGGGCCTGGTGGAGACGGAGCCGTACGGAGAGCCGCTCGACCGCTTCCGCCTGACCTTCGGCACGCAGTATTCCGGTATGGTCCCTCACGCCCACCACGTCCTCTCCAACCGCGCGGTCCTGGAAGGCGGAGAGCCCCAGCAGCAGCGCGTGCTCGGGGGCCGGCTCCCCAGCGCGAGCACGGGTGAGCAGCAGTTGCCCGGCCGCTGCCTAGCCTCCCTGGCCCCTGCGTCTAGCTCCCAGGGCCGTGCGGAGACCGGGCAGAGGCCCGGCGCCGCGATCTACGGCCTGGAGGCGGGCGGCGTGCTGAACCCTGTCGTGCACGGATCGGTGCCGTACCCGGGAGGCGGCGGCGGCGGCGGCCCGTCTTCGCCCGGGTGCGAGTGGGGCAGCAACGAGGGACTGCCGCCGCGATCTCGCGCCTCCGGCCCGCCCTCGGGAGTGCACGCGGGGCCCGCCGCCGCGTTGGTTCTAGACGCGCCGCTTCCTACGGCCCTCCCAGCCTCCGCTGTGCAGCAGACCGACGGCGCCGCCGCCTCCCAAAGCGCTGCCCAAGTTGCGCAGGCGGCGGCGGTTGCTGCCGCCGCCGCCGCCCGGGTCATGCGGGTTCCCATGCCGAACCAGGCCCAGTCCGCGGCGGCAAACCTGCTGCCGCCGCCGCCGCCGTCGCGCGGCTCCCAGGCGGACCTTGCGGCGGCCGACGGCGGCGGCGGCAGCGCCGACGCCGGCCTGCTGGCGGTGCCGCTGGCCAGCGCCGCCGCCGTCGACGCCTTCTTCGCGAACTACGAGAGCCCCAGCGAGTCTGACCCCGACTACCCCAACGAGGGCGCCGGAGACACGCACGAGAGCATCCAAGACGCCGCCAAACAGCGCGACGCCGCGCCGCGCCGCCGCGGCTACCGCGGCCTCGGCAGCTTCGGCAGCAGCAGCCGCCACGGCGCGCACGACCCCGCCAGCCGCTCCCACGGGAGCACTGCGTCGTCGGTCGCGGCGGCGGAGGCGGAGGCAGCGGCGGCGGCGGGCCCGCGCCGCTCCTCCTCCGACGCCCTCCTCGACGGGTCCGACCCCGCCGCCGCCGTCCGCCCCAACGCTGCGCTCCACGCCTACTACGCCGCCGCCGCCGTCGCGCGCGCGCCCGCGATGCCCGCCGCCGCCGCCGCCGGCGCCCCCCGCGTCATCAACGTCCGCGCCGCCGCCGCCGACGCCTCGGCCCAGTCCACCGGCGGCGGTGGCGGCGGCGGCGGCCTGCCCGGCTCCGCCCCCAGCGACCTGTTCGACACCGAGGACGACTCCGAGCGCCCCGGCTCGACCGTGTTTTCCGGCCTGAGTTACTCTGAGGGCTCCGGTCCCACCGTGGACGGCGGCGAGCTGGTGGTGCTGTTCGTGGAGCCGCCCCACGCGGCCGGCCTGGCCGTGGTGGAGGCGGAGAGCCGGGCCTCGGGCGCCCGTGTGGCGGCCTGGGCGGCCGGGGCTGGCGGCGGGGGAGCAGGAGGGGGAGGGGGAGCGGGCGCGGGAGGGGGCGGGGTGGTGCCGCAGGGGGTGCTGTCGGACTGGTGGCCGGTGGTGGTGCTGCCCGAGGGCGCCGACGCGGCGGCGGCGGAGCTCAACAGCCTGTGGGAGTGGCAGGGCGAGCCGTGGTGAGTGCGCTTGCATGGGGGGTGGGGAGGTCTGCAGGGCGAGCGGGTGATGCAGGTCAGTTCGAGGCGCGTGGCCGGCTGTGGCTATCGTCGGCCTGCCCGCCCAACTGCTAACTCCCAACCGCTCAACCGCTGCCCAAACGCCACAGGCTGCGCCAACTGCTGGTGGACATGGGCCTGGTCATGGAGGCCCTGGACCCGGACGCATCGGACCCGGGCCCCGACGCCCTGGACCCCGTCCTGGGCCTGGGCCTGGGCCTGAGCCCCGGCGATGGAGCGGCCACTGCAGGGGACCCCCAGCAGGCTTCGCCGAGCGCCCTGGGGCCCAGCCCCAGCGCCTTCTCAGTCACACGCGGTGAGCGGGCGCCCTCGACGGGGACTCCAGGGCATCCCTGCAGCCGTACAAGCCCATACCGGCCCCGTGCTACGGCTGTACGGCTGCACGTACTACGGCTGTACGGTCTGATGCCGTGTTCCCAACTGCCCTTCCCTGTGGCTGCCCCGCTCGCAGGCGCCAGCACCGCCACCCGCGCCTCCTGGGGCACCCCCCTCCCCTCCCCCTCGGCCCACGGCGACCCGCCCACCCGCGCCTCCAGCAACGCCCGCGCCCCTGATCCGCTGCCCAGCCCCACCCCGACCGCGCCCTTGCCTCCGCCTCCCGCTGACGCTGCCCTCCCCGCCGCCGCCTTGGCCGCCACAGCGGGAGCGTACCCACACATCAACTATGACGCCTTTCCCTTCGGCCCCCATGCGGCACTCAGCAACTCAGCGCCAGCGGGCCTCGCCATCAACCCCGCGGCTCTTGGCCTCGCCGCCGCCCACCTCTCCGCCGTCAACTACCTATCCGGCCCCAACGCAGCGCGCGGAAGCACAGACAGCCTTTCGTCACAGCCGTCGCGTCCGCGCAGCCCGCGCCACTACTCTGGTCCCCACGCGGCCGCCATACAAGATGCGCTCGAGTCGGACAGCCCGCTGGGCCCTGCGGCCGAGATGGCGAGCGTTCCCTCCGGCGCCGGCGGGCCGCGCCTGTCGGTCAACCCCGCCGGCATCCCCTCCCTGTCCGACCCGGGCCGTACGGGCGGGCAGCGCATGCTGTACGGCATGGTAGACGAAGAGCCCATGCCGCGGAGCTGCCCGCTGCTGAGCGCGCCCGACCGCAGCGGCGCCGGCGGCGCCGGAGCCGGATCCGTAACGGCCGCCGGCGGCGGCGTTAGCGGCGACGGCGACCACCGCGCCGGTAGCGGCGGCTACAGCAACAGCGGCCTGGGTGCCAGCGGCGGCGCCGGCACGAGTGGGGACCGCGCGCTGGGCCGCGCCTCGGTCATGTCGGAGACCTCGCTCTCTGCCGGCACGCCGCCGCAGCTCGGGGAGCTGAGCTCGGGCGAGGCGGCGCGCTTCCTGGGCTTCGCGCCCGGCGGCGGCGAGCTGCAGGGCGCCGACGTGGCGGCGCTCGAGGCGACGGCGGCGGAGGCGTGGTGCCCCGACGAGATCACCCTGGCGGCGTCGTCGATGCGGGCGGCGCTGCGCGCGGCGGCGGTGGTGGTGACGGAGGCCGAGCTGGCGGAGGCGCTGCCGACGCGGCCCTGCCCCGCCGTGCCGCCGCCGGCGCCCCAGCCGGCACCGCCGCCGCAGCCGCGGCGGCCGCCGACGCTCAGTCCGGAGGAGGTGGCGGCCCGGCGGCGGCGCGCGCTGGATGTGGGTCGGCGCGGTCGTGCGCTTTTGGCCTTTTTCCTCAACCGGTGAGCGTTTATTGGACATTTAATTGAAACGTACTGGATAGCTTTCTCTGGAACCAGAGGGCATCTGTTACGTTTACTGCTACACGACTCGAATGCCACTCGCGGCCGCTTCTGCACCGAAGGCGGTGCACCGCTTATGCTCCCTGTGTTCGGTAGCAACCCCGCTGCCGCGTCTCCTCCCTGACCGCAATGCCGCCCTTGCCCTTTCCTCCCACTGCTGCCCCCCCCCCCCTTCGCAGCGGCCTGCCCCACTGCGCCCAGCTGGTCCTGGCCCACCAGCTCACGGCCGCAGGGCTGCCCCGGGACCTGGCCCTGGCCGCCGCGGGCCTGCAGCGCCGCACTCAGGCCCAGGCCCAGGCCCAGCAGGCCCCACCGCAGGCCCAGCCCGCGGCCACGGGCTCGGCAGCCCCTGAGGCAGCACCGCAGGGTGTCCCCGAGGCGCAAGCCGGTTCTGCCATCGTGGTCGAGGCCCAGGCCGAGCCGCAGGCCCAGGTCCAGGCCCAGGCCCAGGCCCAGGTCCAGGCGCCCTTTGCGCTGGCCGCCCTGGCGAGCGGCTTCGCGGCCGTCCAGGCGGCGGTGCGGGCGGAGACGGGCCTGGGCCTTCTGGCGCACGCGGTGCGGTCCGGCAGCGCCGCGGCGGTGGGGCTGGTGCTGAGCAGCAGCAGGGCGGCGGGGGCTCCACTGGACGTCATGGAGGCGGGTGAGGAGGGGCGGGGGGCGGGGAGGGTGCATAGTGCGTCGGGCGGGGGGCAGGAGCTGAGGTTGCGGATCAGGCAGTCCACGACGATTGAGGTTTTCCCGATACCGGTCTGGCACCTTGTCCTGAGACGACGTGCACCCACCTAATGAATACTCGTCTACCCCGCCGCAGGCCCTGGCGGCGTCACGCCGATCCACCTCGCTGCGATCCTGCCCACCGGAAACGCCGGCGGCGGCGGCAGCGGCGCTGGCGGCAACGGCCCTGCCGCCGCCGCCGCCGCGCCAGCCGCCAGCAGTGCCGACAGCGTGGGTATTCTGGAGCTCATCGTCGACCACGCCGCCGCCACCTCGGCCGCCGCCGCCGCCGTCAAGGGCATGCACAGCGGCGTCATACCGCCCGCCGCCAGCGGTGTCGTACACAATGCGGCACCTGCCATACAGCAGTGGCTGCCGCCGCCGCCGGGCTCCAGCCTGGTGGCCAACCTGGGGGAGGCGGTGGAGCGCATGGCGGCGGTGGCGGAGGCTGCCGAGGCGGCGGCGGCGGCGCCGACGCCCAAGCGCCACACCTGCCCTGCTTCGCCGTCGGCGGTCGGTGCTGACGTGGATCACCTACCCGGCGGCGGGCTGTCGCGCAATTCCCAAGGCGCGCTGGATCCAGAGCGGGATCCAGGACAGGCGCTGGCAATGGCGGCGCTCGCCCGCGCGGGCTCTTCGGGGGAGGAGTGGGAGGGCGGCTCTGCCGATGAGGGCAGTCTGCGAGGCGCAGGCGCAGGCGCCTCAGCAGTGGGCGTGCGCCAGCCGGCGACTGCGGCTCCGGGCGACCCAGCCGAGGGGGGGATGGGCCCGGAGCCTCCTGGCAGCACTGCCCTTTCGGCAGCCGCTGCGGTGGCCGTGGCCGTAGCGGCCGCGGTGGTGGCGGGCGGCGGTGGGCTGGCGCTGGCCGCGGCGCTAGCCCTGGTGGCAGCTGTGCTCGTGCTTTGCATGCTGAGCTCGGGTCCTGGTGCGAGCGAGCACAGCACGACGTGCCGCCAGGAGCCGGTCCGGGGCCTGGCCGGGAGCTGCATGCCTCCTGTGAAGGGTGCCGATGAGGATGCGTCGGCGCCTGTGGCAGCTGCGTCTGTGCCGCCCTGATCTCCTTCGATCTGTGTGGTTGCAAGCATACAACGATGAATGGGAGGCATAAGATTGCGAATGCATGGGGCGCAAGATGCGACCGGCTGTGTAGGCCAAGACGAGGGCTGCGGGTCCGTGCCGCCGAGATGGTCTCAGAGGCCAGCCGCAGCGTGAACCGGACCTGCAGGAACAAGGCACAGGAAGGTGTGGGTAGCTCCACTCTTGTCAGCCGCTGCGATGGTGTTCACAAACACCAGTCAGATGATGTCGTAGGGTGCACATGGGATGCGCCAAAGGGCGCCTCCGTGTGACACCGTGCGACGCAGTCGCAGGCGCGGGTTGCACGCATAACGCATGCAAGCACGGAGGTTCCGTACAATATGCACACAGGACGTACTGAGTACGGTTTTGCTTCAAGCGCATGGGCAGCTATGACTTCCATTACCATATGCTGACAACCGCTGTTACACAGCAGTTCGGAGGTTGGCCTTGTGTGCTGATCGGGCTATCTTGCGTGTAGGCTTCCCTGGGGACAGCGCCACTCAAGACACTGTACCCCGCTTGGAGGAAAGAGCCAGGCTTTGCATGTTTTGTGTCGCGTGCGTTGACACGCTTCCGAGCGCGTGGGGGGGGGGGGTTGTTAGTAGTGCATCTAAGAATCAAAGCTCTTGACGAGCCATTGGGGAAGCTCTACCAGTGCCCTTCCTGGTGTCTTGACGGGACGACCGGTCTCTACTATCGGTCTCTACTGGCTCGTCCCTCGCTTCAGGCCCTGCCCTTTTAGAACCCTTTGGCAGCGGCCCTCAGTTGTGGTGCGTCCCAAGCGGGGGCACCTTGTCCTGTGCAAGGGGTTGCAGGGGGTTCAGGAGTGAAATCCAAGCGACAACGGATTCACCCGATTAGCCCATCGCAAGAGGGCCATCTGATGCAGCCTGCGTGCCTTCAAGGGGCCAGGTGTCCCTGCGGTTTTGATGCAGGGGGGAGGATGGGTTGGCCGGGCCCATAGCGCCTCAGAGCATATGAGTTGCAGTCCTAAGCACGATTACACGCGTTAACGCAAGAGTATAAAGGGGCCGGGAAAGTCATGCTTCTTGGCACTGGTTCTCGGGGTGAATCGGGGCTCGCGCTGGGACTGGGGTCATTGGGCCTGGGAGCGCGTATAATCGAGGTTTCGGGTGTCCGGGGGTTGGCAGTTGTGCTTTGGGATCCGCCGCATCCAGTAACGCATGATTCGTCAATTATTGGCTGCGAGGCTCGCTTTCTTTCCAGTGCTGAGGTGACTCGGCCTTCGCTATGCTTTTGGCAGGCACTGTGCCGGAGTGGGCCGCGGAAGCGCGGCGGTGTTGCACGGCACTGGGGACTGAATGCAAGCATCTTTTGGGATTGTACACACGCTCAAATGACCGGCGTCGAGCCTCATGGCCGGTGCTCATGGGATTTCAGGGATTTGCAAAGGATAAGGCTGCGGAGCTTCCTGTGCAATTGAATCCAGGGGAAGTCCCACTGGTCTTCTGGGCCGCAAGTGTTAGCGGGGTTTATGGCTGGGAGGAACTGCACCTGTACGGGTTCCCCCTGGAGCTGCGGTCTGCGCAGTGCGGGCCCGTAACGGCTTCAGTCATTCCATCCGGACAAATATGTTGTGGGCTCCATGTATTGTGCATGCGGGGGTGTCATCAATGGGCCGGCTTTTCAGGCCAGCACGTGGGGAATCATTTCTGCACGATAAGCCGCGCGCCGTCGACATGAGGTGTGGCCATGCTCCAATGTCGGCGATGTGCATTGGCGGCAGCTGTGCGAGGTCGCGGTGGCGGTTGATATGATGCGCCGAGCAGGCCGACCCACGGCTTCGCAAAATTTGTGGCGCAGGCGTTTGGGGCCTGGGCAGCCGTGCGCGGTGCGCTAACGCAGGAGGGCTGACCGATGCGGCGGATTGTTGTGCCAGGCGTGGGCCTTCCATGCGTCCGCGCCTTACGTGATGCTGTAGCATGACTTGCAAGTGAGCTGGGTGGGTCCAGCAGGTGTGTGCTGGTGGTAGCGGGCGCTGACCCGGGGTCCACACGCTTGCCGTTTCTGCAAGAAGCCGCAGTGCATATGCTGCTGCATGCATGGCGTACCATGGCGCATGGCTCGAGCGCACGCAGAAAGGCGTAGGCTCACGCAACACCGCTCAACAGTACGTCAATTGGCGATGTTAGTCTGATGCTGCAAGCGGCAATGTTATTCTGATGCTGCAAGCAAGAGGAATGGCCCTTGCCTATCTGTGAGGCCTGTGGCTCTCTGCAACGCATCTGAAGTAGTGAGCCCGTGCCTTGCATCGTGTTTGCCTGGCTGCTTGAGGTCAAGCTGAACGTAGTCGAAGGGTTTTAGGGAGGGAATGTGCGCTTGGGACGCCGCAAGTGGTGTGCGGTTGGTTTGGCAGATCCCAGTTGGCATGTAGGGTTGTATCTCCTTATGCGCGTGTGAAGCCTGCTTACGTACCCGAGTCGTCCCCGCCTACCGCCGTTTAGGGGCAACGGCCACCACCCGGAAGGCACCACCAGGGGCCAGGCCCTTGACTGTACTGGACCGGAAGAGCAGGACCAGTAGTAGCAATCAGGTGTAGAAGTCAGATAGAGCAGCAGGAGCAGGCAGCAAGCTCAGCTCCCTCACTACTTCAGTTGCAAGAGGCCGTGGTCAGGCCCGGATGCAGCCCCGCTTGGCACCACAGAACAGCAGTGTAGGACAGCGGGGAGCGGGGGGCAGCGTTGGCCTAGCCCGAACGTCAAAGCTATCGAAAGCGGCAGAGCTGCGTGCCATCCGTGGGGGCAGGGCCCAGCTTTCCTGGAAGGAACACTGGCTGTTACTCCAGTACTCACGCAGTGCGGAGATTGCAGACGTAACATTCACGCCAGTATGCGCCCCCGCCCCTCCTGGCCCTACCCTATCTACAGGTCTCGTCAGCATGCCCAGCTCCGTGTCAACACACCCCTGCGGCAGCAGCCCGGCGGGCGCTGCCAGGCGGCCATTCCCCCCACTGCGGCACTGCCGCTCACCTCACACCTCCTCCTCCTGCTGCTACTGGCATGCCCTGCCCCGCCTGGATAGGCACAGGTGCGTGCGGGCCTCCTCCGCTTGGCTCCGCCTGGGCCCCCTTCCCTCTCTTCCCCGCCCCTCCCAACGCAGGACGCCGTGCCCTGCCACCCGCTCCTCAACCCCGGGGTCTACGCAACCCTCACCGCCCCCGCCTCCCCCCGCACTGTCTCTTACGCCGCCTTCCGCATTAGGGGGTGCTTGGGATCGATGGGAGGGGCATAGGGGCATTAGGGGGGACATTGCGTGGGTGGCTGTGTGTGGGGTGCACCCCGTGGGGTGGGGCATGGGCGGCTGGAGGGCGGTGCGCAGATGAGCTGCTGTCCAAAGCTCCGTCCTCTGCCCCGCCGCCCCCCTCAGCCGTCTGTATGTCGCTGCCCTGCACATATGGCTGGCGCACAATGTGCTGACGTCCACGCACAAACGTGTTGTCCAGTGCCTGATTAAACCGCAAGAGAAGCATCGCAGTTCAGGTTGCAGATCGCATATCACGAGGACAACGCTGACTGATTGAGCTGACAGCCAACACAGACACCCAGCGCTCGTCCAGCTCCAGCCCCGGGTTCAGTGTTGCTGCTTAGGGACGCTTGGCCTGCGCCCCCCAACTGACAGTCCCTCGCGCTCGTTCATCGTCCAGCGCCCGAACGACGGACAGCTGTGGCCGCCGCACGCCGCACACCGGCATGCCCCGACTCCTCCAGACGCAGGCCCCGCCCCCAGGGAGCCCGCAAAACCGCGGCAAAAGCGCAGGCTTGCGCGTCCCAACCCCCAATCCACAGCCTCAGAGACAACACCAACCGACCTGCGCGCTTTCCGCCCCAGCCCCAACCCGCTGCCCCGCAGCCCCAACGCACCACAAGCCAGGGCGCCGCGCGGTCACGGCGCCGCCTCCGACGCCCGGCCAAACCGCCTCACGGCCCCCCACCCCTGGCCATGCGGAGGGAGCCCGCCCATGGCCCGCAGCCCCTCAGCACCGCACTGGCGCCGCCACCCAACACCGCCGCTGCCCCCAGCCTCAGGCCCACGCAGCTCCCTCACGCGCACCCGCAGCCCCCAGCACCCGTACCCCCCTGCAGCCGCATAACCGCATGGCCCTGATACCGTGCGGGCGGGTGAGCGCGGTACCCCGCGCCCCGTGCCGCCGCGACGAGGGGGTTGGGCTGCATCCAGGGCTGCCGGGCCGCTGGCCGCAGGGCGCTGATGGTGGGGCTGCCGCGGCCGCCGGGCTCCCAGCTAGCCGCTCCTCCCCTGCCCCACCCGGGGCCGCCCGAGCCATTCACGCTCATGTCAATAAGCCGCGTGGCCTCCGCCACTCGCCACCGCCCAGCTCCGCCCCGGTCTCCACCGCCCGCCCCCGGGCGCAGCGCCGCTCCGCCGCTCGCCGCAGCCCTTGCTCCAACCCCGCTCCGCTCCTCGCCGCAGCCCCCGCACCGAGCTCTGCTGCGCGGCTGGCTCCGCGTGTGCGCCCGGTCCTCCGCACACGAGCTCGGCCACGGTCCTCCGCACGTGGGCTTTGCCCCGGCGGTCCTCCGCCATATGCGCTCGGCCCCGGTTCGCCGCGAGGGTGCGCTCATGCGGTGGCGGGCTTCTGGGCCATCTCGTGGCTGCGGGGGCGGAGGCGAGGTGGGGAAGGGGGTTTTGGGGTTTGCTTGGGGGGGCGGGCGTGAGGGGCCGGGGGAGGGGGCGGGGACAGGAGAGGTGCGGTGCAGGCACTGCAGCAGGGGCGGGACCGCGCCGCAGGCAACAGGGGGAGCCAACCTCCCTCCCTCCCTCCCCCAAGCATCCCTTACCGAAGCCACGGTCCGTCCCATACTCCCACTCCCAGAGTTCCCACATCCGCCGCATGCGGGCGGGCGCTGTGCTACGAGCGGCCGCCCCCTGCAGCCGGCGGTCCCCCCCCCCCCCCTGAACCGCGCACCTGAACTTGCGGTACAGCTGGTAGCTGCCGGTGACTGCCATGAAGGCGTTGACCGCCAGCAGGTTGTAGTTGACCGGCGTGATCTGCGTGCTGCGCGGGCGAGACGGCGCGGGCATGCCGCGTCGGTTAGGTTCCTGAGGAGGGGATCCGCAACAGCTCTTCACAGCCATGGGCGCAGGAGAGTTCCTAGACCCGATCCCCCCTTGGGGAACGCATGTCGGGCCAGTGCCTAGAGTGCTCACCTGTAGCGAGACCAGATCACACCAGTTGCGGTAATGGCTGCAGGGAAGGATAGGGTGAGCAGGGGAGCAGTCAGGAGAGCTCAAGAGGGCTGCCTATGCAGTGGGCCCCGGACGCGCTTGTCAAGGGTTCAAGGTGGCGCGAGGTCCCGTGCGCGCAGAGCAAGCAAGGGGACACTGAGGAGCTACTTAAGACAACGGAAGTATCGGCAATAGGGCAGTGCGGGCAGGGGTAGGGGACGGCAGTGTGCTGGCACGGGGCAAGGCGGGGCAGGGGGGGGGACGACGTCGGAGGGTTGCTCACCGACTTGTTGCGGAGTGCTGATCTTGTCCGCGGGACGGTGGATATCCGCGATGTTAGCAAGAGAGATCCCCCACTTGAACGTGGGGGCCCAGAAGTGGACTGCGGGCGATCGCACGGACTACGTCAAAGCCATTCGCTCCACAACTCTACCGTAACACCCACGTACTCGTCTTTGGTCCCGCAGGATGGTTCCAGAACGCTTGAAGCTTCTGCGCTACCGTCATGTTGCTCAGCACGCTGCTTTAGGGCTGTCGAACGTGGGCTGGAGTTGGAACAGCGTCTCGCTTCAGTTCTGCACCCGTGCCAGTGTGTGTCGAGCAAGCTATTCGGAGCGGCCGTAGGGTTGGGCGCTCATTGTTTCGCGTGCCTAGCCAATTGGTGCAGCCTCATGCAGCGGCAGGTGCCGGCACGGAAGCGAGAGAGAACAGCACAGTAAGCAGGTGCACCGATAACAAGATACGGTTAGATAGCTGCCCACTTAATCGCAGGCTAAGCCACACAGCGAATGTCACATGCGTGAAGCATAGCGGCGAACTCCGCCCAGCTGGCCTTGCGAGCGTATGAGCTGGCAAGACGATAGGAAGACCGCGAGCTTGATTGGGAGCATAATCGGCTGACAGCGTCCCGCAAGCGGTGCCGCTCCTCCATCCCAGGGCGCCTTCCCCCGTCCTGCGCCGGGTCTGCCATGGACCGCCAACGGCCCCCTCTCGGCGGGGGCCAACGCCGCGTGGCCAACCCCGCGGGTGAGTCCAAGTCGCAGGGCATGCAGCAGCTCCCTCCTTTGGAGGTTTTGGGTCCAGCGCGTGCCTCCGGAGCACCCCCCACCCCCCCGCCCTGCTCTCCCTCTCCTCGCGCCTTTGCGGCTCCTCCCTGCTTTCCCCTCTTAACGACCATCCTCTCCATTCACGGCCACCCCTCTGCCACCGCTGTGCACAGGCAAGTTCTCCGCAGCTCAGTCTCACCTGCTGAACGACAAGTACATGGACGACTTTGAGAAGGTGGGGCGGCGCGGGCAGGGGCGGCAATGGAGGGAACTGCATGGCAGCAAGGACCGAGGGCTGAAGTGCATGGTTTATGAATTCCTGATGCCATGAGCGCAGCTTAGATGCTGAATCCTTGTTACCTCTGCACACAGGACAGCTGTGCTGCACCCTTGATGAACCCCCATGCCCCGGCTAACCCCCTCTTTCCCTTAGGCCTGGGAGGAGATGCACGGGCTTGCACTGACGGAGCGGGGCGGCAGCGGCAGCCGGGGCGGGGGCGGAGGTGGCATGGGGGGGCCCTATGGGGACCCCTGCGGCGGGGGCGGCGGCGGCGGCGGCGGGTTCGCGGCGCAGCAGCGGAGCCTGTACGCTGCCCTGGAGGACCCCTCGGGTCTCGACGGACCGCCCATTCCCCTGGGGGGAGGCGGGGCGGGGTCGCGGGCGGGGTCGGGGCGGCCCGGCAGGTGGGCGGGGAGGGGGGGGGGGGGTCCCAGGCGTGGGCAGGGGGATGGGGCTATGGGCTTGGGAGGCGTAGCGGGGTCATGGGGTCGAGGTCGGGGACTAGCAAGGTCGGCTGGCGGGGCCTGAGACCAACGAAGAAGAAGGTTGACGAAGGCTAACCAAGGTTGACGAAGGCAGGCGGCTTGAGGTTTATTTGGCTCAGTGGAGCAAGTTCACAGCCCAACAGCACCAACTGCCTGTGCCCCTCCTCGCCCCAACCTTGTTGGTGCCCCCACCTCTGCCGTTGTTAACCCCCGCAGCAACCAGCGCCCAAGCTACGGCGTCTCGCCCAGCCGAAGCCGCATCCCAGCCCGCCCCTCCCCCGGCGCAGCCTCCTCCTCCTCCTACGCCCGCGGACCCTCCCCCTCGGGTCGCGCCGGGGCCCCCTCCTCCTGCGCAAGGGCCCCCTCGCCCTCCTACGGCGCACCCCCCGGCTCCGCCTCGGCCGCACGTGGGGGCCCGGTGGCGGGGCGGCGCGCCGGGCTGGGGTCCGCCCGCAGCGGCGGCGGCGGCGGCGGCGGCGGCGGTGGGGGTTGGGACGACGACGGTCCGTTTGGGAGCGGCGCAGCCGGCGGCGGTGGCGGCGGGGGCTTGGCGGCGGCTCGGGCTGGCGGGCCGTTTGGCGGGAGAGGCGGCGGCGGGGTCGGGGTCGGGGGCGCGGTGCCGGGTCGGTACCCGGGGCGTGTGGTCCCCGGGTGGACCTCGGGGCCCCTGGACCCCGCCGGGGTGCTGTGCGACCTGTCGGACAGGTGGGGGGCGGAGTTGGGGGGTTGAGGTTGGGGAGGATGGGGATCGAGGGGGGGGGATAGAGGATCAAGCCCGGCAGATGGTAGTCTTTGTGCTGGTGCTCAGTCGCATCACCACGCCACCCTCCCGCCCTTGACTTGACCCTGTATCCTCTCATCAACCCCCTCCTCTTCCCTCCTCCTCCCCTCCTCTTCCCTTCCCCCCCCCCCCTCCAGGCCCAACACCTGCTCCGCCGCCGCCTGGGCCCGGGGGGAGGTGGTCATTGGCTCCACGGACCACGCGCTGTACGTACTGGACGCAGGTGTGTGTGTGGGGGGGGGGGAGTGGAGTACGGAGGGGGGGGGCGGGAGGGGATAGGTAAGCAGGGAGGGGAGGGGGCGGGGGAGGTGGTAAGGGCGGCGGACGGGGGGAGCCAGCCAGGCGGACTGCCGCGGTCGGCACGAGTGCAGTCGCCGAGGGGCAGTCGCAGGCGCTCAGGGAGGAGTGGCGGCTCACTGGGTACGTACCGGGCCCCCCCTGTCGTGCTGCCCCCCCGCCGCCCGTGCGCAGCCAAGGGCACCCGCAAGCGCACGCTCTACTCCAAGACGTGCGGACACACCGAGTGAGCGCGGCGGGCGGGGGGCGGGGGTGAGGGGCCGGGGGGATTGGGGACGGGGGCGCGGGTAGGAGCACGTAAAACGACACGAGTGGGGCCCCTTCCAGACGGCAGGGGCTCGGTTGCATCGTGTACCCTCATGCTTCCTGCACCCTCTGTCGTTGAAGTCAGACCGCAGCGCTTCTCCTGACTATGTCGGTCTTTTTTCCAGCTGCCATGTGCGGTCTCCACGTGCCTTTCTCGGACTTCCTACATAACGTCCACACAGGAATCTCCTCCCCCATCCCTCACCTCCATGTCTCCCTCCCTCCCCCCCTCTGCCCCTTCCCCCACCCCCTGTCAGGTGGGTCACGTGCGTCTGCTACACGCCCGACGGCCGCATCGTGTCGGGCGGCATGGACTCCAAGCTCTGGGTGTGGCCAGCGGGGGGCGTGCGGGGGATGCAGGCGGAGGCGCACTTCGGGCCCATATCGCAGGTGCGCGGGGGCGGGGCGGGGTGGGGTGGGGGGTGGGGATGGGAAGGGCGAGGTTGAGGGAGGCGGGAATGGGAGAGAGGGGCCGGACCGGGTCACTCAATCGGAAGGCTGTTTGCAAGACCTGTCACTCCACATCCTGCCCCGCTAGTGGAGCAGTAGGTTGCAGCCGAGGCCGGTTTGAGAGACCCGTCTCATCGCCGTGCCAGACCACATTCCTCCCCGCATCGGTCATTCCCCGCATCCTCCCCCGCATCCTCCCCCGCATCCTTCATTCCCCGCATCGTTCCCAGCATCGTTCCCCGCATCCTTCCCCGCATCCTTCCCCGCATCCTTCCCCGCAACCAAATCCGACTGCAAGGCACGAGCTCAAAGCTCGACACGAGGTTGCGCCACTCACAGCCCACTCTGTCCCGCTGTCTCCCGCCCGCAAGCCCCTGCCTTCCCTCGACCGCCCCCCCCCTCCTCCCCCCTCCCCCTTCGCCCTCTCACCCCCCCTCCCACCCCAGGTCAAGTACGACCCCGCCTCCGGCATGGTGGCCTCCGCATCGTACGACAAGACCATACGGCTGTGGCAGCTGGGCGCACGTGCGCACGAGGCGGGCTGCCTGCAGGTGGGGCCTTGGGGGCCATGGGGGGCCTTTGGGTGCCTTTGGGGGTCTTTGGGTGCCTTGGGTGCCTTGGGTGCCTTGGGTGCCTTGGGGCGCCTTGAGGGGCCTCGGGGCGGGGCCGGGGGACCGCGGGTGTCGGGGGCCGCGGATAGGCCAACGCCAACTTGGGGGGCCTTGGGGGGGCCTCGATGCGGGGGTGGTGCGGGGGGGAAGGCGGGGGCCGGGTCGCTGCGGGTGTCCCAGGGCCTGGACTGGCGTGGCACCGGTCGAGGCTTCAGAGCGAGGTCCCTCCCTGGATCTCTGGCCGAGAATGAACTCGCGTCAGAACCCCCCGCCCCCCTCCTCTCACTCCGCCCCCCCCCCCCAGGGCCACGATGCCCCTGTGCTGGAGATGCAGATCAGCGCTGACGGCCGCATCGCCTCGGGTGGGGAGCCATGGGGGGGGGGGCGGGGTGGTGGTGCGGGGTGCTTGGGGAACGGGTCAGGGGGGAGGATGGGATGTGGGGAGTGCGGGGAGCAGGAGCTGATGGGCGGGGGGCGCACAGCGGGCCTAGAGGGCCTGCCTCTCCCTCCTGGGCTGACCTGGGGAGAGCGGGGACCAGAAGGCGAGGCACCCCCAAGTTGACCCGAGGGGCCCGAGCCTGGTCGCTGTGACACCTGTGCTGTGCTGAGCACCGGCAGAAACTCAGCCGGCGCCGTCAGTCCAGTCCTTCCCCTCAGCCATCTCTCCACGCACCTCCCGCAGCAACCCTACCCCACTCCTACACAGTAACTCATTCCCAACTCCTTAACCCCCCACCCCCCCCCACCCGCCCCCCACCCGTGCCTCCCCCGCCCCCAGGCGACCGCAGCGGTCACGTGTTGCTGTGGGACACGGGCGCGGGGGGCGTGTCGTGGCGCATGCGGGGGGCGCACCAGGGGCACGTGACGGCGCTGGCGTGGTTCGAGGCGGAGGGCGCAGGTGGGACCGTAGGGTGGGGGGATATGGGGGGAGGGGGGAAGGGGGTGCTGGGGCGGGGCCGGCTTGGCTGCGTTGCGCGGCCTGCGCCCGGGGAAATGGGAGGGGGGAGGCGGCCGGGAGCGAGGGCGGAGCGGGGGGAGGAAGGCAGGGCATGGAGGAGGAGGACGCGCGGGGCACTGGAGTGGGTCGGGGATACCCTGGGCACCGCAAGCGAAACGTTCTACCCTGTCTTCTGTTTCGGCCCCCCTCCCGACCGGCGTGACGCCCGTGGGGTAGGGCGCCCTGGCTTGGGCCCGGGCTGTGCGCGGCTGTCCGATGGTGCTGACTGCCTGGCGGCGTGCCCCGCTCCCTGGGCTCCCTCACAGGGGGGCCGTTCGCGGGAGGAGGCGGCGGCGGCGGCGGAGAGATGGCCGGGTGCTTCGTGACGGGCGGCCAGGACGGCTGCGTGCGGGTGTGGGACCCGCGCAAGAAGTGGGTGGCTGGCGGGGGGGGGGGGGCAATGGGGGGAGGCGCACTTTGAGCAGGGAGCATGGGCCGTTAACTGCCCAGGGACGACATTGGCACGTCTTGTTGGTGGCTGTTGGGGCATGGGGGCAAGCCCCGCATCGGTACCGTGGAGGGGACGCGCCCCCAGCCTACCCAACGTTCCTCTCGCCCTCGCTCGATGCGACGGCCCCCCCCCCCTTCCTGCCGTACTGTACTGCAGGACCCACGTGGCGCGGGTGGAGCTGCACGTGAACGAGCAGGTGCGCCCGGGGGCAGTGTCGTACATGCATGCCTCTGTCTCGGGGTCTGGCTTGGTCGCAGGGTCCTTTTTTCCCTCCTTTGCCCTCCCGCCGCTGCCACCTTCCCTCCACGCCAACCTCTCCTGCAGGACAGCTGCCTACCAAGCCCCCAAAGACTCCACTCATTACAAACACCCCGAAGATCCCCCATGCCCCCCAACCTAACCCCCTCTTCCACTCCCAACCCCCCTCCCCAAGGGCCGCGGCGCGGTGGGCGACATCATCGCCGGCGGCCCCGCCACGTGCGGCCTGGTGCTGACCGCGGGCGCGGACGGCACGGTGCGCTCACTGGACCCGCGCCTGGGCTTTGCGCTGGCCGCCACCGCACGCCTCACCGACTTCCCATACTCCATGACGGCGGCGGGGGGCGTGGGCGTGGTGGGGTGTGGCGACGGCTCCGTGCATTTCGTCGACGTGCAGGTGCGTGCGAGTCGGGGGCAGCCGGGGCGGGGCGGGGCGGGGTGGGGTGGGGGCAAGCCAGTGGCTGGATGGGAGGCGAGCGGCGGTGTGGCCGGAACGGAACGGCATGTACACGCCGGAGCGCACCCGGAGTCCCGCGCTTGTTTTCTATTACCGCTCCCGGCGGCGCTCCTCCCCTCTCTCCCTCCGCCCGTGCCCTGCCTGACGCACCGCCCCTCGCTCGCCGGCGCAGACGGGCGACACGCTGTACGCGTTGGGCGCCAACCGCGCTGCCGTGCGGTGCCTGGAGGCCAGCGGCGAGAGGCTGGTGACGAGCGGGGACGACGGAAACGCGGTGGTGTACACGTTCGCGTGAGCGAGGCGCACCGTGCGTGCGTGGGGCAAGGGGAGTGGGCGGGCAAGCGCCTGGCTGAGATCTGTCGATGTGCCGACGGAATAAGCGCGGCCATATGTATGCTTGGCTGGCTAGCTTAGCGAGATGGCTGGGTCGTCGTCCGGAGTAGAGGGCAGAAACTCTGCGCGGCCTGAGGCAGGGCCTCAGCCCTGATCCGGGTTTGCTTCTTGCTTAAGACGCTTACTAAGGCTGGAGTGCGCCTGATGATGAGGCGGGGGCAGGCTGACACTCTGCATGCGAGCGAGGCAAGCCCCGGAACCGGCGCGCGGAAGCCCTGCCTCGGTCTCGGACCCACGCCGCATACAGCGAACCAGGAGCATACATTCCAACGGGCGCATGACTGCTGTGCGGCGGGGCGGAGTGCCATAGCCAGCTTACTAGGCGGTGGGATGTCTCTCTGGAACTCACTAGCACATAGAACCGCGTATGGGGGCAATGCGGATCCGGCGGGCCACAACTCCCTACCGTTGAACGGGGGTTAACCCCCGCGGTTTAGAGGTTCACGCAGCCCTTAACCCGCAGGTTAAGGGCCTAAACTTGGGGCTAAACCGCAGGTTTACCAGCGGGTTACTGGGTAAACTCCTGCAGTTTACGGGTCAAGGTCGGGTTAGCGGGTCAGGTAACCGCGAGCAGCTAGCGGGTTACCGGGTTAACCAGGGAACCAGCCCAGACTAGCCGCGCAGCCCCCCAGCCGTCAATAGGCCGTTCCCCAGCCCCCCCCCCTGGTCCTCTCAAAGGAGCCACAATGTATGGTGTCAACAGACACCTTTGCTAGGGAGTTCCAGTACGTGACCAAGCCGGCGGCGTCCAAGCCGGATGGCGCACGCTACCAAGCAGAAGCGTGCTGCCTACGGGGCCATTCACAAGTGCTCACTGCTGGGGGTATCCAATGCCCTGACTCTGTTAGTTCTGCCTTCCTCATATCTCTCCACCATGCCCTGAGGCTCTGCTTTCCGTCAGTCGGCTCCTGCTGCATTTGGCCTCACGGTCCAGCTCGGCCGCCGACTGGCGGGGTAATGCATTACTACGACTGGCCATTGGCCAGCAGGGGCCCTCGCCAGCAGGGGGCAAGCCCAGGGGCAGCCTGTTGAAAGGGAAACAGAGTTAGCCCATGTGCATGCCCCACCGGATCCTCAGCGCTGTGTAACGGCTTATTAGGTAGTCGGCCTACCGGTGGCTGGTCACGGGTCACGGGCACGGGGCATTGATGATGGAGCGTGGCGCGAGGATGGGACGGTCCGCCGTAAATCAGCTCCAGTGGCTCGCAGCTGGCAGTCATTGCCGTTGCACACTCAGTCATGTACTCACCTTGTGCGTATGCATGGACTGGCGGCGGCGGTGCTGCTGCAGCCGGCTCGCGACAAGTTTGACCGCGACCTCCGGGCTCTTCCTCCACCAAACTGCACTGCTTTTGCAGCTCTAAGCCGTCTCGGATTCATGTGATTACCATAGCTGCTCTGTCGCGCGACTTGGTGCTTGTCAGCAGCGCATGCTTGCGATGGTGCTCACACAGCTTCAGGTTCGCATCCTTCAAGTGATGTGGTGTTATCGATTGATATATGTGTGTTTGTGTGTATGTGTACGCGGGGCGGAAGCAGCCCCGGCGATTTGGCGGCGGCCCTCACGCTGACCGGAAACGAGGACGAGCCAAGGGGACGAGCCAAGCCCCTCTCCAACTTGCGCCCTGAGGCCGCTGGAGCGGTTCAAAGCCCCCCGTACCCCTATGCAAGGCCTGGATGGCGTGCGCGGGCGCGTCTGGAGCCTGCAAGCCATCTTGCGGACCGATTCTCTCGTAGAAATTCCTCGCGAGCGAATGTTGGCCGCAAGCCACGCTCAGCGCCTTCCGGCCCCCGCAGGACGGCCTAAGGGCTTATTTGATACATCAAGGTCGCAAGGTCGTGCCGGGGGGGCGGGTTGCAGTGAGTTGGCTCGTCCCGCCGGTGGCCTGCCTGGGGGGGTCGTTAGTTGATGGGTTAATGGGCGTTGGGTCGTTCCCATTGCCTGTATTCATTTTGCTTGCTTGTGAAGTACTCACTGCCAACCATGTGCCTTCATGATAGCCAGCAGGGATGATAGCTGCCTTCTTTATCTTTCCACAACCATGCATGCATCCAAGTAACCTGGGACCACGAAGGGCTGCGCAGTCTAGGGGTTACGCATGTGGTGCAACTTGGTGATGAAGGAAGATGTGCCCTCCTCCTCACATCACCTGGAGCCTGCTGCTGGAGGGAAAGTGCTGCAATTTGCCGTGCCCCCGCAGCAGCACTGCAGGGGTACGAACAGGTAGCAGAAAAACCTACCTTGCAACGTAGGCGGCAAGGAGGGAGGGAGTGAAAGAAACCACTGAGTACACTGAGCTCCGCAGCCCTATGGGAGTGGTACCCCGTGCCACACCCCGTGTTAGACCCCGAAGCGAAGGTGGCGCGCCGCGAAGGAAACGCTAAGGAAGTGCAAGGGAGCGCAGAGACTTGAAGACTGCGTGTTGTGCTGCCGAGGGCCAGTGCGCAGCTCTTTATGGCGACTCTAAAGCCCCATGCGTGTCCCATGCAGCTCGTACATTTTGGATTCTGCGCGGGCTTTGAGTCTGGGACAGATGGGTGTGGCACGGGTTGGAGGGGGGCGTGTAACGGTTTTGGGGGGGTCGTGCCACGGGCAAGGTCGGGGCACGGGGGGGTCCGGGCCGTGGATCGGGGGGGGGGCCGTTCCACACGAGGGCCGTACCTCGGCCCGTGGTGGCCTTACCACGACCCGTACCCCGGACAGACCACTCCCATAGGGAGTGCTGCAGCGAGCATCTCCGTGACGCACTCGCCAAACAAAAGGCCGTGCTACGTCCCGCCCGCATCATCAGGCTCCACTACACACGCCTAGAGAGCGTCAGGCATGCGCGTTACGCCGGAAAGGGCCGTGTCGGGCCAGCTCAGGGTAGGTCGCGGCA
This sequence comes from Edaphochlamys debaryana, assembly GCA_016858145.1. Classification (NCBI taxonomy): domain Eukaryota; kingdom Viridiplantae; phylum Chlorophyta; class Chlorophyceae; order Chlamydomonadales; genus Edaphochlamys; species Edaphochlamys debaryana. Next base: position 194,294 of record JAEHOE010000150.1, read on the forward strand.
CTTGCGAGCATTCCCGCAAGGCACTCGCAAAACGGCCGTGCCACGTCCCGCCCGCACCACCAGGTTACAAACGCCTGGAGAGCGATGGGCATGCGCGTGACGCCGGCCTTTCAATTGGGTCCAATTCTTGGGGGATGTGGCCCCGGCAGGCCCCGGCCCGCCCTTGCAAGCGCGCGCGCGGGGGCCGGGGGACGGCGGGTTGTTGGTAAAGTCGTGCATTATATAAGACGCAGCCTTCAACAATTTCAAAGCCAAGCAAGAGAAGCAAGGCTCAGTGAACGTGGCTTTCCTACCCTCTGATGAGCGGTATTTGCCGACCGCTGTGTCCTTGCGATATAGGAAGTGTAAAAACATACATATGAGCCCTTCAAGTCGGGGGGGGGAGGGGAAAGGAGACACGGGAGGCGAGTTACGCGAAAAGCAAGGCCAGCAAATGCAACGAGTGCACTGGTCGGGGGGGGGAAGGGGGGGGGAGGGGGGTCCCGAACTGGGAGGGGAGCCCAAGGGCCCTTTCCTTTCGTAAAAGCGTGGTATCAAGCAGAGGCTAAACCGTGGGTGTGCCTGAGCACCACAGATCATAGGGATGGTGGTCGAAGGGTGATTTGTTTCTTCTGGAACGCAAACATCCTTCTGGTAATATAGTAGAGTACTTGGTGCTGCGAGAAAGGAAGTTTCGACAAGTCTGCGGGCAGCTGCGGAAACGCTGCGCACCGACTTCGGTCAAACCCCGCCCGCTCAAGCCCGGACCGAGCGCGATGTTGATATCGTTCTTCAGTCAATCCATATCTGTCGAGGAGAAAGTATTTGCAACACTTCGTCGCCGGTCGGCGTGGAAATGTGTTTCACCCCGACAACCATCCTTGGCCCCCTGCCCCCCCGAAACTTCGCGCGGAGCGCGCCACACGTCCCCGCGCTTTGCGCCCTGCCTGCACGATTTCCTATAGCCCAGCCATCTTGGGGCTCAGCCCTTTTATCCAGCTTCAAGGAAGCTGACACCCTACTTGTTACCCCCCCCCCCTGCGAATCCCAACACCGACTTCGGACCTTCCGGGCCCTCCCTCTTTGGTTCAGGCCAGTGCTGCTATCTTCCTGGGACTTGGCTCTTGGCTGTGTCCGAAAGTACTCCCTCCAGGGGTCGAAACTTTCGGTACATGTGCACGAAAGTTCGCTCAGATTGGCTTTCGGTTTCGGTACAAGGGGTTGGGGGAAATGAGACACGGGAGACGAGTTACGCGAAAAGCAGGCCAGCAAAGTGCGACGATTGCACTGGTCGGCAAATATCCGCAGGGGTTGGGGGGCGTCCTGCAGCTGGCATGGTCGTGCCCTGCACTAGGGCCCCTCGTCGGGAAGTGTTCCCCGCTACAGGAACCTTGATCCCTGTCTTTTCAGATCTGAGGGGGCTCTCAGGAGGCACCGTTCGGTGCGGCGTCAACATGATAGCCTTGTCTGAGAGTGTTCCCCGTCGAGCAAACCCCTGTCTCCTTGGCGTGCGAGTGCTCCGGGAGCGTGCAACTGCCACCGTGAGCACTTGTGTCAGGCAGACCTTGCCCGAAACGGGGTCAGCAGGGGCCGAAACCTTCGGTACATGGGCACGAAACATGGGTCTCCAGGGAAGAATCCTTCGTGACCCCTGCCATGCACGAAAGTTGCCAAATCCGTTTCGTGCAGAGCCCTCAGAATCGAAACTTGCACGAGAACGAAAGGAAGATAGCAGCACTGGTTCAGGCCCCTTGCAAGAGCCTTGTACCCATAGAAGTGTACAGTAGCCTGGGCGGCATGCCAAGGGCTTGCGCCGGCACTTCAATACTTATGACAGTCCTCGCTCTCTCACCAGGGGGGGGGGGTAGGAATGATGTAGAAGTACCCCATGCTTGCTTTGGAAAGAGCTTGGCCACAGGAGCCTAAATCCGCTTTCAGAATTGAAATCGAGGTTGTTATTGCAAAGATCCAGGCCCTCAAAATTCAGGGTGGGTGGGTGGGTCGGGGGGTCCGGAAACTTCCGTCAAGGGGGGCCCAGGAACTTTCGTCACGGCGGGCAGGACCCCTTCCGTCGGCTCCTGCGCTCTTCCAAGGGTCCATCAGGCGTGTATTGACAAGGTTTGAACTCTGGGTATGCCGAGCACCACGTTCAGCAGTCGGGAGGTGGGTCCAGGCCGGGCATGACCCGACATGTGGGCATGTCAGCGTTGCAGAACACGTGGGGGGGCCATCCCCACCGCCTCCTGTTGTGTGACACACAGCCACTTTGTCACACGAGCAGTCAGAAGCACTAAGCGTTTTTTGGTGGTAGGTTCAGCATGACCCTCTTTGCGGGTCGATGGACGCGTCCATGGTCAATGGACAGACGCCAAGACGTCTGGCCTTCGCCCCAAGACGGCTTGCAACGCAATAGCACACGTGAAGTGCAGTCCGAAGATGCAGGAATGAAAGAAGTTGCCGTACGTTTCTCGCATGTGAAGTGCTGCCGTACGCCGTACGGCATGGGTGGTGGGTGGGTCAGGGGGGCCAGAAACTTTTGCGCAATGGGGTGCAAAACTTTTGTCCCTACCCCCCCCCCCTGCTCTCACAGTGGCTCTCCACATTTCCCGGCCCAACGGCCCGCGCCGCGGCCCCCCTGCGGGCTGCCAGTGCTCTGCAATGTTGATGCACTTTGCTGGCCTTGCTTGTCGCGTCACTCATCTCCCATGTCTCCTTTCCCCCTGCGGGCTGCACCTGCGCCACCCGTCGCTCCGCAGTTGAAAGGCAAAAACGGATTACGTTATGGCCGTGTACGGCATGGGGGGGATCGGGGGTCGGGAGGGGTGGTGTAGGAAAGTAAGAGGCGGCACAGGGGCCTAAGCATAAATGTCGCAGCCCCATCGGCGATTCATGTAAATGTGACGCGCCCGGGCGCCCCCGCCGCCAGGCAGTGCCCAAGCTTATAAGCTTCTAGATAGAAGCGGGGTGCCGCCTACACTCAAGGGCAGCACGCAGGGGCAGCGGGAAGCCTTGGCCGGACCGTGTTCGCGTCGTCGTCCCGAGTTCTCGTGGCACGCTGGCGTGGCTGCACCGAGCCGCGCGTGCCGCCCATGCTGCATCCGGCGTGTCGCCTACACAATGCGGTTGCAGCGGGGTGCCCCTACTGCTGCGCAGCTCAGTGGCTTGCCCCGCATTCTGGCTGGGGATACGTCTGGCTACGCCTGCAATCCCCTGGGCAAGACTTGTGGCTCGTCAAGTCCCAAGCGTCCGGGGCATTGCATGAATGCACCGTAACACTGGCCAGCCGCAGCCGCCATGGGCACGAAGCGCATCGCGATTCCCCTCCGCATAGCCGAGCCCCTTGCCCATGCCTGACTACGCTGCATGGCCCCTGCGAATACAGAACCCCTAGGCCGCCGCGCGGTGTGCCGCGCACATACAGTCGATGCGCTGCCCAGCCTGGCAAGCTGCATCAGTGAGCCCCTGCAAGGCCCCTGCGAGCATAGAGCCCCCGGTCCATCCTTGCCCCCGCGCAATCAGTGGATGGTCCACGTGCTATATGTTAACGACAGCCTTCCCACCCCCAGACACCGCGTCCCCACACCCCTGTTGTGGCCCCGCCCAAGCCACCATGTGCCCCAAGTGCTCTCGCATGTCTCATTGCACGTCTAGCCCTGCACCTTCCTATACGTGGCACCCGACACGCACCCTCCGCACCTCATCAGGCTTCCGCCATGTTCCCTGCTTCGCTCCCACATCAAGCTCATACACTTCATCAGACAAGGCAGCCCCTTCTTTCTCAGTCGCAAGCGATAGGGATAAGGAAACGGACGCCAGCGAAAACGGACGGCATGGCGCCCGACAAGCTGCCACGCCTGCTCCCTTGCCTGCCTCCATCGCCTGCTGCCCCCGCCCGCCTGAGCGCACGCTCCACGCTGCTTCCCCCCCAGGGCCGGGGAAAAGCGGGCGCCTAGGAGAGGGCCATGTAGCCCTGGCCGATGGTGATGGCGCACAGGATCTTCTCCCGCAGCTCGTCGCGGGACACGTAGCGCGGCAGGTCCAGCTGAGAGCGGGGCGGCAAGAGTGCGGGGGTTGGGGGGTGAGTAAGGGAGCTGGCGAAGAAATATGCAGCAAGGGCAGGCTGGTCCTGGGATACGCTGGGAGCGCTGCCCCCCTCCCTGCGCGCAACCAACCAGCACAAGGCCCGAATTCCGCACCTGTCTGAAGCACGTGTGCGCCGCGGGCAGGCGCGCGGTGGTGTCGTTGGGGTCGTACATGCGCTCCACCGCCACCATGTGGAAGGCGGGGTCCAGCGAGCCAAAGCCCTCGGCGGGCATGCCGTCGGAGCCTGAGCGGGCGGGTGGGAGGGGAGGTGGGGTTGGGGCAGGGGCCCGAGGGCTCAGGGCGGAGCGGGTCAACACGCAACAGCGACAGATTCCCCACCGCAACTCTACGGCCCGGCGCACGCCTATTGAAGTGGCCAGCGATGCTGCACTGGGCCGCCTGCAGCTGCGGCCCCGCGTCGTCGTTGCTGCCCCGGTCGCAGGTCCTTCCCCCCGCAATTCCCCATCCGCCCCGCCTCACCCGACCAGAACTGCAGCAGCTGGCGGCGCTGCACGTCGTCGAAGGACTCGGCCACGTCCCAGAACCAGGCGATGATCTCCTCCTTGCCGGTGTAGCCGTCCTCGTACCTGGGGATGGGGACGAGGGAGGCAGGAGTGGAGGGGCAGACGCGGCGGTCAGGGGACACCGAGAGATGCAGGGGGGAGGGCGAGCGGGTAGAGGTTGGGGACGGGGCGCGTCGGTCACAGGGCTCGCGAGCAGCAGGGATGAGGGATGGGCCAGACAGCCGCGCAGGCCGCCCAGCCTAGCGCAGCTATCCGCAGGCAGGCTGCCACGCCTGCTGAACCCACGCCCCAAGCCCTGACCGCGCCTCCTTTTGCCTCAACAAACCAAGCTCTGGGCCCGCGACCCCTGACCACGGGCGCGCACGCACTTGCAGTGGCGCTTGAGGTCCTGGATGTCGATGCGCTGCTCCCCGCACACCAGCAGCTGCATCTCCAGGCTGCTGAAGGCGTACTTGTCGAGCAGGTCGCGCGGCAGCAGCGAGTGGAAGGCGTCGATGAGCGCGCTCATCTGAGCCTCCACGGCGCCCACCAGCATCTTGTGCGCCTTGAGCAGCACGTACTCGCGCTTGGTGCTGTTGGTCACCTGGGGGCGAGAGGGGGAGGAAGAAGGGGCGTTTGTTGCTGAGCGAGATTGCATTGCCTGCGCCAGGGAAGCGACGCTTGAAGGGGGCCGGGGGAAAGAAGAGTCGAGGTGATGGAGACACGGGTCGAGGTAGGGTAGAGGCATGGAAAGGGCAGCAGGGCCTGGGCGCGCAGGGCATGTGCGGGAGGCCGTGTCCATGCCCTCAGCCAGCCCCTAGCCCCACCTTGATGTGCTTGCCGCCGGGCTTGAGCGGGATGGCGTTGGCGCACACGTCGTCGTTGTCCATGCACGCAAACGGCGAGGCCGCCGTCACGGCGGCGCCGCCGCCCGGCGCCAACGGGTTAGCCGAGGCGCCGCCGCCGGCAGTGGGCGTCGACACCTCGCCCCCGTCGGCCGCCAGGGAGGAGGACGGGCCCGCGCCAGCGGCATGGGCCGCAGCCGCCACCGCCGAGGCTGCAGGAGGGGAGAATGAAAAAGGGTTGGGACGTCAAGCAAGCACTGGGCAAAGTTGGAAGCCGGTCACAGGGCGTGCCCGCAATGGTGTGCCAACCCTAGGAACCGGTACCGACCAAAGCGAACCGGCGTGCACGCATTAGCACGCGCGCAGCTGCAAGTGGTGCTTAGCCTAGGGCCCACGTCGGCCAAGCTGGTCAGCCGCGCTGTGCAACCTAGGCAGCCTATGCCCTGCGCACCTGCCGCGGCGGCCGCGCTGGCGGCCGAGCTGCCCGCCGAGGGGTGCTGGAAACTCCACACGAAGTTCTCGAAGATGAGCCCGTCGATGTCCATGGACAGGATGGACATGAGCGAGCGGAACTCGGTGGGGTCGAGCTGCTGCAGGTCCACCAGGCTCAGCGGGTTGCCCAGCAGCAGCTTCCAGAACGGCTCGCACAGCGGCAGGTTGAGCGTGATGGGGCCCAGCTCCTTGCCGCGGGCGGCCGACTCCACAATGGCCTGGGGAGTGGGGTAGTGGTGGGGGAGGGGGATGGAGCAGGGGCGGCGTTGGAGAAAGGGTCGAGGGGAGAGGAAAGAAGCGGGTGCCAGGCGCTCTTGGATTGCCAGCGCTGACTGCGAGAGGGGGAAGGATACTGGTGCGTGCCGCAGCCTTGGAGAGCGCTTTCCCGCTCAGATCTCGCCACACACCTTGGCCATGAAGAGGCCCACGAAGGCGAACTTCTTTAGGTGCGCCGGCGAGGACGAGGTGGGCGTGACGTAGAGCTGGTTGCGCTGCGGCCCGGCGGTGTAGAAGAGCTCGGGCGAGCCGCGCGAGATGGCCGAGGAGAGCGAGGAGAACCACTCGCGCGTGACGCCGCCGCTGTCCATGCCCGCCTCGCCGATGAAGGTCACCTTGAGCGGCTGCCGCCACACGGCATGGCCCTTGCCCGCAAAGATGGCCACAGAGTCCTTGAAGCAGCGGTTGCGACGGATCTGGGGAGGGGCGGAGGAGGGGAAAGGAGGGCCAGACAGGGCAGGTCAAGGCGAGTGCTGCTGTTTGGTTCCTGTTGAAGAAGGCCCCCAGCTCCAAAGCGGCTCTCCGCTCCAGCGCCGCCCCCAGCCCGGCACTGCCTCCTCCTCCCCCCCACCTCGAGCTTGTGCACGGGCCCCTCGGCCGCCAGCTTGGCCACCTCCTGCAGGAACATCTTGCGCCGCATGCGGAAGTCCTGCCGCACCCAGCGCCGGTGCACCGCGTCCACCAGCCCGCCGCCCGCGCCCCCGCTGCCGCTGGGCCCCGCCATGGGCCGCGGCTGCAGCGGCAGCATCAGCATCTCCTCCACCTGCTCCCAGCTCAGCGTGGCGGCCGACCCCAGGGTCACCAGCCGCCCGCCCAGCTCCTCCAGCGCCGGCAGCACCTCCGACTCCAGCGACGACACGCCGCCCGGCACGGCGCAGCGGAGGGCCAGGGTCGCGAAGGTCTCGGCCCAGGCCGCCATGTCCTGGGTGGCCGGCAGGCGCGGCACCAGGTTGGGCAGCGTGTTGGCGGCCAGGGCCTCGCGCACCGCCGACAGCAGCCCCAGCGGGCCCTGCTCCGTCAGCAGCTGCAGCAGCACCACGCCAAAGGCGTAGAAGGACGTGGGCGCGGCGGCGTCGGGCGCCGAGAACAGCGCGGCAGGGTCCGTGTAGGCCATGTCGCAGTGCAGCGCGGCGCCGCCCGTGTTGCTGCCCGCAGCGGCGGCGCCCGAGGGCGGCACGGAGAGGGAGGCGTAGGGGCTGGCGCCGGACAGGCCGAAGCCTAGGCTGGAGCCGGCGCCCGTGAGCAGGCTGCCGCCTCCGTCCCCCAGCGGCCCCAGCGCCGCCTCCAGCTGGTTGAGCAGCACGGGCAGCATGGACAGCTTGCACTGCTGGGCGTCCACCTGGGAGGGAGGGAGTGGATGGGGCGGGGTTGGTGCGTGGGTGGGTGGCGAGGGGAAAGGAGAGGGCCTAGGAACTGGGGTGCTGCGAAAAGGCGAGCTAGCGAGGGAGAGCGCACGGCCCCGGCTGTGCCCATACAGGGGATTGTCAGTCCAGCACAACGGGCCGCACCTGCACGTTGGCGGGCGACACGAGCGAGCGCAGCGCGTGCGGCGACAGCAGCAGCACGGCCGGCTGCGCAGCGGCGGCGGGGTCGGCGCTGCCCACGGAGGAGGGCCCCGCGTCGGCGAGCGTGGACGGCACGTCATTAGCGCCCGCGCCCGCGCCGCCCGTGGGCCGCAGGTCCTGCAGGAAGGCCAGGGCCTTGCAGATGTCTGAGCCCACGCGGACCACCTGCTGCCAGCTTAGCAGCCCGCGCTCCAGCCGCGTGTGCAGCGACTCCTCCCCGAACGCCTCCTCCACCACCCACAGCACCTGGTGCTGCGGCATGGTGGGCTGCGTCTGCAGCCCCAGGGCCCCGCGCTCCGCCGCAAGGGATGCGGAGACCGAGGGCGCGCTGCTGCCGCTGCCGCCCGCCTCCTCCAGGTGCTGCAGCAGGCTGGTGGGGGCGGCCTTGAAGGGCGAGGGCGAGGGCGAGCGCATCGGCGCGCCGGCGCGCTGCGGCGTGACGGCGCGGGAGTTGTGCGGGGGCGTGTGGGCGGGGGTGGTGGGGGCCGATGCGCCGCCGAAGGTGTCGTCCTCGGCCCAGGCGATGGGCACGGTGGCCTGCTGGATGCAGACCCCCAGCACCGCCGTGATGTTGGGGTGGCTGATGCAGTAGCGGCTGTAGGCCCGCCGCAGCTCCAGGTACGACACCAAGTGGCTGATGGGCACCTTCCACACGCGGACCTGGATCGGGTGGCAAGGAGAGGAGGAGTTGAGAGCTTGAGACAGCTTGTGTTTATGAAACCACGAGGTGCATAGGGCCGCCCGTGCGGGCTGTCACTGGGCAGCTCGCCTAATGCACTCAGCCCCGATGCAAACCCTGCCCACTCACCTTGACGCCCTTGAAGGTGCCCATGAACACCTCCCGCCCCTCCACGGTGACGGGCGCGGACCCGCCCACCATCATGGCCTCCACCTGCGACGGAACGGAGGCGGGAGCAGGAGCAGGGGCAGGCGCAGGCGCAGGAAGAGTGGGTGCAGGACACGGGCGCCTTGATGGAGCAAGCTCCAGCGGCTCAGCCTTGAAGCAGCAGAGCAGCCCCTTTCCCCGCCAGACCTGCCCCTGCCCTCCGGCCCCAGACACGCCCTCCCTGCATCCTGCTCCCCACGCTGCCTCCCCAAGCCCCCGCGCCCCGCCCACGCAGCCTGGCCCCACCTGCTCCACGTTGAAGCTCTGCACCGTGCTCACGGCGTCCAGCAGGTCGTCGAACTGCGTCTGCGGCATGGACACGTGCAGGCCCAGGCTGGCGCCCGCGCCCACGTCCAGGCCCAGGGGCAGGCCCTCCACGTCGTCCTCGTCGTCAACCTCGTCAGTTGCCTGTGAGCGGGCGGGGAAGAGACGGAGGGGATGCGGCGAGGTTGCGGTAGGCGGGAGGTGCGCGAAGGAGCTGGGCGCGAGGTACATGCCTCGAGCCAAGCATCGTGCTTGTCACGTGAACCAGCAAACACGCCGAGGCTGCAGAGGCACCAGTGCCGCCCGCCCCCCAGCCGCGACCTCCCAGCCCAAACGCGACTGGCCCCCACCTGGTCGTGCTCGTCGTCCGCCACGTTGTGCGTCAGGCCGCCCGCGGGCGCCTTGCCGCGGCCTGCACGGGCACCGCCCGCGCCGCCGCCGCCCGCGCCAGCGAACGGCGCCTCGCCGGGCCCCCGCCGCCGCGGCACCTCGTCCCACATGTTGAACCCGCCCGTGTGCGCGTTGCCGGCCGCGTCCGGGTCCGCACTGCTGACCAAGCCCATCTGGCTCCGACCGCGCGGCGAGGGCTTGGCACCGGCCGCCGCGTTGATCGAGGCCGCGGCGCGGCGGCTCTTGTCGCGCATCACGTTGCGCACATCGTCGACGCCCGAGAGGCGCAGCGCCGCAGCCCCGCCCGGGCCCATGGGCGAGCGAGGCGGGTGCGTGGCGCCCGAGGGGTGCGACGCCCGCACGGGGGAGCTCACGAGCACGGGCGAGCGCAGGACCGAGGCCGAGGAGGCTGCCGCGGGCGAGGGCGCGGATATGGTGAGGCCGCCTGAGCCCAAGGCGCCCTCCAGTGGGGTCAGTGTCGCGCTCGGGGCCACGGCGGCTGCAGCCTGGGCCAGCAGGTTGCTGCGGGCAACCACGCCCTCCAGCTCGCCTGCAGGAGAAGGACACAAACTTTCGGTAAGTGCGTATGTAAGGCAGCCCAGACCCGCCCTTCCCGCTTCCCGCCGTCGGCATACACCCATCCCCTGTACCCCCCCGCTGCCTCATCCCCCCTCACCGATGCGCTGCATGGCCGCGCTGACGCGCTGCTGCATCTCGGCCGCCTCGAACGAGCGGATGGCGGCCATCTCGGCGCGCGCGGCGTCGATGCCGCGGCGGCGCTCGCGCTGCTTGATTCGCACAATGGCCTCCTGCACCTCCCAGGGCGTGGGGTCCTCCAGCTCCCCGAAGTCGCCCGACACGTGCGTGATCACCTGGGGGAGGCAAGGAGCGTGAAGAGCGCGCCAGCGGAACGGGCCTCGTCGTCAAGATATGCCACGCCTTTGGCCGCAACAGTCCAAAGCCCGCGTGCCTGCAGGGCGCAGGCCCAAGGTGCCGCTAGAGAGCAGCCCAGCCCGCGCCCCACCTCGCGCTCGAAGTCGTGGGGGTTGGCGGAGCGCGTGACCAGCAGTGCCTCCTCCTCGATGACCACCACCATGCGGCCGCCGGGCTTGAGCAGCGACAGGAAGGTGGGCAGGTCCTCCTCCGACAGCGAGGCGTCGCAGTAGATGGCGTTGTAGGTGGTGCCGTCTGTGCACTCGGGGATGAGCACGTTGGACAGGGACAGCTCCACGGAGGACAGGCACCTGGGGGCGGGGGCGGGGAGCGAGGAGGGAGAGAGGGGTCAGCTCAAGGGTCCGCGTCGGCGCACAAGCGCAGACTAAGGGGGACCAAACAAGGTCAAGGGTAGAGGCGTCAGGTTGTTTGCATGTAGGATGTTGGCGGACAAAAGGCAACCTAGAGGCCGCAGCCCGCGCGGACGGCGGCTCACTTGGCGGGGCTGCAGCCCAGCGTGGTGACCGCCAGGCTGGAGCCGGGCGCCCGGTCCAGGGCCGCCAGGCGGTCGCGCAGCTGCTTCATGTTGGAGCGGGCGGCCTCCAGGCGGGAGGACACGCACTCGATGCCGTGCACGAGGCCTGCGGGCGGGGGAGCGGTGGCAGTAGAGCATCTCCAAGCGCGAACACACAAACAACTGGGTGCCGGTAGAAGACAGAGAATGAGGGTAAACTCTACCAGGGCATCAACTCCTGCTGATGACCGGTGTGCTGGTTGTGGCTCATCCGAATCGTTCCCAAACTTAGAAACTTACCCTTCTCGCCCACAAGGCAGGCGGCCAGGGCGGTCACGTAGCCGGTGCCGCATCCCACGTCCAGGAAGCTGGGGCCCGAGGGCCCCGCGCCGCCCGCGCCTGCACCACCGCCGGCCCCGGCCCCAGCGCCCGTGGGGCTGAGCGCCAGCTTCTCCAGCGCCATGGCCACGAAGGAGGGCGGCGGCAGGGTCATGGTAGAGCCGTCAGACATGCGCACCGTCACCTTCTGGTCCCTGCAGGGGTGCGGAGAGGGTGAAGGGCGGAGCAGAGGGCGCAGCATGTCAGCAGAGTAGCCCTTGGTCAAGAAAGGGATGTGACAAAGGGGGTCAAGGCCTGCAAGCCCGGGCTGGAGGCACGCGCCCTCCGTTCCCACCTGAAGGCCTCCCGGTGGCGGTCCTTGGGCACGAACAGGTCGCGCGGGATGACGAGCATGGCGGCCTCAAGGCGGGGCGGGATGATGCAGCCCTTGGCCTTGAGGATGTTGACCAGCTCCTCGTTGGTGTGCTCCGACTTGCCGATGGGGCCGGGTGCCAGCGAGGCCTGGGAGGGGGGGTGCAGAGGGGCAGGCCGGGGCACGGCGGCAAGGCCTCAGCATGTATATGCACCGAGCGCACTTTCTATCATAGAGTGCCGACAAACAGTACGCGCAGAGCAAGACGCGCTGTAGCCCTGACCCGACGCACCGACTGTCGCGAGCTGGTGATGGTGACGGCAGCGTGCAGCGGCCCCTTGACGCCGGCGATGGTGCCGATGGCGCGGCCGCCGTGGCTGAACTTGAGCGTGCCCTCCTTGAGGTCCAGCGTCAGCGTCACCTCGCACTTGCCGTCCACGAACGTGAAGATGGGCGCCGCCTTGCCCTTGTGCTTGGCGGTCGAGCCCCTGCCGCGAGGAAAGGCCAGAGCAGGCGCTTCTCGCTTCGGCCCCCTCACAACCAACCCTCAGAGAGCCATTACATGGCTGGCCCCAACCGTCCTCGTGCCCGCACAAGCTCCAGCAGCGCCAAAGGCTGGCCCCACCTGACGGGCTTGGCCACCATGGACCAGTTGGAGAGGTTGGTAACGTGGAAGTAGCGGCCGTTGACGTAGAAGTAGCCAAAGTAGTCCAGGCCGATGCCGCAGTGCTCCTCGCCCAGCGAGCGGTTGAGCTCCATGGAGGGCGGCGCAACGCCCACCAGGAAGTTGGCGGGCTGCGTGTACGGCGTCTGCTGCTCCAGCCTGCGCAGGTACGACAGGGGGGTCGGGGTGAGGTGTGAGGGGTGAGAAGCCGCACCGCAACCAAACTGGGAAACGCGAAGAGAGCGTCGACAAAAGGGCAAGCACGGCCTGAAACGAAGATCCCAGTGCCACGGAAGCGGTGCCCAACGTATCCAGGGTTTCATCCACGCACCTGACGATCCAGCTGTGCACCTCGGTCTTGCAGTACTCGCGCAGCCCCATGACGGTGGCCTGCCCGCTCGTCTCCTCCACGGCGCCCGTGGCGGGCGACACCACGGGGCGCAGCGTGCAGGAGGCGCCGTCGGCCGACAATAGCGCGTGCTTGGAGGCCTTCTGCGGGTTCCAGCGCAGGCTGTGCGCTAGGTCCACGAACATGGAGGACGAGTGCAGCGTGATGGAGTCCATGATGTTGTCCAGCGACACGTACGGCCAAACCTCGTCTGCAGGGGCGGAGGGAAGGGTCCGGCAGGGGGTCAGAGGAAGCACGTCCAGTGACAGGCAACAAAGCACGGGAGCCTTGCAGCTTCCAGCTTGGGCGGGCGGGCTGAAACAACTGTTTTTTTGTGCGTTGGCCTAAGACAGGAGCTGAAAGCGAAAAGAGGCGCGCGGCTAGCTAGGTGCGGGGCCTGTCGATGGCCCCTTGTTTGGCTCCTCACCGGGCAGGCCGTCGCCGGCGCCCTGCAGCATGTTGTTCTTGAGGAAGGAGATGTGGCGCTGGTCCATGTCCAGCTGCACCGAGATGAGGTCGCCCTCAGCGTAGGGCTCGGCGCAGCGCGTGATGAGCTTGCCCGCCACGCGGATGGTGCCGTTGGAGAGGTAGTAGGTGCGGTGCTTCATCTCCTAGGGGCGAAGGTGAGAGGGAGCGAAGGGGGAGGGAAGCGCGTGAGGGCAGGAGGACAAGGTTGGCTGGAAATTGCAGGCTGGAGGGCAGACGGCAGAAGGCTGTAAGCACGGTCACTGCCCCTGCCAACGTGTGCCTCCACCCCGCACCTGCGGGTCCGCGTTGAGGTCGTGCCCCCCAACGGTCACGCCGATGAAGAGGTTCGAGTCCTCCACGTGGTTGATGTACACGTTCCAGCTGGGGGAGGCACCGCGGGGAGGGCAGGGGCAGTGAGGGCGGGGCACAAAGAGACAGAGAGCCGGCTGGCAGCGTCGTGCAGACCTCCAAACCCCAGCATATTGAGACGCGAAGCGCAAGGCCTGGAGCTGCCCCCAAGTGCCCTGGCATCTTGCAGTTGAGCAGTGAAGGAGCGCCCAGCTGACCACCCACCTGTGCTGCCCGCTGGCCAGGCACAGGGTGCCCAGCACGGTGGCGTAGTCGCCGCCCTCGTTGGACATCTTGGTGACCGTCAGGCCGTCAATCACGTTGAGGTCCTTGCCAGCGCGCGCCTCGTCCCACCTGGGCGGGTTCCGAGGCAGGGTGGAGGCGAATGCAGAGGCGGGGCGCGGGTCGGCGCAGCCAAGAGACCCCTACACAACCACCTGGCCATGTCTGTGTGTGCCAACCACATTTGTCGCAAGGGTAGTTGTTTGCCCTCCTCCCTCCCGCCCTCACCTGAGCTCGCCCGTGTACTCCCCCGTGTTGAGCACGGTGGGGCGGTTCTGGATGGTCACCTTGCTCTCCTCGCTGCCCATGGTCACCGCCGCCACCAGCGGCCCCCGCACGCCCTCGAAGGCCGTGCCCAGCAGGCTGCCGTTGCGCGCGAAGCGGATGCAGCCCAGCGCCAGGTTCACCGACACCGTCAGCACGTCGCCATTCTTGAAGGGCTGCGTGAACTCCTGTGGGGCGAGGAGGGAGGGAGTTGGGCACACGAGAGGTGTGGGACAGGGAGAAGGAGCGTTAAATTGGGGTCACCCAGACACCCACACCCCGCATCCGGACTGCACTGGCAGGCCCACGCGACATCGGGCTCAGGAGCCTCCCGCCAAGGCTCAGCTTGTGCCACCCGGACCCCATCGCTGCCCAGCTCCAACCCGCCCCACCCCCCGCCGCCCACCAGCCCCACGCACCTGCTCGCGCCCGTCGAAGCGTTTGTCTCCGTCCGAGTGCAACGCCCAGCCGCAGCCCGCGTCGCCCACGCAGCGCGCGGGGTCCATGCCGGGCGGCGCCACGCCCACCCACACGCCGTCGGGGCCCAGCGTGTCCAGTATGACGTGGAACTCGTGGCTGCCCGTGCCGCTGCGATGGTGACCAAGAGGAGAGGGGAGTGAGGGGAGCAGTGAGGAGATGAGCGACGGTATGAGGGTAGGGGTGCCAAACACAAAGTACTTCCGGGTCAACTGACAGACGCGGCACGCTCAAGGCCAAAGCCCGACCCCTGTCACGCCCGTCAGGACGTGGGCGGGGCGCACCTGTACTGGATGGTGCCGCGCACGGTGGAAGGGCCGTTGGAGGTGGACTTGGTGGCGGTGAGGCAGTTGGAGGAGAGCTCGATGTCAGGGCCGCGGTGCTGCGTGTCCCACTCCATGTCAGCCAGGTGGCGCGGGATGCGGTTGAGCAGCAGCGAGTAGCTGCCCAGCAGAGTGATCTGGTCGCCCTCCGAGTCGCACGACACGAAGGGGTACAGGCGGCCGCGGATGCCGCGCGCGCGGCCCTGCTCCACGCCGTTGCGGAAGAAGATGATCTCGCCCTGGGGGTGCGGGGGGGCATGGGGTCAGCAGCAAGCAAAAAGGATGCAGGGGAGACCGCTCCCTCACCCCCCTGTCGCCGCTCCGCGCCACAGCTGCGCGTCCCGGCCATCAACCCCCAACCCCCGTCCCAGGCCCCACCTGAATCCCCCGCTCGCCTGCGCTGCACGCCGGCTCCCACCCATTTGCCCCGCCCATCCGTCTCCCCGCCCACACACACCTGGTCTGCGTCCAGCACGCAGCCCACGGTGTCGCCCTTCTGGAAGTTGGCGGCGTTGGTGGCCACGCGGCGGCCGCCCACGCGGATGACGCCGTTGGACAGGTAGTAGGTGCGATCGCGCAGGTCCTGGGGTGGACGGGTGGGTTCGGGCGGGTGTTAGAAGGGTAATAGTGCGGTTACCGTCTGACAAGTAGCACAGCTCAAGTCAGCAGCCAGGAGCCAGCCGGCGAGCATCCACGCCCCAGCTCGTTACCCCTCCCAGAGCCCTCCCCCTGGCCGCACCTGCGGGTCCTGGTCCAGCGGCATGCAGCCCCTGCACACCCCGATGAAGATGGAGTCGGGCTCCGACAGATTGTTCACCTTGATCAGCCACAGGTGCACGCCAGAGATAAAGCCTAGGGAGGGAGAGGAACGGGCCGGATGGCACGAGGGTCAGAAGCGGGATGGGGGGGCGGTAGGAAGGGGAAGGACGGCGCTACGCACACTTGCCGAGGGTCATGTGGGGCGCTTGGTGCTTCCCCACCACACCCCCGACGAGGCCAACAGCCGACACGCCTGCACCTGCCGGCCCCAGCCTGCCCGTGCCCCGCCCTCGCGCTCACCCTGGTTGGCCAGCACGGTGCTGTAGTCGCCGTAAACCTCCGACACCTTGGACACCGAGTGCCCGTTGAGGCGCAGGTCGCCGCTGCAGTTCTCCGCATTCCAGCGGAGGTCCAGCTGCCGCAGCTTGGTCAGGTTCACCAGGCCAGCCTGGCAGTTGAGGCCGGGAGCCTGCGGAGCGCGAGAGATGCATCGGCATCAGTACGCCGGTGACACCGCCTTCTTGGCTAGTTTGCCCCAAGGCCCTCGCGGCTGCCTCTACCGCATCGCCCTTTACCTGGGCCCAGCCTCCCGCATAGCACACCCAGCGTGCTGCCCAACCCCTTCCGTGGCCTTTCGCTCTTCCCTTTCGCATCCCGCCTCCGGCTCCCCGCCCAACCGCCCTCGCCCAACCCCCCTCGCAACCTCCGCAGCACCCCTCGTGCGCTTGCCTGCACGAACGCGATGGCGGGTGACACGGGCGCGCAGACGCCGGTGAAGGCCGATACGATCAGGTGGCCGTTGCGGAAGAAGCGCACGTAGCCGGCGTTCAGGTCCAGGTCCACGGTGATGAAGCAGTGCGCCGAGGAGCTCTCGGCCATGTGCGCCAGGCCGTCGCGGGGCGGCGGGGGCGCGTTCAGCGGCGAGGGCTGCGCGTTGTTGGCGGCATTGGTGCCTGGAGGGGGGTGCAAGGGGGACGGTAGGGCGGGGTGGGTGGGCAGCGCGCAGGCGCATGTGGGTCGGGGACGAGGCTTTGGAAGCGCTTTGCCGGAAGAGAGCCCCGACCCAGGTGCAAGCAGCGGCAAGCGAGCTGGCAGCATGCAGCCCAGTAACACTCTGCCACGGACGCCGTCCCCGCCAGCCCCGAGCAAGGGCCGAGCTCCAGCCGACCCCTCGGACCCACGCCGACCGCGCTCACCCGGCAGCCTCATCCACGCGCCCCATTTGCCCTGCGGCCTCGGCACCGATGGCGCCGCGTCCACGCCGCTGCTTGGCCCCGCCGCCGGCCCCGAGCCGGACGGCCCCGCGCCTGCAGTCGCGTCCAACCCAGCCGACGGCGCAGGCCGCAGGCTCGACCCCGACGGCCCCGCCCCCGCGCTGCCGCTGCCGCCCGCCCCCGAGCCGCTGGCGCCAGAGGTCAGCGCGCGCAGGGGGCCAGCGAAGTTGGCCAGGATGTTGGAGCCGTTGGTGGTTGGTGTGTCCATGGAGGAGGTGACGATCCCCACGTAGATGTGGGTCGGGTGCGGGCCGTAGTTGTCCAGCTGCACCGTCCAGCGGTGCCGCCCGGACGTGAACACCGTCGAGCCGTGGAACTCCACGCTCGTGCCGCAGCCCTGCGCGCAGACCATAGAGTCCCCCTTGATCAACTTGCTGTGTTGCCCTCGCGAACCCGCTACGCTAAACCCCCCACAAACCCCGTGGGGCAAGCCCCAAGCCCCAGCAACTCCAAGAATCCCTCTTCCCATAGCAAACCGCCCGGGGTAGACTAGCCATGCCCGGGAAACTAGTCCGGCCAGCAGCAGCGGCCCTACCTGCGTGTTCAGGTTGACGGGCGTGGTGGCTGTCGTGTGGTACTTGACGCACGTGTCCAGCTCGCACAGCTGCGTCTCCGGCGCGCCGGTGGGGGTGGGGCTGTACCAGGTGTACAGCGGGCTGGGCGTGGTGGCCTCGTGCAGCGACACCGACATGCCCGGCAGCACCGTCACGAAGGGGTACATCTGCAGCGATGAGATGATGGAGCAGGGCAGCGACGACTGCAGCAGCACCGCGTCGTTCAGCTTCAGCGTGGCCATGATGACCGGCTGCTTGTCCTCGCGCGGCGCCAGCTCCAGGCTCAGCACGTCTCCCGCCTCCACGGTGCGGTGGGTGGAGGTGGAGGAGATCATGTGCAGGGGCTTGCGGGACACCGAGTCCACCGGCACGCCCGTGCTGGGGGGCTTGACGCCGGCGCCGGCAGGCACGCCCACGGTGGCAGCCGCCGCAGCCCGCGGCGCCTTTGCCGCGCTGGCTGCGGCCGCAGGGGAGGAGCCGGGCCGCGGGGGGGACGCGCCGGAGCCCGCTGCCTGCCCAGCCGAGGCCGCACCCGTTGAGGACGCCGAGGAACCGCTTGAAGCCGAGCCCGCGCTTTTCGCAGCCGCTATGCCTGCCCCCGCTGCCGCCCCACCACCGGAGGAAGGAGAGGTAGCGGCTGCACCCCCTGACGAACCAGTCGTCGAAGAGGACGATGAGGCCGAGCCACCAGGGGAGCCGGCACTGCTGGAGGCCCCCACCCCTCCGTCAGCGGAAGCGGCCTTCGCAGGGCTGGCAGCAGCAGCCGCTGAGCCCGCTGACGTCGTCGGCTGCAGCGCCGGGCACGCGCGCGTAGACGCAAGGCCCCACGTGATGTTGTCCACCGGGCCGAAGTGCAGGTCATCAATGCGGAACTTGACGGTAATCCCGCCACAGTAAGCAACATACTTCATCACTTCGAGCTCCAGGACCGCGTAAGTGTCGCGTGAGTTGCTGGTGCGCTGTGGCTGGTGCGCCTTCTGGCACTCCAGCTGCAGAGTCTGCGACGAGAGCCCCCGAGACCATCCTGGAATGAGCGCAGTTGACTTGTGCGCTCCGCGCTGTGCACCCTGCTGGGCTGCCGGAGTTTGCTGCTGAGTTGGACCGCCCGGAGCCTGCGCCGCTGCCGGGGGAGCTGCTGCGACCGCTGTCGCCGCAGGCGCGGGCACAAGCGGAGCTGTGAGCGAGGTCGCTGCCAACGAGGGCGCAGGCGTGGCCTGCAGGTGTGAATAAACAGTTGTTGGACGCGTGTTCCGGTGGGTAAGGGGGGGCAAACGGACTTGCCTCCAGCGAAAGCGCGGGCGGTCGCGTTGACGAAGGCAGGGCAGCCGGGCCTGTCGAGTGCGCACTGGCCAGCGCCGCTGGACGGGCGCTGTCCGCTACGGCAGCAGCCTGCATACTCCCTGCAGGTTGCGAGCGGTGGAGCGCGAGCCCTGTTGAGCTATGACCATGTTTGCTAGCAGCATCTCGCTCCCGGACGCACCTCCCATTTCCGCAGCAAACCGGCCCGCCTCCTCATACTGGCGACGAGGAGACGAGGGTCCTTGCCCCATCCTGGTAGTGGCCTCGCTTCCCGGAGGGGTCCCACTTCACACAGGCCCGGGCGCCGGGCCCGGGGCCCTGTCAGCTGCTTCTGCTAGCAAGTCTCCGGGTTCCAGGGTCTACCGCGAGTTGACAGAAGGAGAAAGGTGGTTCAGCGCCAGGACGGCATTTGGCTGGTCTCTTTCGCTGCCCCTCCTAATTCAAACGCAAGCTGTGTGGGGCCTATGCAGCTCCAAAGTACTGCTATGCGTTGGGGCCGGGACGTCCGGTGTGAGTCCAATTCGCCAAGAGCAGTACCAAAATTTGCTCGGCAAACATTCCAACGACCGTGCCTCAACGATAACAGAGCAGCCGTCCATAACGGGTAACGCTGCTCCAGTTGACAACTGGGAGGGCCACGCAGGTCTGACCCGGGTTTCGGGCACGTTCAACCCCGTATCCCCGCCCTCTTGGCCCGCCCCCCCGCCCCGCCCCCCATCCCGCAACCCGGCGTGGCCCTTGATGTCACCGTGTTGACGCAGCGCACATCACAGTGCTGCAAGAGCCCACCCCTACCATGCGTGCCTCCTCACTCTCGATCAGCTCGTCTCATCGACTGCCCCGTACCCAGGATTCGGATGTGGAGCATGGTGGCCTGCAAGTCAGGGCGGCGGTGGCAGCATGACCTACGCCAGGCTCTCGAATGCTCAAACACAGGCAGATAGCGTGCTGACCGCCTTGCTCCCCCCAGCTGTACCCCATCGACCCGGCTCCAACGTGTGCCGTGAC
Organism: Edaphochlamys debaryana; assembly: GCA_016858145.1. Taxonomy (NCBI): domain Eukaryota; kingdom Viridiplantae; phylum Chlorophyta; class Chlorophyceae; order Chlamydomonadales; genus Edaphochlamys; species Edaphochlamys debaryana. Next base: position 213,823 of record JAEHOE010000150.1, read on the forward strand.
CGCGTGGCGTGACCGCGTTCAACCTCCCCGCTTGTGCCCAAGCAAAGCGCAGGCTCCATCAAGGCGCTCCGGGGCACACGGCAGCAGGGTTACAAGTTCTGCCCGTGAGGGCGTTCTCGAGCAGCGACTCTAGACCTACCCTGATCTCTCTACCCCCCAGCCCCGCTTTCCTGCTGCTTGTCGCGCTCTCTCACCCCTGCTCTCGCCTAGAGCTTTGCTTGCGCCATGTACTTAAAATTATCCCTCGATCAAAACCGCTCGCATAAATGCAGAAAGAGATCAATCAGCGTTCGCAAACAAGTCTGTACTATGAATGGCTTTGCGTGCACAGCACGGGTCTGGCAGCTTGCATGCGCCCTCAGGCACCGCCCAACCAGGACCCCACCACCAGTTCTGACCACAACAGCCTTAGGGCACCGTCGTCTTGCTTAAGCGGCACACAAAGTTGATGCGCTGGTCGCAGTCCTGCCACAGCGCCTTGACCTCCTGAGACACCAGGGGGCAGAACTGCTCATCCGACCCCACTATCCGCTCGCGCACCCAGCACGTGGTGCGGGCGCCGCCGCACAGGGCACGCACCGCTGCCACCGAGTCGCCGTCAGGGTTGCGGCGGTTGAAGGGGCTCAGCTCAGCGCCCACGGAGGCACAGAAGGCAGCGGCGTCGGTGTAGTTGCGGCGGTTGGGCGCATCGCCGTTGTACAGCGTGTAGATCATGCCGTCGTTGGGGCCGGTCCAGTCAATGGTTGCGGGCGGGTTGGGGATGGCGGGCACAGGCGGCAGCTCCTCGTCTCCGTTAAGATTGGGGCGGTCAACCGGGCGGGCGGTACGGCACACCCAGCTGACGAGCTGGTTGCAGCCCTGCAGGTAGACGCGGGAGTCGGCGGCGCTGAAGACGGAGCACAGGCCGTCGACCGAGGGGTTGAACACCCAGGACGTGAGCAGGCGGCCGCTGCCGCGGCACAGCGCCTCCACGGCATTCGCGGAGGCGGGGTCCTGCTCAGGCATGTAGGACGCCATCTCCTGGCCCATGCTCATGCAGTAGTCGAGCGCCTGGCGGTGGGTGCGGCGGTTGCGGTCGGGGCCCGAGTACAGCACGTAGCGCCGGCCGTCAGAGCCGAGGCGGGAGTCCACCACCACGGGGGCGAGCTGCCAACGAGAGGGCACTGGGCTTGGGATAGACTCGGCGCCCTCCGAGTCGCCAAGCAGGGTGCGGCACACGAACGCAAGGGGCTGCCTGTGGGGTTGCAAGGGAGGGGTAGAGGAGAAGGGGTTCAGCAGGAGTCTACAGAACGGATGCGGGGGTAATGGATGAGCTAGAGTTGCATGTATGGCCCTCAGCCGGAGCCCCACGCCCTGCCCGGTTCCGCCGTTTGCCCTCACCCGCAGTCCTGAAAGTGGCTCTCCCCCCGCTGGTCGAGCATGGGGCACAGGGTGTTGTCGTCCGACGGCTCCTCGCCCAGCCAGCAGGTGGTCCGAGTGGAGCGGGCGCACAGCAGGTTCACGGCGTAGACAGAGTCTGAGGGGGGCGGGGGCCAGGGAGTGAGCAGGCAACGTGAGGCGGGGCCTTGCAAGGCGCAACACAACCACAAGCCTACCCAACGCAGGCCACACTACATCATACGTACTCCCTTCAGCCCCCCTCACCTGCTCCGTACAGGTCGGTGCGGTACGGCGAGTGCTCCATGCCGATGGCCTGGCAGTAGGCCGCCGCCTCGCCCCAGGTGCGCTGGGCGCCCAGGAAGAACAGCGTGTACACACGGCCGTTGAGGCCGACGTACTGCTTCTGGCGAGCGGGGCCGTCGGAGACCTGGGTGCCGTTGTCGCCCGAGGGAGAGGGGGTGGGGGGCGCGGCGGTGGGGGCGCTGGGCGCAGGGGCCGGGGTGGAGACGGCGTTGACGGGGCTGGCGCTGCGGCAGACGAAGCTGACGACCTGGAAGCAGCCCTGGAAGACGTCCTCGTTGAGGGCGGTCTTGAGGGCGCACAGCTGCTCGCCAAGGCGGTCGTTGCCGGGGCGCGTGGGCTCGTTGATCCAGCAGGTGCGGCGTGCGCAGAGGGTGGCGACGGCGTTCTCGGAGTCACCCACGGCCGGGTTGCGGTAGGGGCTGAGCAGCGAGGGCTGGCCGTTGAACTGCACTCCGTTGCAGAAGGACTTGGCGTCCTCCCAGGTGCGCATGTCGCCGATGAGGCCGGTCTGGAGCGTGTACACGTGGCCGTCAGTGCCGTTGTACGTGGCGCTCTCTGCGGGGCGGCGGAGGCAGGGGGCGTTGAGGGGCGGGTGGGGCTGGGAGGTTCAGCGAAGGCAGGTGAGACGGATGGCACTATTGTTAGTTATGGTAAGTCTTGGTAGAGGTGGATTGTGGCAGGGCAGTCGAAAGTAGTCTTGTGTTCAGGTCACGTCACCGACACGACCTGCTGCGAACATCCGCGAACCCCGGTGGCGCCATCTTCGCCCGCTGCTCCCCTTGCTACCCCGCACTCCAGTCCCATTGACCCACCTGCAAATGCCGTGGTGCCGAAGCAAGCTACGGCTAGGGCCGCGAGGGCCAGGGTTCTTGTGGCGCGCATCCTCGCGAGGATGGGTCACCGAGGGGGCAGGTGGCTAGGGTTGACCGGTGCTGGAGGGGCTTGCCGGGTATTGAGGGGCTGGTGTTGTTATGCTGGGATTGGTTGTGAATGGTGGAATGCAGCAAGCGCGGCTGGCTTTTATGGCGCAGGGCAACGATCAACGGTCGTGACCCGACACGACCCGGCCGCGCAGCAGGCCGCAGCTGCGATCTCGCGATCAGCGCAACGGGCCTTCCCAATGAACTTAGGCTGACAAGACACGATCAGGACTACAATGGTGCTGGTCGGTCCTGCAGCTCGCCCGCACTCGTGTCGAGGTCGATGGCTGGGAGCATGTCACATGCGACGCACACACACAGGCTGCCCCAGCCCCCAAGTCCTGACTCGCTGAGGCAGCCCTAAGTGCACCTTGTCGACAGCGACAGCTGCCCGCACCCCGGGACAGGAGGTGCCTCCAGCAAAGCGGGTGGGCTTCCCAGGGTCACGTCACCCCACGCCTGTCCCTCTCTCCCTTACTCGTGTGCCTGGCCACCCGCGAGCTCCTTCGCCGGCCGTGGCCAGCTGAGTGCGGACTACCATGCTGACTTGTACAGGTCCTGTCTGCAAGCAGACCTGCGTATCTGTCCGCTCCACCTGGGGTTATTATAGACAACGGGGCGAAGTGCCGCGTGACCTGGGGTGCCTTCCGGGGTCCGGCCTCCATCATTTCCGTGTCCTTCCCCAGGGGGGGGCCAGATCTTTCCGAAAATGACATCATGCCTCATCTGGATGGTGCTTGCGGAGAGGAGCCCAAGTCCGGTCCCAGGAATAAAAACGGAGGTTTTGTTGCGAAGTTATGGGGGGGCAAAGTTCTCGGTCGGTCGTCGGTCGGGGGGGCCCGGTGGGTTTCGTCAAAGGGGCCGCTTGGATTATGTTCCAGCTGCCCAGTGCACTCTCCGGCATCGGAAAGCATGCCCTGAGCGTGTATCAGGCATGGCCTTGTGTTGGCAGGCCATTCAACCCCTTCCAGCAGGCCGCGGGTCGGGACATGTCGGCATGGCAACCCTTCGACGCACACGTCGCTACCCCAGGCCGTCACCCCGGTGCTCCCGAAGTCCTCCGCCACCCGCAAGCTTGCACCCCGCGCATTATATGTCCAGCACGGTCGTAGCATCGCCCCTCAGTCCTGAGCTGACGGTCAATGGACGGGTCGGAGTCCATGGCATGGTCAATGGCTCCCGGCCACCTTGGGCAGCCGACTATGGTGTGTGCGCCCAGCGATAGAGCACGCAGGAAGGAGCATATAGACACAGGGACGGCTAAAATTGGAGTACAGGAAGGCCTTGTACGACAGTGTTGTACACTGTACGGGTCGGTCGGTCGTCGGTCGGGGGGGGTCCAGGGGTTTTGGGGCATGGTGTCCGTGGGTTTCGTTCCTGCCCCCCCCCTGCCTTCCCTCTTGCCAAGGGTGCCGACCTGCTCTCCTCCCCCATGACATCACACGATCAACAGCCTTAAGCAGGGCTGCTGCTGCCCTCTGAGATACGCAATACGGACGAAAGTGACAGGTGGTAACGCCCGATCGGGCAGCACAGCAGCCTGATACTGCAGGGGGCAACACCGCATGGGGTGACGAGTGCATGGGATAGGAAGTTGGATCCTTCGGGATGGGCGGGAGTGCGACGGGCGCGTCCTATTCCTAGGGGGGCCAGGGCGGAGTCGCCGGGCCGGCCGGGACCAGGAGCGTCTCCGCCGGGGGTACGTGCCTGCGCAAGAGCGCGTGCTCGCTCGCGGCCATCATATACCGGGAGAAACAGCTCTTGAGCTACAAGGCTACAGCGCCATCCTACCAGTAATTCTTCACATAGTTACTGCTGCCCTCGGGCTTCGGTGCCTCAATCTACTCCTAAGCAACGCGTGAGGGAGGACCTGCAGACCCGCCCTACAGCACCATGACTGCTTTACCGGCACCAATTCAATAGACCTACAGCCTGGTGCCAACCATGCACGTATTGCGTCCGGCTGTCTGAAGCGTCGCCCTTCCTAGAATTGGCTCAGCCCGAGCCCCATAACTCAATTATATGTCTGGACCCGGGAAAGAAGGCGTATCGGGGCGCTCGCCGGGTGAAGCGGAAGCTCAGCCGCGGGAGCATGCGCAGCATGGCCCCGCCAGAGTGCCCTGGGCCCGGCTGATCTCCTCGCACGCGCAGGCGAGTTCACGCGTCCACGCTAAATGTATGGCCGTCCCACTCTTGCACCCGACCCACACGTTGGCACGCGCCTCCCACCTTCCGCCCCCGCAGCAACCGAGCCTCGGCCTTCCCGCCAGCGACCGCGAGTCCTGGCTCTGGCTCGACCGCTCCAGCGGCTGCGTCACTCAGGAGCCAGCGCACGAGCGGCTGCCCGACTGCATGCCGCTGTGCCTGCTGGAGGTGGGGCCGGCGTTGGGGTTGGTCAAACGTAATGTTGCCGAGCGGCGTGCGGCGCAGTGCCGCGGCCTCCACACCCACCGCCACAGCCCCGACCCAGATCCCACACCTCCTCACTCCCCCTCCCCCGCCCTCTGTCACTGTCCCCTGACCTCCTCCCGCGATGCACCCCAGCTCGATACCGCCGCCGCCGGACCCGCCGCCGCGGGCGCCCCGCCCCGCGGCCGCCTGACCTGCCTTGCCTCCCGACTGGTGCGCGTGGACGGGCGCTACCTGTCCTCGGGCGAGAGCGCGCCGCTGCGCCCGGGCTCCGAGGTCAGCCTCTTCTGCAGGGCGCGGGCCCGGCCGGGCGCCGGGGCCGGGGCCGGGGCTGGGGCCTCGGCGGGGCCCGAGCAGGGCCCGGGCACGGGCCCCGACGGGTTCGTGTCGTTCTTCTTTATACCTGAGGCGGGGGCTGCGGTGGCGGGGGGCGAGGGCGGGGCGGGAGTGGCGGTGGGCGGTGAAGGCGCGGCCGCGCGGGCTGGCGCGGGCCCGGCCGCCTCCTCCTCCGCAGGTGCGGCCCGGGCGGCGATGATGGCAGCGGCGCTTTCGCGGGCGGGCCTGGGGCCTGACGTGGGCCCGGGGCCCGCGCGCCGGCCTGCGGGCCTGGGTGGGCTGGGGCTGGGGCCCCGGCAGGCGGCGGCGGCGGCGTTGGTGGAGGCCCGGGCGGCAAAGCGGCAACGCCCCGCACCGGGCGCTGGCCCCGCCCCGTCGGTCCCCGCTTCTGGGCTCCCTCTATATCACGACCCGCCCCAGCCCCAGCTGCAGCCGACCGCCTACCCGGGCCCCCCTCCTCCACAGGCGCAGCCCGCGGCAGCCCACAGCACTTACGCCTCCATGCCCACGCCACACCATGTAGACCGGGGCACTCCCGCGGGCTACCCCTACGGCCAAGCGCCTTACGGCCCCCCGGCGCCCTACGCCCCTTACGGACCGTACGCACCCGGGGCCGTGGGGCCGCCTCAGGCCCCGGCCTACCCCGGCTACCCCCCTCCTCAGGCCTCAATCCTCGGCCAGCCTCCCTACGCCACGTACCAGCAGCAACAGCAGCAGCCGCAGCCGCAGCAGCCGCAGCTGCAGCGGCACCCGTACCCTTGGCATCAAGTGGATCACGGCCATAGGCCGCCGTACCAGGCCCAGGCGCCGCCGCACCAGGCCCAAGCGCCGGGGCCCGGAGTATTGACAGACGCCTGGTACGGCGCACCGTACGGCACACAGCAGCCGCCGCTGGAGTTCACCGCCGCTGGGGGCTACGGCGGTGGCGGCTGGGGCCGGGGCGGTCATGCGCCCGGCTGTGATGCGCCGCCCGCCTACGCCCCGCCGCCCCATGCCCATGCCCCGGACCTGGCGCCCCCGGATGAGGCTCACTTTGCCGACTACCCCCAGCCCGGCGGCCCCTTCGCTGCCTCCGCCCAGCCCCCGCCGCCCCGCCCTGACGGCCCCCGGGCCGCCCCTCCGTTTGTTGCCTTGGCTGGCCCAACGCGGCTCGACATGCTCTCGCAGGAGCTGAGGGCGGGGCTGAGGGCGCTGATCGGGGGAGAGCCCGGGCCTGAGGCGGGGCCCGGGCCGGAGGCGGAGCTCGGGGTTGGGCCTGCGGCGGGGGCGCGGGCGGAAGCGGGGGCAGGGGCGGGGGCTGGAGGGGGCGGCGGTGACGGGGGCTCCGAGGATCAGACCCAGATCCAGGATGAGATCCAGCAGCTGGCGACATGGATGTTCCTGGACGAGCATCCGACGGAGGAGGAGACGTCGCCTGCCGACTTGGCCCCGGCCCCGGGCACCGCCCCCACTCCTGCTTCCGCCCCCGCCTCGGCCGGCTCCGCTGCCGCCGCGGATCCTCCCTTCGAGCTGCCCCCCTTTGCGCCCGCCCCCGGTCAGGCGCCGGGCGAGGCCTTCCGTCACTGGTACCGGGGACTCCCGGTGCAGGTGGGGCAGGGGGCCCCGGGGCTGGGGGCTCGCTTGGGAGGTCGCCGGACCCCTTCTTAACGTGTCACGTCGCTAGCCTATGCAGCTCACGCAGCACCTCCCCTACGTCTCCTCACGCACACTGATGACAATGGCCCTGCTGATGGCCCTTTCCAAACCCCTGCCCCTGCCGCCCCCCCCAGCAGGACAAGGTGCGCGCCACCGCTGCCCTGCGGCAGCGCAGCCGGGGCACCGCAGCGGGGGGGGGCCCGGCGGGGGCTCGACCCGGCACCGCCGCCGGGGCTCGGGCCGGGCAGCAGGCGCCTGCTCCCGGCCCCGCGTCCACCCCCGCGTCCGCCCCGGTGCCTGCGCCTGGGGTGGGCAGCCCCGAGGTCCGGCGGCTGAGCGGCGCTCTGGCGGCGCTGCGGCGAGCAGCGGCGGAGCGGGCCGGCTCTGGCGCTCCCGCGTCCCCCGACCCGGCGTTGGCGTCGGCGGCGGGGGCGGCGGCGGGCGCGGGTGGAGGGGCCAGGGCTGCCAAGCTGGCTCAGCTGGACTCCCTGCTCAAGGACGCGCTGGGCTCCCTGGCGTCCAAGGGGGTGGTGGCCGCGCCGCCACCTGCCGCCGCCGCCGCAACCGCCGCCGCCGCCACTGCCGCTGACTCATCAGCGCCGCCAGCGGCGGCGGTGGCAGGTGCAGCCGCCGGGGACGGAGACGCCGCGGTGGCGGCGGCGGCGGCGGGCAAGGCCGGGGAACCGGCGGCGGCGGGAAAGGCGGCGGCGGGAAAGGCGGCGGCGGCGGGGGCTGGCGGCGGGGCTGCGGGCGGGGGCCTGCTGGCTGCAATGGGTCTGAGCGAGGGGGCGCTGCGGCGGGTGAGCGGGGGTGGGGGTGGGGGTGGGGGGCGAAATGGCCGGGATGAAACGGATGGAACTGTGCTGTTGAGATGAGGCAGTCGAGGACGGAGGTTTGGGACTGGTGGTCTGCATGGTCGATGGATGTAGGCCCACGCCTGCCCCATGCCCGCAGCCCGCTTGCCCCCGCTTCCCTCGGCCTGACTCCCCTCTCGCCGCCCACTCCCGCCACCCCCCCCCCCCAGGTGCCCGCCTTCCGGGCCCTCCTGGCCGCCCGCCACCTCTCCGCACCCGGGGCCGCAGGGGCCGCAGGGGGCTCTGCAGCCGCAGGGGGTGCAGGGGGGTCGGCCTCCAGGGGTGCCCCGGGGGCGCTGGAGGCACTGCCGTACCACCTGGGCCAGGGGACCAAGGTGGGATCGCCCGGGGGGGGAGGGGCGTGCGGCTTGGGGACCCGGCAGGGGGCATACCGCACTCAAGTACAGCCACGAGTGACCTCCGCTCCCCTCTGTCCGTGCGGCTGAGGCACAAGGGCAGCTGGCCTGTGACGGCCCACGATGAGCCCGCGCCCGGTCCGCCCTCGCCCCCTTGCCTCGCTCCTTCCCCTTGCTCCCTTCCCCCTGTCACAACCATCCCCTCTCCCTCCCCTCCCCCCCCCCCCAGGAGCGGCTCCGCGCCGCCGCCCGCCTGCACCTGCGCCACCCCGCCTCCGCGCCCCTGGCCCGGGACCTGGCCTGCCTCAGCCCCCGCCTGCTGCTGCTGGGGCCGCACGGGGCAGACATACTGCAGGCGAGGGGGGGGTGGTGGGGGGGCGATCTGCGACGAGTTAGAGACTGGAGAGCCCCAAAGGCGGGGTGGGGTGGGAGGGTGGCACACAGCACAGCCCACACAAGGGCAGCCCGCACATCAGGTTCTTCAGTTGCAGCCAGTCTTGCTCAACTCATCAATTATTATTCCTAACCCGCAGGCTGCCCTGGTCGAGGCCCTGGCGGCTGAGTGCGGGGCCCGCCTGCTGGTGTTCGACAGGACCGCCCTGGGCCTGGAGCCGGACCCGCTGGGCCCGGGCGGGGCCCTGGGGGGCCCGGGGCGGTTGGGCGCGGACGAGCGGGGCCCGGGGGCCGAGAGGGGCCCGCCCTCGCGAACGGGCAGTGGCATGGACGACGGTGAGGGGGAGGGGCTGGGGGGCTGGAGAGTCAGGGTTAAGCGCTGTAGGCGCTGTGGGCTGCGACGCGGCAGGGATGTCTTGGCCACCAACCACTATACGGGGGTCTTGATCTGCCGTACATTCTTCTTGATCTGCCGTACAGGCCTTGACAACGACAGCGATGACGACCTGCTGCTCGGTCCCCTCAGTGAGAGCGGGGGGGTGTTGGTAGAGGAGGGGATACCCACGACACTTGTGCCGGTGTAGTTGCCTGGGCTGGAACGGCCCCCCCCCTCAACTCTGCTTCTCCTAACCATCCTCCTCCCTCGCTAACCATCCCCCCCCCCTCCGCTCTCCATTGCTCCGAAAATCATCCCCCCCCCCCCGCTCAAGGCTCCCGCTGGCTGCCCTCCCTTTCGGGCTTCAAGCGCCGCCGCCTGATGGGCCTCTTCGGCCCGGCCCCGCCCCCGGCCCCGGCCCCGGCAGCGGGGGCAGCGGGGGCGGACGGCGCCGGCAAGGCGGGGGCCGCGGGGGGCGGCGGCGCGGCGGCATCGGCCAACGGCAGGGCCCTGAAGAAGGGCGACAGGTGCGGCCGGGCCGGTCGGGGCCCGGATCGGGTCGGGGGCCAGGGGGTGAGGGGCGGGGCGTAGTCTGTGGACTCAGACGCGGTTAGTTGCGTCGACCCCAGACACTCCTGCCACTCCTTCCACTTATGTCAACAGGTCAGCATGCCGCTGCCGCTCAGCTGAATCGACCTATCCCCCAGGACTAACTCTCCCCTGCCCCTCCCCTGCCCCTTCCCTCCCCCCCACGAAGGGTGCGCTACGTGGGAGCCGCCGGTGCCGCCTCCGGCTCCGGCGCCCTCGCCTCGCTGCCCTTCTCGGGCGGCGGCGGGTCGGGGGGCTTCGGGGGCTTCCTGGCGGCCAGGGCGGCGACGGCGGCGGCGGTGGCGGCTGCAATGGCCAGGGCGGTGAGGGCCCGGGGGGCAGGCGGGGCTGGAAGGGTGCAAGCTCACAGTGCTTCCCGCCTTTCGGGGTTTCAGGGGTGCAGGGGCTGGAGGTTGTGGCGTTGCAGTTCACGGACGGCATGGTGGGGGTTGAGGCGGGGGATCTGATTGCTGCAGCGGTCCACCGCTGGCGGAGACCCCGTGCGCTCACCGTTGACCCCCTCTCGCCCCACATGCTTGCCGCCACCTGTTCCTTACGCTCCCTCGGAGCCCCCGAGCGCCCATCCCCATCCAACTGCCCCCCCCTCCTTTCCTGTTACCCCTTGACCTCTGCCTTCAGAGGGGCGACGCCGCCCCCCGCGGCCCCCCTCCGGGCGCCTGCGGGCGGGTGGTGCTGGCCTTCGAGGACAACCCGCGCCGGGTGGGTCGGGCACTGTGTGTGTGTGTGGGGGGGGGGGGGTGCGTGAGGGCTGGTGGAAGGACGCAGGTGGGCGGGGCTTCAGCGTGAGCGGATAAAAGCTTTGGCCGTCGGCTTCGCCACCCTCCCACCACCCGCACTGCCCCCCCTCCCACCCCCATCCACCCCATCCCTCGCCTCCCTCCCCCTCAGGTGGGCGTTCGCTTCGACGCCCCCATCCCCGGGGGCCTGGACCTGGGGGGCGCCTGCGAGCCGGGGCACGGCTTCCTGCTGCCGCCCCCGGACCTGGCCTGGCTGGGGCCGGGGGGCGTGGGGGCGGAGGGGGCGGGCAAGGAGGGGGCAGAGGGGGCGGGGAAGGAGAAGGAGGGCGCGGGGAAGGAGAAGGAGAAGGAGAAGGAGGGGGCCAAGGGCGGCGCGGCGGCCGATGCGGAGGAGGCCGAGGCGGCGGCGCTGGCGGCGGCGCTGGAGTTGGCGGCGGAGTCGGCGGCGGCGGGGGCACCCATCGTGCTGCACATCAAGGCGAGGGGGGTGGAGGTGACAGGGGGGCAGGGGTGTTTGCGGGATTCCGCGCACACCAGGGGCAGCGGGGCAGGGGGCGGTTGGGAAGGGCAGGGGGGAGCAGACGCGGAGGAGGGACGATGCGAGCGGGTGCGGGATGAGGAGGCCCGACCAGCACCCCCATCCCCCCACCCAACCGGCTTTCCCCCCCCCCTGCAGGAGGCTGACCGGCTGCTGGGCGGCTCCTCGGAGCGCTGCGCCCGCCTGCGCCGCGCACTGGAGGCCCTGCCGCTGCCCTCGCCCGCGGGGGGGAGGGGGGCGGGGGAGGGATCTGCAGGGGAGGCGGCGGGGGCAGGGGAGGCCGTGCCTGCGCCCGCGTCCGCGCCTGCGCCTGCACCGGTGGCAGGGGCGCCGTCTGTCCCGGGCGTCGAGCCTGGAGCCGCCGCAGCGGACGCAGGGGCGGGACCCAGCTCAGACTCTGGGCCCGCAGGCCCAGGCCCAGGCCCAGGCCCAGCCACGGAACCGGGCCCAGGCGCAGGCGATGGCGCAGTGGGATCCAGCCGTCCGCTGCCCCCCCGGCTGCCCCCTGGGTGCGGGGTGCTGGTGGTGGCGACTGCCGCCCCCCGCTCGGGGGCGCCGGGGGGGCGGCCGGGGGGCGGGGGCCTGCTGGGGCTGGGGGGCGGGGGCGGCGGCCGGGGGGGCCTGGCGGGGCTGATGGAGCCCGTGCTCATGTCCCTGGAGAGGTGGGGGAGGGGTGGTGGGGTGGGGGAGGGGGAGGGGTGCGGATGGGGGCATGGGTTGGGGGCTGGGAGGGGCCGGGTAGTTGAGAGGAGTGGGCGGTCGGCAGCTGGGGGGTTGGGGGGAGGTGGGGTTTGGGCTGAGCGGGACGGGGGGCTGGTCAGAAGGGGCGGAGGAGCGTCGTACAGCTGCCAGCTGAGTATGCCCAAGAGCCATTCACGAGCCGTACAAGAGCCACATGGGGCCGTCCCACTCCAGGGACCCAGCCCCACCAGGGGCCAGATCCTGCCTCACGCCAAGTCGCCTCAACCCACAACCCCTTCCTTTCGTAACACCGCCGAGCCGGCATTGAGCCTTGCCCCCTCCTCCCTGTCCCCTCCTCCCCGCCCCCTCCGCGCCCCACAGGCTGGGCGACAAGGCCCGCGGTAGCAGCCCCTGGGACGACCCCCTCTTCCCCCCCTCGCTGCTGCCGCCCTCCCTGCGGGACCTGGGCGGGGGCATGGGCTCCCTGGGGGGGCTGGGCGGCGTGGGGGGCGGCGGCGGCCGGGGCGGGGCCGCGGGCGGAGGCTTCAGAGCACTGCTGCGGGCCTTCCCCAACAGGTGGGTCCTACGCTGGGTTCCATTGGGGCTGTGGAGGCGCGGCGGGGGTGGAAGGCTCCACCCCCCATCCAACTCGCCCCTACACCTCCCCACCCCCATCCCCAACTGATCCCTTCCTCCCCCCCTCCTGCCCCCTTCAACCCCCACCTCCCCCCCCCAGGGTGGCCCTGCACGCCCCCCCCACTGAGCCCGCCGCCTCCGAGTGGCGCTCCGCCCTGGAGCGGGACGCGGGGCGCCTGCGGGAGGGGGGCAACAGGCGGCTGCTGCGGGCGGTGCTGGCGCGGGCGGGGCTGGGCTGCGGCGAGGAGGAGCTGGGGGCGGTGGCGGTCAGGTGGGTGGGGGGGGGGAGGGTGGGGGGGGGAAGGGGAAGGGGAAGGGGTAGGTGTGAGTGGTAAGAGTAAGGAAGAAGCGAGGAAGAACTAACGACGGTAGGTCAAAGGTGGATCAAGCACAGCGCATGGGGCCTGTTGGGGCCTCGACTGAGCGTCCTGTCCCTCCCCCTCGCCTCGTCACCCCCCCATCACCCCCTCCTGGCGTTGCACGACCCCAGGGACCAGGCCCTCACGCCCGAGACCGCGGAGAGGGTGGTGGGCTGGGCCCTGGCGGCGGCCCTGGACAGGGCGGCGGCCGAGGCGGCGGCGGCAGCGGAGCCAGCGCAGGCGGCAACGGAAAGGGATGCCGCCGGCCCTGCCGCCGACGGAGCCGCCAGCCAGCCCGCTACTGCTGTGGCGGCTGTGCCGGCGGCGGCGGCGGCGGCGGCGGCAGCCGCTGAGGGTGGCCTCGATGCTGCCGACGGAGCCGCCAGCCAGCCCGCTACTGCGGTTCGCTCCGCGGCAACGGATGCGGCGGCGGCAGGGGCAATAGAGGCGGCGCCGCCCGCGCCCGCGCCCGCCCCCGCCTCCGCCGATGGCTCGGCCGCTGCCGCTGCTGCTGCGGAGGGCGACGGTGCCCCCTCCCCGCCCGCGGCGGCGGCAGCCGTGGGGCCGGTGGTGCCGAGGGAAGGAGCGCTGCAGGCAAGCGGGGGTGGAGATGGATGAGCGCGAGGCGCTGGGCGCGAACTTGGGTCCGACCTAGATCCCTGCGCTTGGAGGCGGGCGAGAGCGCCAGGGCGGGCGCTGTCCTCAACCCCCACATCCTCCTCTGCAAATATTGCCTTAGTTCTTCATCCTTTCCGCCCCCCTTTTCCACCCGTCCTCTCCTCCCCCCCTCTTACTCAGGTCACTGCCGCCGACCTGGCCTGCGCGCTGGCCACGCTGAGGGCTGTGGCGGCGGAGCGCCTGCCGCCCTCCAAGCAGGGGCTGCAGGTGTGCAGGGGAGAGGGAGGGGGGAGGGTTTGAGGGGAAGGAGGCGCCAAAATCAGGGATTGGGGCATTTGGCTTCTTCCTTGCGGCTTGTGACCTCAGCACTGGCCGCAACACCTCTTACCTTGTCCCCGGCTCTCTCTCTGCCGCTCAGTAACAGGCACAGCAATGCCCTCTGCCCCTCCCCCTCCCCCTCCCCCCCCCTTCCCTCCCCCTCCCCCTCCCCCCCCCCCCTCCCCCTCCCCCCCTCAGGACGTGCAGGTCGAGGGCGAGTTCGAGAAGAAGCTGCTGGCGGAGGTGGGGGGTTTGGGGGCTGGGGGTTTGGGGGCTGGGGGGTGGGGGTGAGGGGAAGATGCTGTTTCAGGGGTGGACGAGGGACGCGCGGACCACCGCTTGGCTACGGCTGCCCCCCTCCCATCTGCTCGCACCCCTCCCTATCTGCCCCCTCCCCCTCCCCCCCGGCCAGGTGGTCCCCCCCGAGGAGCTGGGTGTGTCGTTCGAGTCCATAGGGGCGCTCGAGGGCGCCAAGGAGACGCTGCGGGAGGTGGTCATGCTGCCGCTGCAGAGGCCCGAGGTGTGGGGGGGAGGGGGGAGGAAGGAGGGGGGAGGATTATCTGTGGAGGGAGGGGGACTGAGGGCGGGCGGCGGCCGTGACTCGTCGATTCGACCAATAGCAGACCCGTGCCCCGCACAAAACCCCTCTCAGCCATGCTCCCTCCCCATCCCTTCCCCCCCCCACCCCCTGCCCCCAGCTCTTCACCCGCGGCACCCTGACCAAGCCCACCAAGGGGGTGCTGCTGTTCGGGCCGCCCGGCACCGGCAAGGTAAGGGGGAGGGCGGGGGGCAGTAAGGGGGGCCGGACAGGGAAGGTGAGACCGCTTTAGCGGTCCCGACTGGCACGAGGCTGGGCTATCTGTGGTTGCGGTTGCTGACTGAGTCCACTTCCAATCCACCCTTGGGCTCGGTAATCCCTTTCCTGTAATCTGCCCCTTCTCCCTTCCCCCCACTCCCCCCCCCACTCCCCTCCCCCCCCCCCAGACCATGCTGGCCAAGGCGGTGGCCTCCGAGTGCGGCGCCAACTTCCTCTACGTGTCCCTGTCGGCCATCACCAGCAAGTGGTTCGGAGAGGTAGGGGGGGGGAGGGGGGGGTTTCGGGTTTGGGGTGCGGGCGAGGGGTGCGGGTGTGAGCATGCAGGAGACGCAGGTGGCAGGGGCGCAGCTGGGGGCACGGCTGGTAACGAGGTGGGGAGGCAAGAGTTCCTTCCATCTCAGCCGCCCCCGTCCCCCTCCCCCTCCTCCTCCCCCCTCCCCCCTCCCCCCTCCTCCCCCCAGGCCGAGAAGTACGTCAAGGCGGTGTTCACTCTGGCCCACAAGATTGCGCCCAGCGTAATGTTTGTAGACGAGGTCGGTTTGGGGAGGGCCTCCGACGGGGGGCGTAGGAAGGGTGGGTTGAGGGGCCGTGTGCGGAGGGGCTGGGGATCGTATGCAGGGCTCGAAGACGCCAGGTGTGCCCATGCCACGCGCCCTCCCTGACCACGCCCCTTGCCGCTCGACATTTCGGGTGCCGGTATGGCTGGCTCCCACATGCTCATCATCCTGGTCCCCCTTCCCCACCCCCACCCCCCCCACCCGCCTACCCCCCACCCCCCCACCGCCCCCAGGTGGACTCGCTCCTGGGCAAGCGCACGGGCAGCAGCGGGGAGCACGAGGCCAGCCGCAAGATGAAGAACGAGGTGGGTGTGTCTTGGAACACGGGGGCTCCCGGTCCAATGACAGCCAAGCCGTTGCCCTTCCGTTGCCCCTCTGATCGGCCTCAGCGGGGGCCCCCTGTTCCTCACTCGACCCCCTCCCCCTCCCCCTCCCCCCAGTTCATGGCCCACTGGGACGGCCTCAAGACGCGGCAGAAGGACCGAGTCATGGTGCTGGCAGCAACCAACAGGTGTGTGTGGGGTGGGGAAGGGGGTGGGGTGGGGTGGGGGGTTGAGGAGCGGAGGGAGGGTGTGGTCGACGCGCCCCGAGCCCGTAGCCACCTGTGCCCTCATGTGCGTGGGAGCTGCCGCTGGGCGGCGTAGAGCTACCTCAGCCTCCAACCGCCAGCCTCCAACCGCCCCTCCACCGCCCCTCCCCCCCCCCCCTCAGGCCCATGGACCTGGACGAGGCCGTCATCCGCCGCATGCCCCGCCGCATCCTGGTGGACCTGCCGGACGCACCCAACAGAGCCAAGATCCTGAGGGTGGGGGGGTGCGCGGGGGGCTGCGGGGCCACGAATCACAGCCGGTCATCACACGCCGTCCCGGCTCCACCAGAGAGCCAGGACATGCTCCAGCTTGTGTTTCATTTCTCAACCCCCCTTTCTCCCACCCCCCCTCCCCTCCCCCCCCTCCCCACCAGGTGCTCCTCAAGGACGAGGCGCTGGCCCCCTGCTTCGACCCCGAGGCCCTGGCGGCCCTCACCGAGGGCTACAGCGGCTCCGACCTGCGGGGGCTGTGCGTGGCGGCCGCGTACCGGCCCATCCGGGAGCTCATCGCGGCGGAGCGGGCGGCCAAGGGGCAGCTGGGGCAGGGGGCGGGAGGGGGTGCCGGAGGGGGTGCAGGGGGTGGAGGGGAGAATGTGCAGGGGGGAAAGGGCGGGGCGCGCGCCACGCCGCCGCCGTCTCACGCGCCCACGCCGCCGCCTTCGGCGACGGTGTCTGCGCCCCCGGCCCACCCTCCCGAGCTGCGGAGTCTGACGCTGGAGGACTTTAGAGCCGCCATGCAGCAGGTGCGTGCTGACGGGTCTGGTCCGATACGGTCCGGTCCGGTTAGTCCGGATAGTCTATAGACCCCAGCCGCTCTATGCCTGTCTCGTGACCCCGATCCCGCCATCCCCTCCCCCCCTCCCCCCCCCAGGTGGGCCCCTCGCTGGCGGGTGACGCCGGGGGGCTGCTGTCGGAGCTGCGGCGCTGGAACGAGGCGTTCGGGGAGGGCGGCAAGCGCAAGGCGGACACACTCACGTACTTCCTGTGATGCATGATGCGTGGGGGCGTATGGGGGCGGTCACACAGGGGGCCCTAGCAGGCGAGCGGAGGCCGAGCAGGGGGGGCTGTGCTTGGAGGAAGGTCTGGGCCGCATGTTGGGGGCCATGCCTGTGCCTTCCTGTGTTGGCGTACGGGGCCTCGTAGGCCTTGCCGCCTCGCCCTGTACCACGTTGCACAACACTGATTAGCCTAAGGGAATGACGCACGGCGAGGACTGCTATTCGTTCCTGTGATGCGTGTGCTGACGCTGGATGTGCGAGCAGCGGCTTCTGCTGTTTCTAGCCATTATGATGGCATTGAGGCTGTCATGTGCGACAGGTGAAAGAGGTCTTAGGAAAGGGGCCAAGGGCTGACGGTCTGGGCGCGGGTGGAGGCATGCATTGAGAGGGTGGGGAGCAAGAGGGGTGTGGGGATGGAGGAAGAGGGGGAAGAAAGGGGGCGGGGCCATCCGGGCCAGGGTCTAGCGAAGGCTAGCAAGCTCTACGGGCACCGGCAGCAGGTCAAGGCGTGGATGGGTATTAGACATAGCGTCCCTGTTGTATGTGACGGCGTATGGGTGCTGTCGTAGGTGTCGGAAGAGAATCAGCTAGGTGTCGGAAGGAGGGGGTGAGGACGGGGAAAGGCGTGTGCAGCTGGGGTGCACTGTGCGCATTGGGGCGGAGGGGGAGGGGGGAATGCTCTGAGGGGCCGTGCAGCGTAGGGGAGTGGGGGACGAGCTTGCGGGGACGAGTTTGCAAATTGGGTGATGCCCCCCTTTGCGTGATGCCCCTGAAACATCCACGGCACTAAGGGCGAATGGTCGCGATGCTTACAGAGCAACAGAGGGTTGCTTGGCGCGAAGGCGACTTCATGAAGTAAAGCCCTTCGCGCTCGCTCTGTCCCGCCATACAACCTCCTCAACCGTTTCCTTGCCTCAGTCTAACTTCGTCATTGGCAGTGCTCCATCTGCGACTGGGACTGCCACCTGGCCCGGCTCCCGGCTCCCGGGCCCCGCCCCCCCCCCCCCCCCCCCCAGACCAGCCGGCAAGCAACCCGCCCACGGCCCACCCCACCCCACCGGCCGCCCCGCCCGGTTCCAACAGGCAGGGGGCACGCGCGGCGCCAGGCAGCCACACAGCACTGCCAGCAGCCGAGGGCACCACGACAAAGCCTTTTCCCTCACAGCTCCAAACAGTCAAGGTCAAGGAATGGCCGGTTCGCCTCACCCCCGCGCCCTGCCGCCAACAACCAAGAGCAGCCTGGAGAGAAGCAACAACCTATTGTCAAGGCCCTCCGCATGCACCGGAGAACGAAACCTGCTTATCAACCTGCAAATTGTGTTATCAACGGGCATGTTGAGTTATCACTGCTCACTGCATGCCCACCTGCGTTCAGTCTCTCTTAGTACATGCCCGGAGCTACACTCGTGCCGCCCACCCCGAGGGTCCGCATGCTACACAATACCTCTATGCCCCGGCTCTTTCAGTTCGTTGTCCGCAATAACAGCAACACTGCTACACGCTCGACGCTAGGGCCCTGCGCTGCCATACACGTACTTGAACTTTGGCAACCGTTTGCGTACCACTAAGACATTCCCGCGGCTGGCGGGGCTCTTGCCGCCCTTCCTTTAAGGCCCTGCCCCCAACTCTTCCTATGATGAATGCTGCCGCCATGAAGCCGTCGCCGCTAGGCCACGGCCGCTAGGGCTCTGGCAGGCAGAGGACGTTGAGAGTGATGTCGTTGAACTCGCCTGCGGGGTCGGGAGATGGGACAAGGCATGGCCCGGGGGAAGGGTCAACCGGGGTTCGCCGGGGGTCGACGAGGTTCGCGTGGGGAACGCCCGTACAACCCTTTCGTGGGCATGGGAGGTGCAGGTGTCCACCGTGCACAAATCCCCTCCCTTCACAGCTCACCGTACACCCACTGGTTGAAGTGCACGGTGTCCGGGTTCCAGGTGGTGACCAGCCCCTGCCTGGGGGGGGGGGGCGGAGGGGGGGAACGGGGGGGATCGTGTTGGGCCAACGGCCCACAGCCGAGAGCCAACAGCCGGTCTAACACGCCCCAAGCAGCAGGCACACACACCCTGCGCCCCTGCAGAGTCCGCACTCCAGGAACAGCCCCGCCACCAGCCTATCCCTAACTAGAAGACCCCCCCCCACAAAAACACACGCCCCGCCCCCCCCCTGCCCCACCTGGCCGCCGCCGTGGTCACCCCCCGCAGGTCCAGCACCGGCACCCCCATGCCGGCCGCGAAGGCCGCGATCTCCGCCTCCGCCGCGTCCAGCAGCGCCCGCAGCTCGGGCTGGGGCGTGGTGCAGCTGTGCCACACCACCTGGGCGCGGGAGGGGAGGGGGAGGGGGAGGGGGGGTGGGGGTTGAGAGGCTGCGGTTGGGGTGGGGTCCAGGGCTGGGCGTAGGGGCAGAGATGGCTACGGCCAGGGGTCTTGGGTGCCATCTCAAAGCTCCCAGAATGCAGAGCCCAGCCCCCCCCCCCACCTGGGTCCCGGGCGGCAGCAGGTCGCGAGCGGCCGCCAGCGCCGCCTTGACGTCCGGCACCAGCGCGGGGGAGGCCTTGTAGTGGGCGCACACGGCCAGGATGACCGTCGCACGGGGCCTGGGCCCGGGCTTGGGCCCGGGCTTGGGCCTGGGCGGCTGGGCGGCCCTCGGGGACGGAGGGGTCCTCGAGGGCGGGGAGGGCGGGGGGACCTTCCCGGGTGAAGAGGCTCTTGGGGAAGGGGGTGGTTTTGGGATTCGGGGAGACCTCGGGCGGTCGGGGGCGGTCGGGGGTGGAGAGGCCCTGCGGTACGGCGGCCGCCGCGGGGACCGGGGTATCTTCGGGGGGTCAGGGGCCGTCGGTGGCCGGGAGGCCCTGGGGACAGGGGGAGGCCTCGGGGGCCGCCGGGGGCTGGGCGGCGGGCGGGGGCGGAGTTTGCTGGGGCTGGTTGGCGGCGGGGCGGGCCCGAGGGGTGGCCAGGACCAGGGCGCTCCCGTCGCCGCCGCCGCACGTGTGCCCCGGCGCGCGGCGCTGCCGCCTTCCCCAGAGGCGCCGGGCTCCCCAGAGCCGCCTTCGCCCTCTCCAGCAGCGCCGCCCTCTCCAGATGCGCCCCTGGTTTGACCAGGAGCGCCGTCCTCCCCCCCCTCCAGCCGGCTGATGGCGTCGCGGGCCCAGGCGTAGAAGGCGGTGAAGTCGCTGGGCGCTGCGTAGCTGGTGTAGTAATAGTAGAGCTCGGCCTGAGGGGTGGAGGCGGGGTGGCGGGGTGGCGGGGTGGGAGGGAGGAGGCGACTCGAGCAGATCACCGGTATGTGCGTCACTACAGGCGTCCATGAGCGCCGTGGGGTCAGGGCCAGCTGTCGGCAGCCCCCGCCCCCCGCCCCCAGAGGGCGGCGCGCGCCTCACCCTCTGCCTGGAGCCGTAGGCGGCGGGCAGGCTGGTGCGCGCCTGCTCCCGGCGGTCCTGGCGGAGGACGGTGGCGTCCATGGAGGTGCCCCGGGGGCCGTAGCGCCGAACCTGGGTGGGGGGGGGCGGGGGCGGGGGGTAGGGCAGGAGCGTGTCAATGCCCCGGCGGTTATGGGCATGTGAGGGAAGCTACCGCCTGCTGGGACACCGCACCCCCCCCCCCCGCCCGCACCTGGTCCTGTGCGTACTTCCACAGGTTGTGGTACCCCTCGATGGGCCCCCCGGGGTGCATGCCCACTGCGGGCAGCAGGGAATGGAGCAAGGGGGAACCGGGGAGAGCAATACGTACGGGAAGACGTGGAGCGGCAGGACACAGAGGCACTCTGGCGAAGCCCCTCTGCAACTGAAGGCCCAGTAATAGATGTGGAAGTTGAGAGCACGTGCCTTGCACCCGGGCAGGAACGCATACTGAGGAGCGCTGGTACCGGTACCAGGGGTTGCTGTGTTACTACCTCAAGGCCCTCGAGCCCTCTGCTGCTACGCACCGTTCGTGACGCTGTCATCTCCGTTGTAGGGGTGCTGGTACCTGCCGGTGGCCAGGAAGTAGATGAGGGCCAGGTACTGGTAGCGAGTGATGCTGTCGCCTGCAGCAGGAGAGGGGGCCGCGGGTGGGGGTTGCTGTGAATGTCGGCGTCCCCAGGCGAGGCACGCGAAGGCACGTACCCGTGCCCGTGGCATGCAAGTGGCCCGCTCCCCCCGCACCCCGCACCCCCCCCAAAGGAAACAGAGCCAGCAGTCGCTCACCGATGAAGAAGACGGGGCCGACATCCGCGAGGCATCGGATTGCCCGCTCGGCCGACAGACGCCGAAGGACGCACGCATCCGGCTCCCAAGTCATGACTCCCACAGTATCGTCGTAGTAAATATGGCTGTCCGACAGCGGGTATGCCCAGTCGAGCTGAGGGCAAGTGTGCCGACCCGCGAGCGATGAACGCGGGCAAACTATTCCATCCTCCATGCCCTTGATGCCTGAGTAGTCTAGGTTATCATATCGCTGGCTCAGATCGCTGAGGCCCGTCAGGGTCGCATGTGTTGAGGGCGGGCATGTGTTCTCGAGCGCCGCGGAGACAGCTGCGAGCCCTAACAAGACCACCGCAAGGCAGAACATTTGCCCCAACACCCGCCCAGCTAAGGATGACTTATTGTGGGGTGAGGTAGGCGTTCATGCGGCAGCGGCGGGGGGCCGCCCCTTGTACTCAATACATACATAGTACCGGAGCCTGTATCTCAGACTAGCAATGAGGCTCAGAGCGGCTGTTAGAACGCGATATAGGTGTGATCGGACCCTAGCACCGTCCAGACGCAGATGGCGCGCTCGTCCGGCGTCTTAACCTCCGAAGCCTGTAACTGTGATACCGTTGCTGCAGGTGTCACTGTGGTTTGGCGTCTGCAAGGGGCAAGGGGCTCCAGGGGCAAGGTCCACACCTAACGGAGAGCCGAAAACCATGCGCCAACTGACGGCGGCAACGGACAACCGCGTGTCCAAAACCCCGCGCCCCCCTCGACCGCCCCTCGATGCCTCGACCCTCCGCGGCCCCCCGGCTCCTGGCCCCGACTCGCTGCTGTCCGCGGTACAGTCTCTGATCAAGGCGCCGAAGGGCAGCAACCGGGGCCAGTCCTCGAGTCGGTGATGGCGCATCTCCAGAGGTGCAAGGCCGGTGCCACGCGAACCCGCCTTCTGCATCAGCCCTCGCCTTCATCGCCTCTACCCAAGGCAAGCGAGGCAGAGCGCAGCGAGCTGGGGGAGCGTAACTGTGTGGCGCCAGCGACACTTGCCTCGCTCGAGGGCAAGACTGAAGACGCTTTAGACGCTATCTTATGCTTACCCGAATTGCAGCGAAGACTGCCTGAGTATAGCGCGAGCGGCGCTGGGCCAATCGCCGGGCAGCTGTCGGAGTCGCGCGGCGAGCCAGTCGCTGCATCCGCGTCGGTGCCGTCGCGCACCAGTCACACCAGATAAGACAGCGACTTGGTAAAGCCCACTGCAGCACTCCATCTGCAGCACTATGCTTCCGCTCCGGGGCGCTGCGTGGCGAGCCGAGCCATCCTCGGCTTGCAGCCTGCGCGCAGCCCCCCTAGCGCCCCAGGCATCACGAGTAGAGCGTTCCAGTCGCGTTAGCAACCGGGAAGCAATCGGCGCTTGCGACCATCCGTGGCGACGACGTGGGGCTCGGCGGCACGTTAGGCCCACAGCGGCCGTGGAGGCGGCCTCCGGCGCTTCAGCTTTGGTGGCGCTGGCTGCTCACCGCCTCGCCGCCCTGGCCTTCACATCCCCCGGCATCTGCTTCGACGAGGTGCGCGGTGCAACTCCCCCGCCGGCGTGCTCCTGAGGAAAGGGGCTCGGTCAGGGGGCTCCCGCCTCGGCCGGTGCCTCCCCGCCCTTTGCCCCCCGGGCCCCACCCCCGCGGCCCCTCCAGCCAGCCCCGGCCAGGCGTGTGTGATCTGGGAGCTTTGGCAGCTTGCGGAATGGCACTGTCGGGGAGTCCAGCGGTCTCTGGTTCTGGTTGCGCTCCCGCCCACCCGATCTCCGCTGGCCCACGTGCCATGTGCCCCAGGAACGCCCCATAGCCTCGCCCCCGTCCACCTGCGCCCCGAGCACCGTGTGGCCCGCGTGTCCTCCAGCCCTCCTCTTTCCCCCTTCCCCTTCCCCACTCCATCCCCTTGCTGCGAAGCGATGGGCCCCGCTCAGCCCGCGACCCCCCTCTTCGCCCCCCAACCCGCAACTCCTCTGCACACACCCTGCCAACCTCCCCCAACCCAACCTCCTCCCCCCCCTCCACCCCTTCCCCCCCCAGGCCTGCCAACAGGCCGAGGACCAGGCCTTCGTCCTCGCCCTGGCCCTGCCCATGGCCCTGGCGGCCCTCGCGGCGGCCTACGTGGCCCGGCCCCCCCCCAAGGAGCTGGCGGAGAGCGGGCGGCTGTTCGAGGACGGGGCCACGGGAACGCTGTTTGAGGCGCCCGAGGGGGTGGAGCCGGAGCGGGACAAGAGCGTGAGGGGGGGGAGGGGGGGGGGGGGGGGGGGGGGGGGGGGGGGGGGGGGGGGGGGGGGGGGGGGGGAGGGTGAGGGGGGAGGGGGCTGGGGGTGAAGGGGAGGGGGATTGGGAGACGGGGAGGCTGGGGAGGCTGGGGGCTGGGGGCTGGGGAGAGGGTAATGTGGCGGAGGTGCGGGTTTAGCCGTGGGGGGGCCTGTAACGGGGATGGCGAGAAGGCGGGAGGCGGGAGCGGGGAGAATGACAGCAAGTCGCGCTGCACCTCCCCCACACACCGCCGCCCTGTGTCCCGTGTGGCCCCTTCCCTCCCACGCCGTACCCACCCCTGCGCCCACTTCCCCCTCAATCCCTGCCCGACCCACCCTGCAACCCCCCACCCCGCAGGGCGAGCTGGCTTTCCGCCCCATCAGCTACACGCCCTGGCCTGTGGACCCCTCGTTCGAGGGCGAGCGCCTGCGCATCCCCGTGGGGCCCGTGGCGAGGAGGGAGCACAGGTGGGGGGGTTGGAAGGGGGAGGGAGGGGAAGAGGAGGGGGAGGGGGAGGGGGAGGGAGCACCGGTGTGGGGGGAGGGGCAGGGGAGGGGGGTTCCATGGGGTGATGAGCATTGACAAAAGGGACCTCGGGGAGGGGGCAGGGCGGGGTACCGTTGGGTGGGGGCAGGGGGATGCTGGGAGCAGTCGTGATTTGTTGGGGTTTTGGCAAAGGTAGAGGCGTGCGCACTAGGCCTGGTGTCTGTAAAGCCGCGGCCTGCAACCTCCCGCCTGCTGCCCCGCCCCCCCTCCCCTCCCCCCCGCCTCGCTTGCAGGACGTTTGTGTTTGCCCGAGCACTGCCTGTGCCCTCCGACCTCATCATGGTGACCCTGCCCCGGCCCCTGGGGGTGGTGCTCGAGGTGTGGGGGGGGGGGGGCGGGTGGAGGGGGGAGGGGGGAGGGGGTTGAGGAGGAGTGTTTGAAGCTGAGCGGGAGAGCGTCTTTACGCCTGTGCCAGGAAAGCTTAGCTTGCGATGGTTGAGGGGGTCATGGAGTCATCGAACCTGGAGGAGCGAGGAAGGGGGACGGGGGGCCGACATAGCGTCCGGCCGCCCATTGGTCTCTCTGCCTGTCTGCCCCAGCCCTGCACCATTGGAACCTGCGGGTGGCGAATTGGGCGGTCGCGGCGTAATGGAATGGGCACGGCGGTCCGGGCATGGAGGCCAGGCGCCCAGTGGTCTCAACATCCCTGCCGAACCAGCATCGGGTCGCCGCTAGGGCCCACTCATTCGCTCTGCTCGCTGCCTCCTCACCCGCCCCCCACCCCCCAGTACGACGAGCGCTTCAAGCGGGCCACCGTGATCGACCTGGTGGAGGGCAGCGTGGCGGAGCAGCGGAGGAAGGCGAGCGCATAGGGGGGAGGGGGGGTTGATGGAGTCGGAACATGGGCGCCGGAGGAGAGGTACGGCGCCGAGGCCTGGGCCAGTGGCCAGCCATGTGCCACCGAGGGACTGATGCGTTCGGCAACACAGGTCCCCGCCTGCTGCCGGGGGTCGTGGACACGGAAGCAGGGGGGAACAGGCGTGCGGCGGTCAGGTCGCGTCCACCAAGTACTCAGCGACACAAGGCCCGGGCCCTCCACACCCATCCCCCTTTTCATCGCTCGCACCCCTCTTTACACAACCCCTTGTCCCCCCCCCCAGAAAGCCTCCCTGGGCTCCGTGGACCCCCGCGACTGCGTGCTGCCCGGGGACGTGCTGCGCGCCCTCACCTCCACCAACTTCGTCTACCCCACCAAGGCGCTCTTCGGGGCCTCGCCGCCCGAGCGACACGTGGTGGGGAGGGGGGGGGAGGGGGGGCCGGGCGGGGTGTGCGGGAGGGGCCAGGCCGGCCCCAGGGGGGCTGGGGCCACACGGTAGAGCGGGGAGGGGGGCGAGAGGCGGGGACGGGGCCCGGAAGACATGGCGAAGCGGGGGGTGATCGGGCAGGCCTTCAAGAGCGCACAACGCCTGTGCCGTCGACGCGGCCATACGATGGAGCAACGGGACAGCCCTCCGTGCTGGCAAAGGGGTTGCGTCATAGCTCAGCCTTGTCGCCTGCCCTCCCGCCCCCCCCCCCCCCCCCCCCCCCCCCCCCCCCCCCCCCCCCCCCCCCCCCCCCCCCCCCCCGCAGGTGGTCTACGGCGCCGACCAGCAGAGCTATGTTTAAGGCGCAAGAGTTCGGTATTACAGCTCCGCGTGGACTGGGCAGAGCGTCGCGAGCCTGGCCACGGAATGCAGCCTAAAATGATCTGGTCTTAGTGATGCCGCTTCTAGCGGCATCACTGCTCGATCAATCAGGGGGGACCCGCGGGGTTGCAGGGTGGGTTCGTGGCAGTCGCGTGCAAGCACGGTCGGCGTAGGGTGACACATGGCTGCACGAATGAGCTGGTTGCTCAGATAATATGGTCGCAGTGCTTGGGTACGCTCGCAGCTCGGGTGCTTGCGGCGGGTTGGGGCAATTTGATCGACATCCGACATCACATGGAGCGCGACGCACTCGCGGTCGTCTGTGCAACGACTTGCGCCAAACACATGTGTATTCCATGAATGCTTTGCGCGATGTGGGTCCCTGCGCATGGCCTAAACTGTCCTCGTGCATGCACTAAGGTCGGCACACCCCGCGTGCTCCATTCGGCCCAGCCCCACGGCTGTGGCCCTCGTACGTCACTAGGAACCCGCTGCACGACCTTTGGCGGCCTCTGGGGCCCCACAGAGTAAGGTGACACGCTCCGGTGACCCAGGGTCACCCCCAGCGCCCCCAGCTCGATTTCGTAATTCGACAGGCGGCATAAAGAGAGCTAAAGGGAGCGCGAGAAGGGAGAGGCGAAGCAAACAAGTTTGGCAAGGAAGTCTAGAAAGATGGCTAAAGGGAAGGGGCGGAATCCTAAAAAGACGTCGGGGGGCGAGGGGGGCCGGGGGTTGGGGACGCGTGTCATCGATCGACGCGTGCCCTGCCGCTGCAAACTTCCGCGGAATGCCCCCCTCTGCGCATTGCCTTGTGACGAGCTCGAAGCATCTATCGCTCAGCTGTACTCCTTGCTAGAGCCTAGGCCACAGTGCCAAGCGCACGCTGAGCATTCGCGGATTCACCACCCCGTAGCGACCTCGTGCGCGGCTACCGCCTGTATCGGTGATGCTCAGCGCAGCGTCCTCCAGTCTCTCGGGGCGCTGGGCCGGCCCGCGCAGGCAGCAACGCCCCAGGCCGGCCCCACGCAGCCCACTGACGCCCACGCCCAGGCCCTCCAGCTCAGCGCCAACGTGCGGTGGCGGTGGCCAGTCGGGGCCTCCGCGGCTGCCACCACCAGCCGGCGGCAACGTGAGCAGGGCCGGTTGAGCATCCGCTCGCGAATTCCCAAGGATGTGCCTACTGGGCCTGACGCGACCTCCCCGCCTGATGCCACAGGGACCCTGTGCTGCCGGTAGCCAGGAAGTAGACGAGGGCCAGGTACTGGTAGCGAGTGATGCTGTCGCCTGCAGCAGGAGAGGGGGGCGCGGGTGGGGGTTGACAGGCAGGGACAGGCGGCGTCCCGAGTCAAGCACGTACCCGTACCCAATTCCTCCACACCCCCAGCATGCCAGTGGCCCGCCCCCCACCCCGCCCCACCCCAGTTCCTTCAGGGGCCTGAAGCCAATTACAGCCAGCAGTTGCTCACCGATGAAGAACACTGGGCCGACAAACGCGAGGCATTGGATGGCACGGTCGGCCGACAGACGGCGAAGGACGCACGCATCCGGCTCCCAAGTCATGACTCCCACTGACTGGTCGTAGTAAACATGGCTGTCCGCCAGCGGGTATCCCCAGTCGAGCTGAGGGCAGGATGGCCTACCCGCGAGCGACGAACGCGGGCAAGCTATCCCATCCTCCATGCCCCTGATGCCTGTGTAGTAAGTTTTGTCATACCGCTGGCTCAGATCGCTGAGACCGGTCAGTGTCGCTTGTGTTGGGGGCGGGCATGTGTTCTCGAGCGCCGCTGCGACAGCTGCGAGCGCTAACAAACGCCACCACGACACCGAACATTGGCTGCAACACCCGGCCAGCTAAGGATAGCTAAACTTGGGGTGAGGTAGGCGTTCATGCGGCAGCGGCGGGCTGCCGCCCCCTATACTCCATGACTAGCTAGTACCGCAGGTTGTAACGCAGATGAACAACGAGTGACACAATCAGAATGCAGTATAGGTGCTGCTGTGCCCGTGCTGCGATCCACCTTTGCTGGTCCACAGCCTAACGGAATTACCGGCTTGCAGTCGCAAGACTCTGCCGCGTGTACGTGCTGCCCCACGCTTTATGCGTATTGAGAGCCAGCCGAAAACCGAGCGCCAACGGACGGCAACGGACAACCGCGTGTCCACAACCCCGCGCTCCCCCTCGGCCCCCCTCGATGCCTCGACCCCCCGGCTCCTGTCCCCAACTCGCCCACGGCACAGTCTCTTGCCGAGGGTTAGCATCAGGGGGCAATCCTCATGTCGGTGATGGCGCAACTCCAGATGGTGCAATGCCGGTGCCACGCGAACCCGCCCGCCAGCATAGGCCCTCGCTGCGATCATGTCTATCCAAGAAGCGGAAGCATAGCGCTGCGCGCTGGGGAAGAGCAACTGTGTGGCGCAAGCCCTCTTGCCTCGCCCGGGCAAGTCTGTTTCCGAAGACGCTCTAGACGCTCTAGACGCTATCGTTTGCTTATCTGCTGTTCAGTGAAGCCTGTCTGAGTAGAGCGCGACCGAGGCAGAGCCAATCCGCGGGCAGCTGTCGGAGTCGCGGCGAGCCCGTCGCTTCATCCGCGTCGGTGCCGTCGCACACCAGTCACACCACTCAACTACATCGACTGAATACTGCAGCGCTCCATAGCCACCACTATGCTCCCCCTTCGGGGCGCTGCGTGGCGAGCCGAGCCATCCTTGGCTTGCAGCCTGCGCGCAGCCCCCCTGGCGTGCCAGGCATTACGAGTAGAGCGTTCTAGTCGCGTTAGCAACCGGGAATCAATCGGCGCTCGCGACCTGTCGTGGCGACGTGTGGGGCGTGGGGCTCGGCGGCACGTCAGGCCCACAGCAGCCGTGGGGGCGGCTGCCGGCGCTTCCGCGGTGGTGGCTCTGGCTGCCCACAGCCTCGCCGCTCTGGCTGCCCACAGCCTCGCCGCTCTGGCCTTCATATCCCCCGGCATCTGCTTTGACGAGGTACACGGTGCAACAGCCCCGCCCGCCTGCTGTAGGGGGGCTCTGCTCCGGAGCTTCAGCCCCCCGCCGCCCAGCCCCTTCCAGGGGCTGTAGGGGGCTCTCGCTGTGGGCTCGCTCGCGCCCACCTGAGATCCGCGCACCCTGACCTCGTGCGCCCTGCGCCTTCCACCTCCTCCCCCTCCCCTCCCCCTCCCTCCTCCCCCAACCTTCCCCCCCCCCCCCAAAAAAAATAACCCCAACCTCCCACCCCTACCCACCCCAGGCCTGCCAGCAGGCCGAGGACCAGGCCTCCGCCCTTCCTTCCCTCCTCCTCCCTCCTCCCTCCTTACCTCCTTCTCCCTCCCCCCCCCCTACCCACCCCACCCCAGGCCTGCCAACAGGCCGAGGACCAGGCCTTCGTCCTCGCCCTGGCCCTGCCCATGGCCCTGGCGGCCCTCGCGGCGGCCTACGTGGCCCGGCCCCCCCCCAAGGAGCTGGCGGAGAGCGGGCGGCTGTTCGAGGACGGGGCCACGGGAACGCTGTTTGAGGCGCCCGAGGGGGTGGAGCCGGAGCGGGACAAGAACGTGAGGGGGGGTAGGGGAGGGGGAGGGGGGGAGGGGGGGGGGAGGGGTGAGGGTGAGGGGTGAGGGGCTGGGGGTGAGGCGGGAGGGGATTGGGAGACGGGGAGGCTGGGGAGGCTGGGGCTGGGGAGAGGGTTATGTGGCGGAGGTGCGGGTTTAGCCGTGGGGGGGCCTGTAACGGGGATGGCGAGAAGGCGGGAGGCGGGAGCGGGGAGAATGACAGCAAGTCGCGCTGCACCTCCCCCACACACCGCCGCCCTGTGTCCCGTGTGGCCCCTTCCCTCCACGCCGTACCCACCCCTGCGCCCACTTCCCCCTCAATCCCTGCCCGACCCACCCTGCAACCCCCCACCCGCAGGGCGAGCTGGCTTTTCCGCCCCATCAGCTACACGCCCTGGCCTGTGGACCCCTCGTTCGAGGGCGAGCGCCTGCGCATCCCCGTGGGGCCCGTGGCGAGGAGGGAGCACAGGTGGGGGGGTTGGAAGGGGAGGGAGGGGAAGAGGAGGGGGAGGGGAGGGGGAGGGAGCACCGGTGTGGGGGGAGGGGCAGGGGAGGGGGGTTCCATGGGGTGATGAGCATTGACAAAAGGGACCTCGGGGAGGGGGCAGGGCGGGGTACCGTTGGGTGGGGGCAGGGGGATGCTGGGAGCAGTCGTGATTTGTTGGGGTTTTGGCAAAGGTAGAGGCGTGCGCACTAGGCCTGGTGTCTGTAAAGCCGCGGCCTGCAACCTCCCGCCTGCTGCCCCGCCCCCCCTCCCCTCCCCCCCGCCTCGCTTGCAGGACGTTTGTGTTTGCCCGAGCACTGCCTGTGCCCTCCGACCTCATCATGGTGACCCTGCCCCGGCCCCTGGGGGTGGTGCTCGAGGTGGGTGGGGGGGGGGCGGGTGGAGGGGGGAGGGGGGAGGGGGTTGAGGAGGAGTGTTTGAAGCTGCGCGGGAGAGCGTCTTTACGCCTGCGCCAGGAAAGCTTAGCTTGCGATGGTTGAGGGGGTCATGGAGTCATCGAACCTGGAGGAGCGAGGAAGGGGGACGGGGGGCCGACATAGCGTCCGGCCGCCCATTGGTCTCTCTGCCTGTCTGCCCCAGCCCTGCACCATTGGAACCTGCGGGTGGCGAATTGGGCGGTCGCGGCGTAATGGAATGGGCACGGCGGTCCGGGCATGGAGGCCAGGCGCCCAGTGGTCTCAACATCCCTGCCGAACCAGCATCGGGTCGCCGCTAGGGCCCACTCATTCGCTCTGCTCGCTGCCTCCTCACCCGCCCCCCACCCCCCAGTACGACGAGCGCTTCAAGCGGGCCACCGTGATCGACCTGGTGGAGGGCAGCGTGGCGGAGCAGCGGAGGAAGGCGAGCGCATAGGGGGGAGGGGGGGTTGATGGAGTCGGAACATGGGCGCCGGAGGAGAGGTACGGCGCCGAGGCCTGGGCCAGTGGCCAGCCATGTGCCACCGAGGGACTGATGCGTTCGGCAACACAGGTCCCCGCCTGCTGCCGGGGGTCGTGGACACGGAAGCAGGGGGGAACAGGCGTGCGGCGGTCAGGTCGCGTCCACCAAGTACTCAGCGACACAAGGCCCGGGCCCTCCACACCCATCCCCCTTTTCATCGCTCGCACCCCTCTTTACACAACCCCTTGTCCCCCCCCCCAGAAAGCCTCCCTGGGCTCCGTGGACCCCCGCGACTGCGTGCTGCCCGGGGACGTGCTGCGCGCCCTCACCTCCACCAACTTCGTCTACCCCACCAAGGCGCTCTTCGGGGCCTCGCCGCCCGAGCGACACGTGGTGGGGAGGGGGGGGGAGGGGGGGCCGGGCGGGGTGTGCGGGAGGGGCCAGGCCGGCCCCAGGGGGGCTGGGGCCACACGGTAGAGCGGGGAGGGGGGCGAGAGGCGGGGACGGGGCCCGGAAGACATGGCGAAGCGGGGGGTGATCGGGCAGGCCTTCAAGAGCGCACAACGCCTGTGCCGTCGACGCGGCCATACGATGGAGCAACGGGACAGCCCTCCGTGCTGGCAAAGGGGTTGCGTCATAGCTCAGCCTTGTCGCCTGCCCTCCCGCCCCACCCTCCGCCCCCACCCCCACCCTCCGCCCCCCACACCCTCCCCCCTCCCCCCCCCGCAGGTGGTCTACGGCGCCGACCAGCAGAGCTATGTTTAAGGCGCAAGAGTTCGGTATTACAGCTCCGCGTGGACTGGGCAGAGCGTCGCGAGCCTGGCCACGGAATGCAGCCTAAAATGATCTGGTCTTAGTGATGCCGCTTCTAGCGGCATCACTGCTCGATCAATCAGGGGGGACCCGCGGGGTTGCAGGGTGGGTTCGTGGCAGTCGCGTGCAAGCACGGTCGGCGTAGGGTGACACATGGCTGCACGAATGAGCTGGTTGCTCAGATAATATGGTCGCAGTGCTTGGGTACGCTCGCAGCTCGGGTGCTTGCGGCGGGTTGGGGCAATTTGATCGACATCCGACTAATCCGACATCACATCAACGGAACAGGCCGCGTCGACGGCACAGGCGTTGTGCGCTCTTGAAGGCCTGCCCGATCAACCCCCGCTTCGCCATGTCTTCCGGGCCCCGTCCCCGCCTGTCGCCCCCCTCCCCGCTCTACCGTGTGGCCCCACCCCCCCTGGGGCCGGCCTGGCCCCTCCCGCACACCCCGCCCGGCCCCCCCTCCCCCCCCCTCCCCACCACGTGTCGCTCGGGCGGCGAGGCCCCGAAGAGCGCCTTGGTGGGGTAGACGAAGTTGGTGGAGGTGAGGGCGCGCAGCACGTCCCCGGGCAGCACGCAGTCGCGGGGGTCCACGGAGCCCAGGGAGGCTTTCTGGGGGGGGGGACAAGGGGTTGTGTAAAGAGGGGTGCGAGCGATGAAAAGGGGGATGGGTGTGGAGGGCCCGGGCCTTGTGTCGCTGAGTACTTGGTGGACGCGACCTGACCGCCGCACGCCTGTTCCCCCCTGCTTCCGTGTCCACGACCCCCGGCAGCAGGCGGGGACCTGTGTTGCCGAACGCATCAGTCCCTCGGTGGCACATGGCTGGCCACTGGCCCAGGCCTCGGCGCCGTACCTCTCCTCCGGCGCCCATGTTCCGACTCCATCAACCCCCCCCTCCCCCCTATGCGCTCGCCTTCCTCCGCTGCTCCGCCACGCTGCCCTCCACCAGGTCGATCACGGTGGCCCGCTTGAAGCGCTCGTCGTACTGGGGGGTGGGGGGCGGGTGAGGAGGCAGCGAGCAGAGCGAATGAGTGGGCCCTAGCGGCGACCCGATGCTGGTTCGGCAGGGATGTTGAGACCACTGGGCGCCTGGCCTCCATGCCCGGACCGCCGTGCCCATTCCATTACGCCGCGACCCGCCCAATTCGCCACCCGCAGGTTCCAATGGTGCAGGGCTGGGGCAGACAGGCAGAGAGACCAATGGGCGGCCGGACGCTATGTCGGCCCCCCGTCCCCCTTCCTCGCTCCTCCAGGTTCGATGACTCCATGACCCCCTCAACCATCGCAAGCTAAGCTTTCCTGGCGCAGGCGTAAAGACGCTCTCCCGCTCAGCTTCAAACACTCCTCCTCAACCCCCTCCCCCCTCCCCCCTCCACCCGCCCCCCCCCCACCCACCTCGAGCACCACCCCCAGGGGCCGGGGCAGGGTCACCATGATGAGGTCGGAGGGCACAGGCAGTGCTCGGGCAAACACAAACGTCCTGCAAGCGAGGCGGGGGGGAGGGGAGGGGGGGCGGGGCAGCAGGCGGGAGGTTGCAGGCCGCGGCTTTACAGACACCAGGCCTAGTGCGCACGCCTCTACCTTTGCCAAAACCCCAACAAATCACGACTGCTCCCAGCATCCCCCTGCCCCCACCCAACGGTACCCCGCCCTGCCCCCTCCCCGAGGTCCCTTTTGTCAATGCTCATCACCCCATGGAATCCCCCTCCCCTGCCCCTCCCCCCACACCGGTGCTCCCTCCCCCTCCCCCTCCCCCTCCTCTTCCCCTCCCTCCCCCTTCCAACCCCCCCACCTGTGCTCCCTCCTCGCCACGGGCCCCACGGGGATGCGCAGGCGCTCGCCCTCGAACGAGGGGTCCACAGGCCAGGGCGTGTAGCTGATGGGGCGGAAAGCCAGCTCGCCCTGCGGGGTGGGGGGTTGCAGGGTGGGTCGGGCAGGGATTGAGGGGGAAGTGGGCGCAGGGGTGGGTACGGCGTGGGAGGGAAGGGGCCACACGGGACACAGGGCGGCGGTGTGTGGGGGAGGTGCAGCGCGACTTGCTGTCATTCTCCCCGCTCCCGCCTCCCGCCTTCTCGCCATCCCCGTTACAGGCCCCCCCACGGCTAAACCCGCACCTCCGCCACATAACCCTCTCCCCAGCCCCCAGCCTCCCCAGCCTCCCCGTCTCCCAATCCCCCTCCCCCTCACCCCCAGCCCCCTCCCCCCTCACCCTCACCCCTCCCCCCCCCCTCCCCCCCTCCCCCCCCCCCCTCCCCCCCCTCACGCTCTTGTCCCGCTCCGGCTCCACCCCCTCGGGCGCCTCAAACAGCGTTCCCGTGGCCCCGTCCTCGAACAGCCGCCCGCTCTCCGCCAGCTCCTTGGGGGGGGGCCGGGCCACGTAGGCCGCCGCGAGGGCCGCCAGGGCCATGGGCAGGGCCAGGGCGAGGACGAAGGCCTGGTCCTCGGCCTGTTGGCAGGCCTGGGGTGGGGTGGGTAGGGGGGGGGGAGGGAGAAGGAGGTAAGGAGGGAGGAGGGAGGAGGAGGGAAGGAAGGGCGGAGGCCTGGTCCTCGGCCTGCTGGCAGGCCTGGGGTGGGTAGGGGTGGGAGGTTGGGGTTATTTTTTTTTGGGGGGGGGGGAAGGTTGGGGGAGGAGGGAGGGGGAGGGGAGGGGGAGGAGGTGGAAGGCGCAGGGCGCACGAGGTCAGGGTGCGCGGATCTCAGGTGGGCGCGAGCGAGCCCACAGCGAGAGCCCCCTACAGCCCCTGGAAGGGGCTGGGCGGCGGGGGGCTGAAGCTCCGGAGCAGAGCCCCCCTACAGCAGGCGGGCGGGGCTGTTGCACCGTGTACCTCGTCAAAGCAGATGCCGGGGGATATGAAGGCCAGAGCGGCGAGGCTGTGGGCAGCCAGAGCCACCACCGCGGAAGCGCCGGCAGCCGCCCCCACGGCTGCTGTGGGCCTGACGTGCCGCCGAGCCCCACGCCCCACACGTCGCCACGACAGGTCGCGAGCGCCGATTGATTCCCGGTTGCTAACGCGACTAGAACGCTCTACTCGTAATGCCTGGCGCGCCAGGGGGGCTGCGCGCAGGCTGCAAGCCAAGGATGGCTCGGCTCGCCACGCAGCGCCCCGAAGGGGGAGCATAGTGGTGGCTATGGAGCGCTGCAGTATTCAGTCGATGTAGTTGAGTGGTGTGACTGGTGTGCGACGGCACCGACGCGGATGAAGCGACGGGCTCGCCGCGACTCCGACAGCTGCCCGCGGATTGGCTCTGCCCCGGTCGCGCTCTACTCAGACAGGCTTCACTGAACAGCAGATAAGCAAACGATAGCGTCTAGAGCGTCTAGAGCGTCTTCGGAAACAGACTTGCCCGGGCGAGGCAAGAGGGCTTGCGCCACACAGTTGCTCTTCCCCAGCGCGCAGCGCTATGCTTCCGCTTCTTGGATAGACATGATCGCAGCGAGGGCCTATGCTGGCGGGCGGGTTCGCGTGGCACCGGCATTGCACCATCTGGAGTTGCGCCATCACCGACATGAGGATTGCCCCCTGATGCTAACCCTCGGCAAGAGACTGTGCCGTGGGCGAGTTGGGGACAGGAGCCGGGGGGTCGAGGCATCGAGGGGGGCCGAGGGGGAGCGCGGGGTTGTGGACACGCGGTTGTCCGTTGCCGTCCGTTGGCGCTCGGTTTTCGGCTGGCTCTCAATACGCATAAAGCGTGGGGCAGCACGTACACGCGGCAGAGTCTTGCGACTGCAAGCCGGTAATTCCGTTAGGCTGTGGACCAGCAAAGGTGGATCGCAGCACGGGCACGGCAGCACCTATACTGCATTCTGATTGTGTCACTCGTTGTTCATCTGCGTTACAACCTGCGGTACTAGCTAGTCATGGAGTATAGGGGGCGGCAGCCCGCCGCTGCCGCATGAACGCCTACCTCACCCCAAGTTTAGCTATCCTTAGCTGGCCGGGTGTTGCAGCCAATGTTCGGTGTCGTGGTGGCGTTGTTAGCGCTCGCAGCTGTCGCAGCGGCGCTCGAGAACACATGCCCGCCCCCAACACAAGCGACACTGACCGGTCTCAGCGATCTGAGCCAGCGGTATGACAAAACTTACTACACAGGCATCAGGGGCATGGAGGATGGGATAGCTTGCCCGCGTTCGTCGCTCGCGGGTAGGCCATCCTGCCCTCAGCTCGACTGGGGATACCCGCTGGCGGACAGCCATGTTTACTACGACCAGTCAGTGGGAGTCATGACTTGGGAGCCGGATGCGTGCGTCCTTCGCCGTCTGTCGGCCGACCGTGCCATCCAATGCCTCGCGTTTGTCGGCCCAGTGTTCTTCATCGGTGAGCAACTGCTGGCTGTAATTGGCTTCAGGCCCCTGAAGGAACTGGGGTGGGGCGGGGTGGGGGGCGGGCCACTGGCATGCTGGGGGTGTGGAGGAATTGGGTACGGGTACGTGCTTGACTCGGGACGCCGCCTGTCCCTGCCTGTCAACCCCCACCCGCGCCCCCCTCTCCTGCTGCAGGCGACAGCATCACTCGCTACCAGTACCTGGCCCTCGTCTACTTCCTGGCTACCGGCAGCACAGGGTCCTGGGGAGCCTGATTTCAATGAAAAGCTCATCCTGATGGTGGCTGCCGGCAGCCACCATCAGGATGAGCTTTTCATTGAAATCAGGCTCCCCAGAGGACCCTGTGGCATCAGGCGGGGAGGTCGCGTCAGGCCCAGTAGGCACATCCTTGGGAATTCGCGAGCGGATGCTCAACCGGCCCTGCTCACGTTGCCGCCGGCTGGTGGTGGCAGCCGCGGAGGCCCCGACTGGCCACCGCCACCGCACGTTGGCGCTGAGCTGGAGGGCCTGGGCGTGGGCGTCAGAGGGCTGCGTGGGGCCGGCCCGAGGCGTTGCTGCCTGCGCGGGCCGGCCCAGCGCCCCGAGAGACTGGAGGACGCTGCGCTGAGCATCACCGATACAGGCGGTAGCCGCGCACGAGGTCGCTACGGGGTGGTAAATCCGCGAATGCTCAGCGTGCGCTTGGCACTGTGGCCTAGGCTCTAGCAAGGAGTACAGCTGAGCGATAGATGCTTCGAGCTCGTCACAAGGCAATGCGCAGAGGGGGGCATTCCGCGGAAGTTTGCAGCGGCAGGGCACGCGTCGATCGATGACACGCGTCCCCAACCCCCGGCCCCCCTCGCCCCCCGACGTCTTTTTAGGATTCCGCCCCTTCCCTTTAGCCATCTTTCTAGACTTCCTTGCCAAACTTGTTTGCTTCGCCTCTCCCTTCTCGCGCTCCCTTTAGCTCTCTTTATGCCGCCTGTCGAATTACGAAATCGAGCTGGGGGCGCTGGGGGTGACCCTGGGTCACCGGAGCGTGTCACCTTACTCTGTGGGGCCCCAGAGGCCGCCAAAGGTCGTGCAGCGGGTTCCTAGTGACGTACGAGGGCCACAGCCGTGGGGCTGGGCCGAATGGAGCACGCGGGGTGTGCCGACCTTGGTGCATGCACGAGGACAGCGGTGGCACGGCCCTGGAGTGCCGCGAAGGGGTTGCCGGCGGGCGGGGCGGCAGCGCCGCCCGTGGGCACGGCGCCAGCAGCTGAGGGCCGGGCGGCGGCACGGTCCAGGGGTGCCGCGAGGGGCTGTCCGTGCGGGGCGCCGCCACGGTCCGTGAGCACGGCGCCAGCAGCTGAGGGCCCGGCGGTGGCACGGCCCTGGAGTGCCGCGAAGGGGTTGCCGGCGGGCGGGGCGGCAGCGCCGCCCGTGGGCACGGCGCCAGCAGCTGCGGGCCTGGCGGTGGCACGGCCCTGGAGTGCCGCGAAGGGGTTGCCGGCGGGCGGGGCGGCAGCGCCGCCCGTGGGCACGGCGCCAGCAGCTGAGGGCCGGGCGGCGGCACAGTCCAGGGGTGCCGCGAGGGGCTGTCCGTGCGGGGCGCCGCCACGGTCCGTGAGCACGGCGCCAGCAGCTGAGGGCCCGGCGGTGGCACGGCCCTGGAGTGCCGCAAAGGGGTTGCCGGCGGGCGGGGCGGCAGCGCCGCCCGTGGGCACCGCGCCAGCAGCTGAGGGCCCAGCGGCGACGCGGTTAGCATGGAGAGCTGTGTGGATGGGGGACAGGCCTCGTAGGATCGCCTCAATGCTGGAGCCCTCCGGACTGCCGAGTGTTGGTATGGGCTGTGTAAAGAGACGATCGGGACTGCCAGCAGGGAAGATACTGTCGGAGTCTGAATCATCAATGACCCCGGTGCTTGCTGGACTTGGTCTGCTAATCCCGCCGGCGCCCCCAGCTAGCGTGCTGCCCAGGCTGAAGGGCGCTCCGAAGTGCGTCAGAGCGCCCGCGGCGGGGGCGTCGAGGCCAGCGTTCTGCAGGGAATGACGGTGCAGCGACGCTGTGGTCAGTGCAGCTGCGGACGACTGGGCAACTGGAGGGGCATGAGGCCCGAGGAGGCCGCTGTTGCTCATGCTGCCGCCATGCATACCCGCCGCCAAGCCGCTGAGCGCCGCAGAGCTCTGGCCGAGCAGGGCACTCGAGGGGAGGCGCCGGCTTAGGGTGGGTGCGCCAGATCCGAGGAGGCCGCTGCTGCTCATGCTGCCGCCGTGCATACCCGCCGCCAAGCCGCTGAGCGCCGCAGAGCTCTGGCCGAGCAGGGCACTCGAGGGGAGGCGCCGGCTTAGGGTGGGTGCGCCAGATCCGAGGAGGCCGCTGCTGCTCATGCTGCCGCCGTGCATACCCGCCGCGAAGCCGCTGAGCGCCGTAGAGCTCTGGCCGAGCAGGGCACTCGAGGGGTGGGGCCGGCTCAGGAGCCGGCCCAGGAGCCCCCCGTTGAGCAGAGCGACTCGCTGACGCTGCCACTCCTCAAGGGCGGCAACTTCGGAGAGCTCACGGCAAGCTTCCGCCCGGCTGGCCTCCGAGACGCCCGCCTGTGTCCCCGCCTGACTAGCATCCCGGTCCGCAGCCTGGGCCTCCGCCTCGCCCCCGCCAATGGGTCCTGGCCTGGCCGCCGCGGACTGAGCCCCTTCCTGCTCGCTTGCCGCCGACACCTCTGGCTCAGCAGGGGTGGCGAGGCAGAGCTGCGAGGGGAGCCTGGGGCGCCGAAGGGTCGGCTAGCATCAGCAGTCTGGGCGGCTGAGCACTGGCCTGGTCACCCCCATCTTGGCTTGGCTGGGGCGGGAGGCGCGACGGTGCGCCGTGACGGCCCTCACACCGGCTCTGCCCCCCTGTTGATAGGCCTTTGGACCCCAGGTAGGGAGCTAGCGCCTTTGCAACGACGCCTGCAAGGCGAAGCTTGGATGCCCCAGCTTCAAAGAGCGCCACGGCTTCCAGCGAAGCTTCCGTGCTGAAGGACTTGTGCGCCTCACACAGCTCCTCCACGAGGGCTGCAGACAGCGTCTGCTGGACAAGGGACTCAAGCCCTTCAGCAGAGCGTGCGTTGGCGTGGCATGCCTGGGGGGGGGGGGGGGATTGGACAGCACAGCAACTCGAATGAGAGTAGACGAGACGAGGGCACGAGGGAGGGCACCTGTGTTACGTTCTGCGGGGTTTACCCCAGAGTGGGGCGTTGACTGTGTTTGGCACGCACACGCGACGCGTCAGCGCGCACCTCTGCCACCTTCCGGGCTGCCCGCTTGGACACAGCTGCGAATCGAAACGCATAGGTGCTGTGGCCGCGATTGCGTGTGAAGCTTTGCTCGTCGGCAAGCGGAGGGATTGCACCCGCAAGCGCGCTGGTCACAGCGGAGCAAACCGCTTCGTCCATTCCTATAGTAGTATGCGTGGCATGGCCTGGTAGAAGAGCTCAGTCCAGGCTGTGGAGCTCGGTTCGGCGTCGGCGATTGCTCGCGACAGTTGCTTGCGACAGCTACGCTTGCTTAGTTTTGCTCGTTGCAAAAATTGCGCATTGCGCTGGGGCAACGGTCAAAGGACAGGAGCAGGAGGAGGAGAAGGAGCACGTCGGTTGTGCTCGCAGTTTCGTGCGGCAAGTACGCTAGGTCGCGATGTGGGATGTAGCGGTGTGTGCTATGTGACAGGACACTGCATGCGACCTATGGTGGTACGCGGTCAAGGTGTAACCCGTGATGAGAGTTCTCGGTCAACACAGAAGACTAGGACGATACGTCGGATGGGACCATCGGCCTCATGCCATCTATGGTCCTACGACCGGTGTGAGACCTAGCTGGCAGCTAGGCAGCGGCACCCCCCGGCCCTTAGTTTAATTCGCCCCGAAACGCCTGGCTGACTCAAAACGTGACGAGATAGGGGAGTGACATTAGAATTTGCAGCTGTATGAATACGCCCTGGACGGCGGCACAAGCGCGACGCTGGTGGTATACTAACAGTCAATCAAGTTGTCCCCCAAAAGTGTGAACGATCCGCCGATTCGGTCCGGTCCGCGTGCAGCTTGCGGGCGGGAGCGCAAGCAGACAGCCTTTGCTCGCTCTTGTCCACCTGTTATCGCCGAACTTCATTTTGGAGAGCAGTGATGATTCACTCGGCCGCATGTCGGGTGCCGAACCGCCGACCTCAAGAAGCCCGCCGTATTGAAGCATTACAGGAGCGTATGCCGTTTTACGATAAGATACAGCTGGCCACGAAAGTTGAACGCGCGACGCATCGGAGGCAGGGACGTGCACGTTGCGATACCGCAAGCGCGAATGCCAGCATCGTGAGCATTGGTTTAGACGTCGCTAGAGAAGGTCGAAGCAATGCTGAAATTCTCGGCACTACGTGGGCATCCCGGCGATGGCATACCGTGTCGTTCTACGAGTCGGGAATCTGCGCGCTTCAGAGCCAAGCGGTGGGTTGGACGGCCTGCTCATCACGCCCTGCTGTTGGGGCTGAAGTTGCGGTAGTCCTTGCCCACCTCCCCGGGCTGCCCCAAGAGTGGACCCGCCCCTCAGCCACCTCAGCGCTCCACCTCGGCACGCTGGCCTCCTCAACTTCCCCGCCCCCTTCGTTGCGGCGACCTGCATCCCCCTTCGTCATCATCCGGACGACGCTGCACTGCCCCTGCAAGCATAGCGTTCCCATTTTTTCTCGGGGGGCGAGCCCACCTCGCTGCGCAGCAGGACGTTGGGGACGCGTGTCATCGATCGACGCGTGCCCTGCCGCTGCAAACTTCCGCGGAATGCCCCCCTCTGCGCATTGCCTTGTGACGAGCTCGAAGCATCTATCGCTCAGCTGTACTCCTTGCTAGAGCCTAGGCCACAGTGCCAAGCGCACGCTGAGCATTCGCGGATTTACCACCCCGTAGCGACCTCGTGCGCGGCTACCGCCTGTATCGGTGATGCTCAGCGCAGCGTCCTCCAGTCTCTCGGGGCGCTGGGCCGGCCCGCGCAGGCAGCAACGCCTCGGGCCGGCCCCACGCAGCCCTCTGACGCCCACGCCCAGGCCCTCCAGCTCAGCGCCAACGTGCGGTGGCGGTGGCCAGTCGGGGCCTCCGCGGCTGCCACCACCGGCCGGCGGCAACGTGAGCAGGGCCGGTTGAGCATCCGCTCGCGAATTCCCAAGGATGTGCCTACTGGGCCTGACGCGACCTCCCCGCCTGATGCCACAGGGTCCTGGGGAGCCTGATTTCAATCAAAAGCTCATCCTGATGCTCGCTGGCCAGCTGTGGGCCGTGGCCATGGCCATGGGCGTGTGCTGGGGGCTTCAGGCGCACGGGACCGCGCTCGGGAACGGCGTGTCGGCCGCCGGGACCGCGCTCGGGAAGGGCGTGTCGGCCGCCGGGACCGCGCACGGGAACGGCGTGTCGGCCGCCGGGACCGCGCACGGGAACGGCGTGTCGGCCGCCGGGACCGCGCTCGGGAACGGCGTGTCGGCCGCCGGGACCGCGCTCGGGAACGGCGTGGCTGCCTTCGGGTCCCAACCGGGGGGCCGCAGCCTGGCCGAGGGCATCGCGGCGGGCCTGCAGGTGGCGGGCTCGGCCACGGCACGGCCGCGTGGCGCCCTCAGCATGGCCGAGTCGCTGTCCAAGACGGCAGCGACGGTGATGTAATGCAGGGGGCACTCGGAGCGCTGCTGGTCTGGAAGGGGAGCGGGCTCTTCAAGAACCGGCGGCGAGGGCCACCGGGGAACGAGGGTGCAGGTGGGATGGGGTGGGGTGGGGGAAAGGCAGGGGCAGAGGTTGGCGGGAGGGCGGGAGTATGGAAGGTGCTTGCACGGGTTTCGGCCCTGCCCGGGGGCCTGGCCAATGGTGCTGTCCGCATCCGCCCACCCGCCAGGCAACCAGGCCTCGGCCTCCACGGCGGAGGAGGGTGCAGGTGGGATGGGGTGAGGGTGGCGGGTGCGACGCAGGGGGAACGAGGATGGGAGGGCGGGGACGAGGGGACGCGGTACATTGCATGGCGAGGTGGGGGCTGTTGGACTCAGGGAGAAGCCGTGGGCCTGGGCAAAGCCTCCGAAGGCTGTCGTCCAAGCGTCCTTCGCCTGCCCCGCCGCGCCCCCCGACCGGCCAGGTGATCGCGCTGTGGCTGCCGCTCCCCGCCAAGCCCCGGCCAGCCCCAAGCAGGCTGCAGGTGGGCTGCGGCGGGAGGGGGGCAATGGGGGCGGGGCCGTGTTCGGGGAGGGAGGGGCAAGGCGAACCGCACGGCGGTACCGGAGCACCATATCAGGAGCAGGCGATTGAGACTAAGGAGCTGCAGCGTGGCCGGCCAGGGCGCTGTCTAGCCGTCCGTCTGGGTGGCATGGCCCCGGGGCCACTCGCACGCTGGGACGCACCGCGGCCACCCTCCCCACGCTGTCCCCCGCACCCTTGCCCCCACCCCGCAGGCCTGGGCCCCGGGTGTGGCTGAGCTGGCGGCAGGGTGGGGCGGGGCGGAGCAGGGCGGGGAGGGGCCGGGCGGGAGGCCGGCTCAGTGGTGCGCTGGCGCCTGTCGGGGCAGGGGCTCCGAGGGCGCAGGGCCCTCAGGCCATCCGGTGTCTGGTGGAGCCCGCGGCGGGGATGGTGGCTGAGCGTTCCTGGGCATCAATGATAGTCCGTAGCGAGCCTCACGAATAAGGGGTCGGGCCCCCAGCAGTCTGCGTTCTATGTCTCGGTTGGGCCTCAGCTGTGCTTAAGCACCTCTGAGGCTCTGAGGCGCTGCAGCACCCCTGCTCTCGACTGAAGTTGGTCCGTAGCGATGTCTCCCCGTCGTGGGTCGCACCCCATAGAGCGGAAATGTGTTGCTATCTTCTTCTTGCTACAGTGTTGATGTCTTCTTCGTTTTGATGCTGCGCAAGGGAAGGGGGCTGGAGTGTGGGGCATGCAGGGGCCGCCAAGGCTGGGGTTGGGCCTGGCCGAGCGGGGGACGAGTTGGGGCTGGGGCAGGTTTGGGTGCAGAAGGAGAGAAAGAGGTTCATACCCATGTACGACAACGTGGGCACTGTACGGCAGTCGATGGGTGGGTCCGGGGGTTCTAGAGCTTCTGTGGCAGGTGCATGTCAGAGGCCAGACGGTCGGCCTTGGCTCCGTGCCAGCAACCCTCGCTCACAGGTGCTGGCCACGCTTATTGTAACAAGGGTGTCTGTCCTCCCCAGGACAGGGAAAAGGGCCGAGCCCCAAACCCTGCGAGGCCGAACAGCACTGGGGCCGCGCACTCAAGCACTACTCCCCACAGCGACGGAGCGCTGCCATATGTTAGGGGCCTTTGCATCCCCGCAATGCCGGCATTGGCCGGTTGGGTTGGGTGCACAACCATATGCACCCCTCCAGAAGATCGGAACAGAAGATGTCCGTCTCCCATCCGCTACTGTCCACACGCCACCCGCTACAACTCCCCCGCCGCCGCCGCTGCTCTTTGTTTGGGCCCTCAGCCTCGGGGGCTTCGCCGCCCGCAGAGCCTGACGGCGGCAGCTCTGCCCAGAAACGCACGAGGTGCCTTGCCTGCTGCCTGCCCCGAGCAGCCTGTTTGTCGCCTATCTGAGACGGCTGCATGGCCATCAAGCCTGCATCCTTCTAATCTCACACCCAGCCCAACCCAGCCAATCCAACTCAACACCACTAGCTGCCCAACTCATTACTCTGTCATCCAAGCACACGCAGCATACTATGCATGCTCCATCCTTGCTTGCACACTCCGTCCTAGGGGCCTGCGCTGCTGGTGCCTATTAGGGCTCTCCCATGAGCCCACACGCCTGGCGCGCGGGTCTGCACGCTCTTGCCTGCTGCCCCACCCTGGAGCCCCTACAGACTCTACTCCCAATTCTTCACATGACGAATGCAAGTGCTTAGGTTTTGATGCCATGGGAGGTGTAGGACGTGGATGCCGGCCGTGGTCCTATGAAGCCGTCACCGCACTTCGATAAGTTGAGGGCTTCATCCCATCCCCACCCGCTAGGGCTCGGGCGGACAGAGCACGTTGAGCGTGATGTCATTGAACTCGCCTGCCGGGGGGGGGGGGCGGTAGGCGGGGGCAGGGCCGGGGGTCGTGGTAGCAGCGCGGCAGGGCGGCGGAGGTACGGGAATGAGTAGCACATGGAAAGTGGTGAGGGGATACCCTACCAGAGGGGAAGCGGACCGGGAAAGGCCGGGGCGGCAGGGCAGGCGGCCTCTGCACGCACAGATGTCCAGCGCGGCCGCGTGCGCACCACGCTAGGCCGTTCACCCCCCCCCCCCCCCGCTAGCCCGGCTTACCGTACACCCACTGGTTGAAGTGCACGGTGTCCGGGGTCCACGTGGTGACCAGCCCCTGCCTGGGGGGGGAACGGGGGGAGGGGGGGGAGCACGGAGGCCCACATGTGCTCATGGTCTGGATTTCGGCCGAAAGCAGCATGCGCGCATGACTCGAGCCCCTACCCCTCACAGCCCCCTCCCCCCTTCCCTTTCAGCCCCCCCCCCTGCCCCACCTGGCCGCCGCCGTGGTCACCCCCCGCAGGTCCAGCACCGGCACCCCCATGCCGGCCGCGAAGGCCGCGATCTCCGCCT
Source organism: Edaphochlamys debaryana (assembly GCA_016858145.1). Lineage (NCBI taxonomy): Eukaryota > Viridiplantae > Chlorophyta > Chlorophyceae > Chlamydomonadales > Edaphochlamys > Edaphochlamys debaryana. The sequence goes on from JAEHOE010000150.1 coordinate 257,468, forward strand.
CCGCCGCGTCCAGCATCTCCCGCAGCTCGGGCTGGGGCGTGGTGCAGCGGTGCCACACCACCTGCGCGCGGGAGGGGAGGGGGAGGGGGAGGGGGGGGAGGGGGCGAAGGGCGAGGGGGGTGAAGGGCGAGGGGGGTGGAAGAGGGGGAGGGGGGGATTCGGGTGGGGCGCCGAGGAGGGGCGTAGGGGGCAAAGGGCGGTGCATGCACTGCAGCAGGTGGAGAGGGCTGCGGCCATGGGCCAGGGGTAGCAATGGCGGGCTTCCGGTCTTCACTCACGTTGGGCCACGGCAAGACTCCCAGGACTGCGGGCCCCAACCGCCCCCCTCGCCTGGGTCCCGGGCGGCAGCATGTCGCGAGCGGCCGCCAGCGCCGCCTTAACGTCCGGCACCAGCGTGGGAGCGGTCTTGTAGTGGGCGCACACGGCCAGGATGACCGTCGCCCGGGGCCGGCTGGGCCCGGGCCCGCCGGGCCTGGGCCTTGGCGGCTGCGCAGACCTCGGGGACGGAGGGGTTCTCGAGGGCGGGGAGGGCGGGGGGAAGTTCCAGGCTCTTGGGGAAGGGGGCGGTTTTGGGATTCGGGGAGCCCTCGGCGGGTCGGGGGCGGTCGGGGGTGAAGAGGCCCTGCGGTACGGCGGCCGCCGCGGGGACCGGGGTATCCGCGGGGGCTCGGGGACCGTCGGTGGCCGGGAGGCCCTGGGAACAGGGGGAGGCCTCGGGGGCCGCCGGGGGCTCGGCGGCGGGCGGGGACGGAGTTTGCTGTGGCTGGTTGGCGGGGCGCTTCCGTCGCCAGGGCGCTTCCGTCGCCGCCGCCGCACGTGTGCCCCGGCGCGCGGCGCTGCCGCCTTCCCCAGAGGCGCCGGGCTCCCCAGAGCCGTCTTTGCGCTTTCCAGGAGCGCCGCCGGCCCCCGCTGTAGCGTCGCCCTCCCCAGCGGCGTCGCCTGCCTGCTCTGCGGAGCGGCCCTCCCCCCCCTCCCCCTCCAGCTGGTTGATGGCGTCGCGGGTCCAGGCGTAGAAGGCGGTGAAGTCGCTGGGCGCTGCGTAGCTGGTGTAGTACTAGTAGAGCTCGGCCTGAGGGGTGGAGGTGGGGTGGCGGGGTGGGAGGGAGGAGGCGACTCGAGCAGATCACCGATACGCGCGTGCGTGCTCATTCCTCTCGCCCCCGCCGCCTGCCTTCAGAAGGAGTGCGGCACGCGCCTAACCCTCTGCCTGGATCCGTAGGCTGTGGGCAGGCTGGTGCGCGCCTGCTCCAGGCGGTCCTGGCGGCGGACGGTGGTGGCCATGGAGGTGCCCCGGGGGCCGTGGCGCTGCACCTGGGGGGGGGGCGGGGGCGGGGGCGGGGGGTAGGGCAGGAGCGTGTCAATGCCCCGGCGGTTATGGGCATGTGAGGAAAGTTACCGCCTGCTGGGACACCGCAACCCCCCCCCCCGCACCCACACGGTCCTCCCCCTCCCGCACCCCCCCCGCCCGCCCGCACCTGGTCCCGTGCGTACTTCCACAGGTTGTGGTGCCCCTTGATGGGCCCCCCGGGGTGCATGCCCACTGCGGGCAGCAGGGAATGGAGCAAGGGGGAACCGGGGAGAGCAATACGTACGGGAAGACGTGGAGCGGCAGGACACAGAGGCACTCTGGCGAAGCCCCTCTGCAACTGAAGGCCCAGTAATAGATGTGGAAGTTGAGAGCACGTGCCTTGCACCCGGGCAGGAACGCATACTGAGGAGCGCTGGTACCGGTACCAGGGGTTGCTGTGTTACTACCTCAAGGCCCTCGAGCCCTCTGCTGCTACGCACCGTTCGTGACGCTGTCATCTCCGTTGTAGGGGTTCTGGTACCTGCCGGTGGCCAGGAAGTAGATGAGGGCCAGGTACTGGTAGCGAGTGATGCTGTCGCCTGCAGCAGGAGAGGGGGGCGCGGGTGGGGGTTGGCGGCGTCCCAAGGCGAGACACGTACCCGGACCATCCAGCCCCCAGCAACCAAGTGGCCAGTGCCCGCCTCCCCCGGCCCCTCTTCCCCTGTTGAAGCCATATCAAGCCAGCGGTCGCTCACCGATGAAGAAGACGGGGCCGACATCCGCGAGGCATCGGAATGCCCGCTCGGCCGACAGACGCCGAAGGACGCACGCATCCGGCTCCCAAGTCATGACTCCCACAGCATCGTCGTAATAAACATGGCTGTCCGCCAGCGGGTATGCCCAGTCGAGCTGAGGGCAAGTGTGCCGACCCGCGAGCGATGAACGCGGGCAAACTATCCCATCCTCCATGCCCTTGATGCCTGAGTATTCTAGGTTATCATATCGCTGGCTCAGATCGCTGAGGCCCGTCAGGGTCGCATGTGTTGAGGGCGGGCATGTGTTTTCGAGCGCCGCGGAGACAGCTGCGAGCCCTAACAAGACTGTGCGGCGCATTGGTGCTCGGGTTGTAGCTGATTTTGTTTCGCGCCTCTGGTCCTTTGCCTTGCTGGGTGTTCGCCCGCGGGGCTGGGGCGCTGTGCCCGCAGATCATCCCTTTCTGGGCTCTGATGCCTTGGGGCGGGTGGTGTGCCGGGTGTCGCTCGAGGCTTCTGACTCTGACTCTGATTCCGTGTGATTTCGGTGTGATCCGCGCTGCTTGTCCCTTGGGCTAGGTGGTGCTGTTTGGTTTAAAATTGTTAGGTGATTCGCGCACGTGACTGGCTGAGAGGGTGGGTGCGCTGACCAGAAGACTCTTTAGGACGGCTCCCGGCTTCGGTTGGGGGGCAAGGGGTTGAAGGGCTGCAGCCCATGCAAATCGGCCCTCGCAGGGGGGTCGGGCCTCTTGTAACGCACCGCATCCTAACAAGACCACCGCAAGGAAGAACATTTGCCCCAACACCCGCCCAGCTGAGGATGACTTATTGTGGGGTGAGGTAGGCGTTCATGCGGCAGCGGCGGGGGGCCGCCCCTTGTACTCAATACATACATAGTACCGGAGCCTGTATCTCAGACTAGCAATGAGGCTCAGAGCGGCTCTCAGAACGCGAAATAGGTGTGATCGGACCCTAGCACCGTCCAGACGCAGATGGCGCGCTCGTCCGGCGTCTTAACCTCCGAAGCCTGTAACTGTGATACCGTTGCTGCAGGTGTCACTGTGGTTTGGCGTCTGCAAGGGGCAAGGGGCTCCAGGGGCAAGGTCCACACCTAACGGAGAGCCGAAAACCATGCGCCAACTGACGGCGGCAACGGACAACCGCGTGTCCAAAACCCCGCGCCCCCCTCGACCGCCCCTCGATGCCTCGACCCTCCGCGGCCCCCCGGCTCCTGGCCCCGACTCGCTGCTGTCCGCGGTACAGTCTCTGACCAAGGCGCCGAAGGGCAGCAACCGGGGCCAGTCCTCGAGTCGGTGATGGCACATCTCCAGAGGTGCAAGGCCGGTGCCACGCGAACCCGCCTTCTGCATCAGCCCTCGCCTTCATCGCCTCTACCCAAGGCAAGCGAGGCAGAGCGCAGCGAGCTGGGGGAGCGTAACTGTGTGGCGCCAGCGACACTTGACTCGCTCGAGGGCAAGACTGAAGACGCTTTAGACGCTATCTTATGCTTACCCGAATTGCAGCGAAGACTGCCTGAGTATAGCGCGAGCGGCGCTGGGCCAATCGCAGGGCAGCTGTCGGAGTGACTCCGACGGAGTCGCGCGGCGAGCCAGTCGCTTCATCCGCGTCGGTGCCGTCGCGCACCAGTCACACCAGATAAGACAGCGACTTGGTAAAGCCCACTGTAGCACTCCATCTGCAGCACTATGCGTCCGCTTCGGGGCGCTGCGTGGCGAGCCGAGCCATCCTCGGCTTGCAGCCTGCGCGCAGCCCCCCTAGCGCCCCAGGCATCACGAGTAGAGCGTTCCAGTCGCGTTAGCAACCGGGCAGCAATCGGCGCTCGCGACCTGTCGTGGCGACGTGGGGCTCGGCGGCACGTTAGGCCCACAGCGGCCGTGGAGGCGGCCTCTGGCGCTTCAGCTTTGGTGGCGCTGGCTGCTCACCGCCTCGCCGCTTTGGCCTTCACATCCCCCGGCATCTGCTTTGACGAGGTGCGCGGTGCAACTCCCCCGCCGGCGTGCTCCTGAGGAAAGGGGCTCGGTCAGGGGGCTCCCGCCTCGGCCGGTGCCTCCCCGCCCTTTGCCCCCCGGGCCCCACCCCCGCGGCCCCTCCAGCCAGCCCCGGCCAGGCGTGTGTGATCTGGGAGCTTTGGCAGCTTGCGGAATGGCACTGTCGGGGAGTCCAGCGGTCTCTGGTTCTGGTTGCGTTCCCGCCCACCCGATCTCCGCTGGCCCACGTGCCATGTGCCCCAGGAACGCCCCACAGCCTCGCCCCCGTCCACCTGCGCCCCGAACACCGTGTGGCCCGCGTGTCTTCCAGCCCTCCTCTTTCCCCCTTCCCCTTCCCCACCCCATCCCCTTGCTGCGACGCGACGGGGTCCCCCTCAGCCCGCGACCCCCCTCTTCGCCCCCCAACTCCTTTGCACACCCCCTCCCCCCTTCCCTCATCTGCACACACCCTGCCCCCTCCCCCCTCCCAACCTCCTCCCCCCCATCCCCCCTCCTCCCCCCAGGCCTGCCAGCAGGCCGAGGACCGGGCCTTCGTCCTGGCCCTGGCCCTGCCCATGGCCCTGGCGGCCCTGGCGGCGGCCTACGTGGCCCGGCCCCCCCCCAAGGAGCTGGCGGAGAGCGGGCGGCTGTTCGAGGACGGGGCCACGGGAACGCTGTTTGAGGCGCCCGAGGGGGTGGAGCCGGAGCGGGACAAGAACGTGAGGGGGGGGAGGGGGGGGAGGGGTGAGGGGGGGGTGAGGGGTGAGGGTGAGGGGTGAGGGGGCTGGGGGTGAGGGGGAGGGGGATTGGGAGACGGGGAGGCTGGGGAGGCTGGGGGCTGGGGAGAGGGTTATGTGGCGGAGGTGCGGGTTTAGCCGTGGGGGGGCCTGTAACGGGGATGGCGAGAAGGCGGGAGGCGGGAGCGGGGAGAATGACAGCAAGTCGCGCTGCACCTCCCCCACACACCGCCGCCCTGTGTCCCGTGTGGCCCCTTCCCTCCCACGCCGTACCCACCCCTGCGCCCACTTCTCCCTCAATCCCTGCCCGACCCACCCTGCAACCCCCCACCCCGCAGGGCGAGCTGGCTTTCCGCCCCATCAGCTACACGCCCTGGCCCGTGGACCCCTCGTTCGAGGGCGAGCGCCTGCGCATCCCCGTGGGGCCCGTGGCGAGGAGGGAGCACAGGTGGGGGGGTGGGGGGTGGGGGGTGGGGGGGTGCATGGGTGTGTGAGCGGGCGGGGAAGGATGCAGGGGCACGTTTGGGCTTCAACAGGTTGGCGGGGGGTGGCCGGGGTCGAAGGGTGGGGGGTCGAAAGAGGAAGGGGCGGGGGCCTGGCCTGTTGAAACCACAGCCGCGGCCAGCGACCTCCCGCCTGCTGCCCCGCACCCCCGCAACCCCCCCCCCATCCCACGCAGGACGTTTGTGTTTGCCCGGGCGCTGCCGGTGCCCTCCGACCTAATCATGGTCACCCTGCCCCGGCCCCTGGGGGTGGTGCTCGAGGTGGGGGTGGGGGTGGGGGTGGGGGTGGGGGTGGGGGTGGGGGTGGGGGTGGGGGTGGGGGGTGGGGGTGGGGGTGGGGGTGGGATGGGTGGTCGAGGCGGGTGGAGTGGAAAGGAGTCATCAGGCCGCAGGGGTGGGGTATGGGGACGGGGTGCCGTCATAGCGTCCGGCCGCCCATTGGTCTCACTGCCTGCCTGACCGCGGTGGGAAATGGGGCAGCCGCGGCATACAGGTCCAGGCGCCCAGGGTCCTCCGTTCCTGCCGTACCAGCGGAGCGCCGTGCCTCAGGCTGTGGCACAGCTGTGACCCATCGATCCCCCTCCCCCTCCTCCATCCGTCCTCCCCCTCCACCGCCCGCCACCTTCATTCCCTGCCCCATCGTCCCCCCGCCCCCCTGCCCCCACCCACCCCCCAGTACGACGAGCGCTTCAAGCGGGCCACCGTGATCGACCTGGTGGAGGGCAGCGTGGCGGAGCAGCGGAGGAAGGCGAGACACCTGGGGGGGATGACGGGGGTGGGGGTGCCGGGGTTCCGATAGAGTCGTGGGGTTATGGGCGCTTGGATGGGCGCCGGGGGAGGGGCCTGGGCCGGGCAGCCATGCGCCACCGAGGAACCAATGCGCTCGGCAGTAAAGGTCCTCGCCTGCAGCTGGGGCCTGGGGAACACGAGAGCGTCACCCTCCTAGTAGCCAGCGTCAGGTAATTCCCCTATCGGGTCAGCGGCACAAGGCCCCGGCCCTCCATACCTCTCACCCCTTCCACCCCTCTCACCCCTCACTTCCCTCCCCCTCCCCCCCCAGAAAGCCTCCCTGGGCTCCGTGGACCTCCGCGACTGCGTGCTGCCCGGGGACGTGCTGCGCGGCCTCACCTCCACCAACTTCGTCTACCCCACCAAGGCGCTCTTCGGGGCCTCGCCGCCCGAGCGACACGTGGTGGGCCTCGGGGGGGGGGGGGTGACCGGGGGGCGGGAGGGAAGGGGGGAAGGGCGCGTGTGGACGCGCGGCATCGCTCTGGCTCGGGTTGCTCCCTGGCAAGAGTTGTGGGGCCCCCCGAGAAGGGGGGAAAGGGAGGATGAGCAACGGGACAGCACTCCCTGGCAAGGGTGGGTGTGAACGCGCACCGCCGCTCTGCCTCCGGTACTCCCTGGGTGACATTGGTGAGGCCGCCGGGGCGGAGAGAGTGTGAAAGGGGGATGAGCAGGGGCACAGCCCTCCTTGGCAAGGGTACGTGTTCCCCCTCAGTCACAACACCCATCCGCCATACCCTCCGCCCTTGCCCCCCCCCCCCCCCATTCCACCCCACCCACCCCACCCCCCGCCCCCCCCCCAGGTGGTCTACGGCGCGGACCAGCAGAGCTGGGACGGCATCTGCGGGGCCATGCGCCGGGGGGAGCCGCGGGATGGCGACGTGACGCTGGTGCTGGAGCGGCGCAGGCCGCGGGGGGAGGGGGAGCGGGCGCCGCTGCCGCCGGACGCGGGGCTGCTGGACCGCCTGGTGTGAGGGCGCTGGTATGGGTGTGGGTGGGGGGGGCTCTGGCGGCCGCAGCGGTGGTGCAGAGAGAGAGAGACCCCGCCGCCCTGTGTAGGCATGGCTTGAGGGGGCAGGGGGGTGGGGGGCTGGATCGCCCGGTGTGAGGGCGCTGCCGGGGGTGGAGGGTCCCTTCGAGGGGCGAACGGCAACGGTTTGGAGAGGGGACAGCGCCACTGGCTGCAGCCGTGGGCTGCCGTACGGACAAGCGCGTGCGTGGGGGCAGGGGCAGGGCGGCAGGGGCCAGGAGGGCGGGGTGTGACGGGGGGCGTGGCATCAGGTGCGGCAGCGGGGTTGCCCCCTCTGGGGCTTGCTGGGCCTGGGGCTGGGCCCGCAGTGCAGGCTCGCGGGGCCAGCCAGGGCGGATGGGAGGGATAGCAGTTGGGGTGTCCTGGTGGTGGGCGGTACGGTGATGTCCTTGTACGGCACACTCGGTGGCTGTGACGCCATCCGTTGAGAGATGCAGGACTGGGGCAAGGCGCTTCGGAGGATGGGGTGCGCTTAGGACAGCTAAGAAGGACGCAACACGTGCAAGCCGCTTCCTGTGTCCCCCTGCCCAGCATCTCCCGACCTCGTGGCCCCTGGCTGCACCCGAGGCTACTGCACGTCAAGTCTCAAGTGTTGCATGTGGGGACTGCGATCAACATGGGACGGACGAACGGAAGCCGTGTTGGGACCCTGCATCCCGTCACCGGGTCACCCCGACCTGTCGCCTCTCCCACGCTGCTCTCGTTGTAACTGGGTCCTTATGACGTATTACATGCTCCGGCCGACCCTTGCTCTTGCGCGGTAGTCCGGTTTGGGTGCGGTCCAGCCCGCCGACATGGACCGCGGTCCTGTCCCGGTCGCGTCCCGACCATCGGCGCGCCGAAGGAACCCTCGCCAAGCACCCGCCCGCACCGCAATCCTCGTATTCAGGCTTATCCTTACGCTGCTTCAGCTCAGGCTGGCCCGCTGCTCGCACGTCGCCTCGCGCAACGGGCCCCGACAGCGACCCGCCGCGCCGTGCAGCGAAACGACTGACCGCCTGAGCGCCGAGCTCATAAGCACGCGGGGCTCAAGCGCCAGACATATCCAAGCCTAACATCACTATACTACCTACATTTACCAAGCCTCACAGCCTTACTCGCTGCACTCTCACCCGAGCTCGCTCCATCGACACGCCCCGATGGCCCCCGACGCCTCCTCCGACTGCTGCTGGATCTGCCTGGGCGGCAGCGAGGCCGGCCCCCTGGATCGCCCCTGCAGCTGCCCTCGCAGCGTGCACCTGGAGTGCCTGGGCCGCTGGCAGCTGCAGTCCGCGGGACGCAGGTGAGGCCGGAGCCCGGGGGCATGTCACGAGTCCTGTCGGGTCCGGTCGCGTCACCGGGGGGGGGCAGACAGTGTCAGACGCCCTTACACCGCCTGCCTCTGTCACGGCTTCTCCGTAGCTTGATACCACTTCAGCCCCCAGCCACTGCCTAGCCATGGCATCGCCTCAGCTCGCATGCCCTATCCTCCCAACTACCGGTGTCTGACCCCTCTCCACCCCCCTCCCCCTCCCGTTCCCTCCGCCCCCCAGTGAGGAGCACCGCTGCCGCTTCTGCTCCCACCCGCTGCCCCCCCTCGAGGCCTCCCTCACGCCCTCGCACCTGGCGCCCGTCGCCAAGACCGTCACGCCGTACATGGCCATCGTGTACGGCGGGGAGCAGTACAAGATCCCCGTGCGCCCCGGGCCGGACGGCATGGCCGAGTTCCGTGCGCGCGTCAAGTGCCTGTTCGGCATGCCGTACGACGCGGAGTTCAACGTCTCGTTCGAGTGCGCTGCGCCCAGCAGCGGCGAGCGGCTCACGCTGGCCGGCATCGGCGCCTTCAACGCGGCGGCGCACTGCGCGGCCATCTCGGCGGCCAAGCGGGCGGTGGGGGAGGACGGGGGCTTCGAGTGGGGCCCGGAGGCGCCGGCACACCGGGGCGCGGCGCAGCAGGGGCGGCGCTGTTAGGGTGAAGACCATTTTATGTGCTCTGTGTGTGTGGGTGATTGGGTTTGTGTGTGGCCAGCGTTGGAGAGCTGGCCGTACCAGGATGGTGATTGATGACGGGTGCGCATGGTAGTGTCCAGCTAGGGAGGTGCACGGCGGCGGAGACATGGGGTGGGGACATGCTGCATGCAGGACATGGAGGGAGGGGCGTGCCAACCGACGCAGTTCGACGGCGGTTGAGTTCCCTCAAGGTGCAAGGTGCTAGCTAGAGGGTGTGCTTTGCGCAGTGTGACGTTCACGTAGACATATGTATGGAGACGAGCGAAGGCAGCAGCGGCGCGCGCTAGCGCGCACTCGGTCCCAGGGCGCACCTGGCAGTGGATGATAGTAACTGCTTTTTGGCAGTGACGGTCAGTGCCGCCAGGGTGTAGGCTGTAGTCCCCGTTCTGACATCAAACGCCGAAGCCAAGGCATATGGAGCGGCGGAGCATGGACCGCCGATGTCGGACTTCGTTCCCGGCTACGTAGGCAGACCGCGTGTCAAAGACGCTCACGAGGGTCGCAGTCGACCGCCCGGCAAAGGCCACCACCACAAGAAGCATCAGGCCCGCCAGCTGCTGTCGGCGGCTGCCCGAGTCTCCAAACAGCTGGCTGCTGCGAGTTGATGCCATCCTCTGATGACTGACTGGTGGCCTTGCCGATCAACAACGCAGCCAGCAACGCTACAAGTGAGCCGGCGACCCTAATGAGCACTGAGCAGCAGAGCGCGGCTTAAGTACTCGATTGAGGCCTCGACTCGGCGGATGATGAGTACTGCACTTGCGCACGTACTCAAGCGAAGGTGAACCCGTTCAGCCAGCGGTTGCTTGGTTGTCAGAAACAGCCCCAGCGGGCATCACAACCTTCACAAGCAGGTAGGGCTGGCGCCAGGGCGATCGATGCAAGTTGCATTCCGGCCGTCGCCCAGTCACCTTGTGCTGGTCTATCCTGCCCTATCCTGCCAACATACCCTGTTAATGCGAGCCTCGTTGGGGCCCGGGTATCTGCCACCGGCAACAAACGTCGCTCGACCGTTTCTGCATCGTTTAGGTGCAGTGCTGATCCAGGTGCCGCAATACCAACGCTTGCGCTATCCTTTTACCTGGCCTCCCCCTTGATGGGCTGGGAAGGAGTTTCGGCGAGTTCGCTGTATGCATATGCGCTCTCTCTTTTGCATTCCGTTGCTTTCATAGCGGCGTAGACGCGAGCAGGTCGCTTGCAAAAGGCGTCACTCCCGGCAGGCAGGCCCGACGAGCTTGCAATCAACCGCCAGAGTGGTGCGGGTGCGCACCCCTCCGGTTATCCGCCATTCCGGCTGAGCTGATGCCGCCACTACCTGGCCCATCCTCAGCATGCTGCACGCAGGTGTTGCAGGTGTGCCAGGGGTACCGGTAGGCGGACTAGGCGCCCAAGGTGCCGCCGCGTACAGCAGTGATCCTGGGCCCGCAGCCTCCACTGGCTGCACTCCGGTAGTGCAGCAGGCTGCTGCTGTAGCTGCTGTAGCCATCTGCAGCTGCTGCGCCTCGGCAACAGGACAAGACAAGACAAACTTGTGCTCCGGGTTCACGTCCCGGGTGAAGCACGCACGCAAGGTATACCTCACTGGGCTAGAAACTCGCCGGTCGTCTCGGCAGGGACCGCCGCGTGGCGGCCTGCATGCCGGGCCGTGCCAGCTGGTGCTCCCGTCAGCAGGGGGAAAGGAGACACGGGAGGGGGGGGGGGGTAGGGACAAAAGTTTCGCACCCCATGCCGCAAAAGTTCCTGACCCCCTGACCCACCCACCCGGCAGCACTGCGCCAGTGCCACTGCACATGCACGAAACGTACGGCAACCTCTTTCAATACTGCGAATCTACGGACTGCTCCCCACGTATCGTCTTGCAAGCCATCCTGGGGCGAATGCGAGACTCGGGGTCTGTCCATTGAACATGGCCGCGTCCATCGACCCACAGAGAGGGTCCTGCCGCACCTAGCGCCGTAGCTCTTAGTGCTTCTGGCTCCTTTTGTGATCAAGTGGCTGTGTGTGACACAACAGGGGGCAGTGGGAATGAAACCCCACGTGTTCCGCAGCGGGTGGCATGCCGACATGGCCCGTGCCAGCTGGTGCTCCCCTGCTGCGACTGGACGACTGCTGGGAACGGCCCTCTGCCGCCACTGCCGCCACTGCCACCGCCGCCGGCCAGCATTGCGAGGATGGCAGTAGCGACGGAGACCTGCATGGCTGGCCCCGTCTGGGGCGCAGGCGGCGGCGGCGGCGGCGGGGGCGGCAGCGACGGCAGCTACGGCCCCAGCGGCGGCCCCAGGGGTAACCCGGCGTTAGTAATTTCTATTTCTATTCCCCAGCGGCGGCGGCGACGGGCCGTCCAACTTCCAACCGGATCAAGACTGCTCCCCGGGGCGCCAGGGCGAGGGCGAGGCGGGGCCGGGGGAGGACAGCGGCAGTGAGGGCGGCGACGTGACGGACAGCGAGGGGGAGGAGGAGGAGGAGGTGCGGCCCGGGCGGCACAAGTCCCACCCCGGCGATGATGCGGGCCCGAGGTCGTGGGGTCGCGGCAGGGGCTGTAGCTCCGGGGTGAGGTTGCCCAATGGAGTGAGGCCTGCCGGTCTGTCACTCAAGCTCCTGCTGAGAGGTCCCGGTGGGGTAGCTGCGTGCGACTGCCCGCAGCGAGGGGGGCCGGAGGAGGCGAAACGCCACTTCACTTCTATCTATGCTTACCGGTACGTGGCAAAATGTCCGAGCCCGTCCGTCCCCTCCTTTCCCCTCATCGGTACCCACATCCTATGCCGGCGTACCTACATATGCAGTTATTTACACTCTCTCCAGCACCCACTCATCCCAGCGTCATCCTGCATGCAGCATGTCCCCACCCCATGTCTCCGCCGTGCACCTCCCTAGCTGGACACTACCATGCGCACCCGTCATCAATCACCATCCTGGTACGGCCAGCTCTCCAACGCTGGCCACACACAAACCCAATCACCCACACACACAGAGCACATAAAATGGTCTTCACCCTAACAGCGCCGCCCCTGCTGCGCCGCGCCCCGGTGTGCCGGCGCCTCCGGGCCCCACTCGAAGCCCCCGTCCTCCCCCACCGCCCGCTTGGCCGCCGAGATGGCCGCGCAGTGCGCCGCCGCGTTGAAGGCGCCGATGCCGGCCAGCGTGAGCCGCTCGCCGCTGCTGGGCGCAGCGCACTCGAACGAGACGTTGAACTCCGCGTCGTACGGCATGCCGAACAGGCACTTGACGCGCGCACGGAACTCGGCCATGCCGTCCGGCCCGGGGCGCACGGGGATCTTGTACTGCTCCCCGCCGTACACGATGGCCATGTACGGCGTGACGGTCTTGGCGACGGGCGCCAGGTGCGAGGGCGTGAGGGAGGCCTCGAGGGGGGGCAGGGGGTGGGAGCAGAAGCGGCAGCGGTGCTCCTCACTGGGGGGCGGAGGGAACGGGAGGGGGAGGGGGGTGGAGAGGGGTCAGACACCGGTGGTTGGGAGGATAGGGCATGCGAGCTGAGGCGATGCCATGGCTAGGCAGTGGCTGGGGGCTGAAGTGGTATCAAGCTACGGAGAAGCCGTGACAGAGGCAGGCGGTGTAAGGGCGTCTGCCCCTGTCTGCCCCCCCCCGGTGACGCGACAGGACCCGACAGGACTCGTGACATGCCCCCGGGCTCCGGCCTCACCTGCGTCCCGCGGACTGCAGCTGCCAGCGGCCCAGGCACTCCAGGTGCACGCTGCGAGGGCAGCTGCAGGGGCGATCCAGGGGGCCGGCCTCGCTGCCGCCCAGGCAGATCCAGCAGCAGTCGGAGGAGGCGTCGGGGGCCATCGGGGCGTGTCGATGGAGCGAGCTCGGGTGAGAGTGCAGCGAGTAAGGCTGTGAGGCTTGGTAAATGTAGTTAATATAGTGATGTTAGGCTTGGATATGCATGGCGCTCGAGCCCCGCGCGCTTTTGAGCTCGGCGCTCAGGCGGTCAGTCGTTTCGCTGCACGGCGCGGCGGGTCGCTGTCGGGGCCCGTTGCGCGAGGCGACGTGCGAGCAGCGAGCCAGCCTGAACTGACACAAAAACCTTCCTTCTACCTAAGACAAGGATCGCGGGGCTGGTGGGTGCTTGGCGGAGGTGCCTTCGGCGCGCCGATGGTCGGGACGCGACTGCCCATCGACCGCGGCCCATGTCGGCGGGCTGGACCGCACCCCTAAACGGACTACCAGACTACCGCGCAAGAGCCAGGTTCGACCAGAGCATGTACTATATCATAAGGACCCAGTTACAACGAGAGCTGCGTGGGAGAGGCGACAGGTTGGGATGACCCGGTGAGCACCGGTGACCGGGGTGCAGGGTCCCAACACGGCTTCCTTCCGTCCGCCCCGTATCGCATGAGTTCCAGTCCCCCGGCGCGCCACAAGCTAAACTCAACGTGCTGTAGCACGCCGCCGGGAGTCGGGGCCAGCCAGGTGGCACGCACGTGAGCTTGGGAAGGAGGAGACGCAGGAGCTGATGCTGCGCACCCGCACCGGGGCTGGGAACGTGGCAAGCCCGTGAGGCGGGTCATTCCTGGTCATTCGACCCCGCACCGGGGCTGGGAACGTGGCGATGGTACCCCATGGCTTACACCCCATGGCCTCCATGGCCTCCATGACCAGCAAGAGCAACCTTGCCGTCCCTCGTAGGCCCTCAGGCCCCAGCAGGCAGGGGCCACAGCACCGAGAGGCCGGGTCCACCCCGGCCGCCCCTCACGCGCCCACCGGATGGTGAAGAGCACACCGGGCACCCTACAGCCAGGCCAGACCCCGCCTGCCAGCCCTGCCCAGCCATGGCGGACTCTGATGGCGGACTCTGGCACCTCCCCAGCTAGTCACCTACACCACGGCCTCACCCCGGAGCTGTAGCCCCGCCCGCGACCCCACCTCCCCGGCACGCATCATCGCCGGTGCCCAGGGCGGGACCCGGACCGCCCGGGCCGCACCACCTCCTCCTCCCCCTCGCTGTCCGTCACGTCGCCGCCCTCACTGCCGCTGTCCTCCCCGGGCCCCGCCTCGCCCTCGCCCTGGCGCCCCGGGGAGCGGTCACGGTCCGGCTGGAAGTTGGACGGCCCGTCGCCGCCGCCGCTGGGGCCGTAGCTGCCGTCGCCGCCGCCCCCGCCGCCACCGCCGCCTGCGTCGGGGAATGAAAGGTGACGCAGGCGTCAGCAGAAGCCATGGACCTGGTTTGTTTGGGTGCAGCATCGGAAGCACAGCTCGACCGCCCTCTGCCCCCCCCCCCTACATGGGCCCCCCGGCTCACCACCGCCCCCGCCCCCGCCTCCGCCGCCTCCGAAGTTGTCGCCGCCGTGCGAGGTCACGAAGAAGTAGAGCCCCTGCGGGTGCGGGAGGGCCGACGAGGAGGGTTGCAGGCAGGAATCGGGGCGAAGGTGCAGTGCGCGAGGGGCGAACTTCGGCAAGCATACCGTACATACTACTCCCGCTTAGGCCGGCCACCCGCTGCGCCTACGGTTCCCCGGATAACACAAGCAGCCATACTACTCCTGCGCCCAGGCCGTGACAGGCCTGTCGTTCTCGCATGAAGCCCCCGGCTGCACGGTCACATCACCGCCACCCGCCCACCCGCTCGTCCGCTACGCTCACCAGCACAAAGAGGTTGGGCGCGAGGTTGCGGGCCCGCCGCTCCCAGCCCCAACCGTCGCCACCACCGCCACCGCCGCCCTGCGGGGGAGGAGGAGGGCACAGGCAAGAGAGGAGACGCCGTCGACATCTGGTCGGGCTACGGCGCTGCCCAGCCGGGGTAGGACAACCCAAAGGAGGCTAAATGCACGCTTGGAATGCTTGAGTACCAGTAGCAGCTGCAGAAGGATAGTGCCATACGGGTGTGCGCCCCGAGCGCCCCCCCCCGGCTTCCTGCGGCCTCCCGGGCGCTTACGTTGTCGTCCAGAGGCGGGAGCTTGGGGGGCCCCGTGGTCCTCCGCTTGGTGGCGGCGTTGCCTGCGGGAGCGGTTCGAGGGGGGTGGTTCGGTCAGGTGTTGAAGCGGGTACGGGGCTGGGTGTGGCCAGGGGTCGCAGGGGCCACGGGAGAAGGCACGGGCAGTCACCGCCGACGGCTCGGGGGCCGCGGCGCAGCTGGCGGCGTTTGCGCGGGAAGGCCCTTCGAAGCCTTGGGCCCTGGGACGCCTATGGCCCTTAGAGCGCTGCGACATTGTCACTCGCACGCCTCACCGCTTTGGCGCTCCGCCGCGGTGATGACGAGATGCCGTCGAGCATGCGCTCCATCGTGGACGGCCTGAACGACACGAGACAAGATAAGGTTACAGCCAATCAAGCCTATGCTAACGAGCTTGGGATACGGGCAAGGACGAGGCCTGCCAGCTCAGCCGGGCCGGGGCTGCTCACTGTCGACGGGAGACGACCCGGCGCGAGAAGCGGTCGTCGTTGGGACTCCGACACGAGCAGCCGGCCTGCTCCTCGTTGCTGAAGTAGGGCCATTATGTAGACGCCCCCGCCTGGGGCTCGGGCTCGGCTCTGTGCAGGCGGACTTGGGCCCTAGCTCGAACGACCACCTCCGCCGCTGGGGTGCCCAGTAGCTCTTATTGCGTATGTCCTTATCTCTTAAAGGTTGTGCGTCGATGGCTGCGACACGCACCGTATGAGCAATTGGTCGCGATGTCTGCGTGTAGGGGTTTGCAAGCTGCCGTGGGCTGGTAATCGCGGTAATAGGAAGGAAGGTGTATGTCTTGACCGAATTATGTGGCGATTATGTCTGCGAGCGAGCCAAGAGCCGTCCGGCGCGCTCGTGGCCGCATGCCCCTCGCCAGCACGCCGACCTTCCCGCGGGGCTCGATCTTCCCCGCTCGCGCAAAGCAACCCTAGATCTTCCCCCTAATGTATTGAGACTTCGCTGCAACGTCTTGCTCTCAAACACGTGTTGCCATCCATCCGAACATTCATCCCATCCATCCACTCCGCGCCACGAATCGGCCAGCGGCGGTCACGCCACCCTTGAGAGACATCTACACCTTCACCGCGCCCCCAGAATCTACCCCACCGACTACTCCAGTTCCGCTTCTCCCCGCCCCCGCTGCGCCGCGGCGCAGCACACCGCACAGCCGCCGCGCCCGTGCCCGCTCCGCTCCCCTCAGCGCGGGCTGCGGCCCCTCCTCCGCAGCCTCGCCCAGCCGCCCCCGCTTCCGGCCTGCAGAGGCGGCACTGCGCTCTGCTGCTGCTCCTGCGCCACCCTTGGCGCCCGACATCCCGGCTGGGGCGCTGGCGTTGAGCAGGAAACTCAGGGCCTGACAAGGGGGCGGGGAGGGATACGGGCGAACACGGCTTACGGTCAGTTTGGGGCCCGGGCTCAACGTCCACGAGCTCAGCACACCTGCAAAGGACGATCAAGGCAGACCCCTGTCTTTCACTCCACACGCCAAACCCACCCGCTCACCCGCAGGACCTCCCGTGCCACAGCCGCGCGCGCCGCCTCCTCATCCCCCAGCCTTGGCCCCGCGCCGGCCTGCGTCGGCCGCACCAGCACCGGCCGCACCAGCGCCCCCGCGCCCAGCGGCCTAGCCACCGCCGCTCCTGCCGCCGCCCCTGCCGCTGCACCAGCCGCCGCCGCCGCGACCGGCGCCTGGCTCCTCAGCGGGGCGCGGTCCAGCCCCAGCCCCGCCACCAGCGCCTCCGCCTCGCGGACGCCCAGCTCGCCCGACCGCGCCGCCTCCGCCGCGGCCTGCCGGAACGCCGCCATCCACACGGGCGGGGGCGCCAGCCGGGCCCGAGCCAGCGCCACCTCGGCGGCATGGGCCAGGGTGGCGGGGCGCACGCCCCGGCGCCGGCCGCCCGGGCCCCGGCCTCGCGGGCCGCCCCCGCCCCCGCCCCCCCGCACCAGCTCCGCGCCAAAGGCCTCCAGCCAGGCCTCCCCCACGGCGGGCGGCAGGGGCAGGCCCGCCCCCCCAAAGGCGGTGACCAGGGAGCGAAGCATCAGCACCTGCGGGGGGGGGCGGGGGTAGGGTGCAATGATGCGATTGCCTTCGAAAAGACCCGAGCAGCTTGAAGCACGTTGCAAACAACCAGGCAGAGCCGCCATCGGCTTCTCAGCACTCAATGCCATTGCAAGGGCAGATGCTCCGCATGAAGCAGGTCCCCTGCTTGCTTTCCGCACGCCCCATGACCCAGCAACTCCACCCACCTGCTTGCGCGGCGTGAGCACGCGCAGGGCGGGGGGCGCCGAGGCCGCCAGCGCCGGGGCCCACAGCGCGGCCTCGGCCGGGCCCAGCAGGCGCAGCTGCCCCAGGGCCCAGGCCAGGGCGTAGGCGGTGAGGGGCGGCAGCAGCGCGGCGGGGGCGGCGGAGGTGGTGGAGGCAGAAGAGGGGGCGGAGCCGGGCTGGGGGGCGCGGGGCGGGGCCCGGCGCGCGGGCGTGCAGGCGGTCAGCAGCAGCGGCCGCAGCAGGGCCTGCACCGCCGGGCCCAGGGGCGGACACGGCGGGGGTGCCGCTGCCACGCCGTCTGTTGCGGCGCTGGCGGCTGGCGTTGGGCCGTCCGCAGCAGCAGGGTCGGCGCTGGGGGTGTGGTCGGGGGCGTGCGGGGCGCCCTCGGGTGCCGCCCCGGGTCGCCGCAGCCGCAGGGCCCGGCGCGTAACTGCACCGCCCTGGCTCGCACCCGCCTGGTGCGCTGCGGCCGCGGCGCCGAGGCGCTGCAGGATGCTGATGCTCGCGAGGCTGTGCAGCGCGTCCACCGCCTCGGAGGCAGACAGCGGCCGCCGCCGGGGGCCCCGCGGGGGCTGTGCCTGCGCCTGGGGCTGCACCTGAGCCTGTGGCTCGGCTGCAGTGCCGCGTGGCCCCGCGCTGGGCTCCTGCTGCGCCCAGGGCGGCAGCGTGTCGGCCGCCGCCTCCGCCCACGCCGCCCACCAGCGCTGCGGCGGCGCCGCCCCCACCGCCGCCGCTGCCCGCACCGCGCAACACAGCTCCGCGGGGCCCGGCGCCGGAGCCCAGGCCCGCGCCTGGCCCCCTGGGCTGCCGGGCCCGGCACCGCCCTGCTCCCCAAGGGCCAGCGCAGCCTCCAGCAGCGCCTCCGCCGCAGCCCGCCCCAGGGGACACAGCGGCCGGACCCCGGGCCCCGCCAGCCACCGCCACTCGCTCGCCGGCTGCGCCCGCCTCCGCGCCGGAGCCGCCGTCGCCCCCGCCTTGCGCTCGGCCCCGGCCGCGCCCTTCCCCTTTCGCCCACGCTTCCCTCTCCCTGCAGCCCCCCGCAGCCGCAGCCCCATCCTCCCTGCGCCCTCACCCAGCCCTCTGCTGCCCGCCCCAGGCCCCGACCCCGATCCCGACCCCTCCGCGGGCCCCAGGGTGCCCCGGGCCAGGGCCGTGAGGGCCATGGCGGCGTCCGCGGGGTGCGCCATGGCGGGGGCCAGCCGCACCGCCGCCGCCGCCACCGCCGCCGACTCGCGGCCGCGCAGCCGCACCGTGAGCTCCGACACGGCGTGCAGGCTGGACGCAAACGTGCGCGCCTCGGCCGCCGCCGCCGCGGCAGCCGCACCAGTGCCGCCACTGCGCCTCCGCCCCTGCCCAGGCCCGGATGCGGGTGCGGCCGCGTCAGCTGCTTCCGCTACTGCCGCCGCCGCCGCCGCCGCCGCGGCGTTGCCCTGCTCCAGCAGCTCCGCCCAGCGCCGCAGCAGCGCGCGCACGCCCTCGGCCCACGCCGCCACCGCCGCCCAGCGCCCCGCCGGGTGCCGCCGCAGCGCCGCCATCGCCCGCAGCGCCTCGCACACGTCCCGGCCGCCCAGCGCCCCCGCCCGCAGCCGCAGCTGCCGCAGCAGCCCGCTCAGCAGCCGCGGCTGCAGGCCCCCACCCCCGCCCGAGTGGGGCGCAGGGGCCCGGCCGGAGGGCCCCGGGGCGGACGCGTGGGTCCCAAGCGGTGGGGTGGTGGACCTCGGGCCGGGGTTCCGGACGGGGTCCTCCTCCAGCCCCGGCTGGATGAGGGCCGCCAGGGCGGTCACCAGCGCCCTACCGAGCTGGTCGTCCCGCAGCGGTGGGCCCCAGGCCTCCAGCCTGGGCACCTCGCCCGCTTCAACTCCTTCCTGCTCCAACGCCCCCTCCTGCTCCTCCTCCTTCCCCTTCTCGCCCCGGTCCGACGCCCCCAGCGGCCCCTCCTGCGCTTGCACCGCCGCCGCCGCGGCCCTCCGCGCCCCCGCCCGCTCCGCCATGAAGCGGCCGTGCTCCGCCTCCAGCAGCCCCAGCAGCCGACCCAGCAGAGCGGAGCGGAGCGGGGCCAGCGGGCCGCGCCGCCGCCGCCAGGGCCCCGGCCGCTGGGGTGCAGTGCCGCCGCCGCCGCTTCCGCCGCAGTCGAAGGCGGCGGCGGTGAGGGCGGTCAGCTGCGGTAGCGTGAAGACGCGCCGGCGCGCCGAGATGGCCTGTGGTGAGTAGGGGTTGGGGCGCAAGAGGCATGATTGGGATCCGGATCAGACAGCGAAACCCAATTCATGCTATAGAGCAGAGCCCTGCAAACCCCGTGTAGTCTGCCCATGCCCGCGCCTTCTCGGCACCCTTCCGCACCTGCAGCAGCCACTCCTGCCCCTCCTCGTCCAGCTCCGCCCCCGCCCGCGCCAGCGCCAGCGCCACCCCCGCCACCTGCTCCCCGCTCAGCCCCCCCGCCCCCTGCTCCCCCTGCCGCTCCGCCAGCGCCTCCAGGAAACCGCCCGCCTGCGCCGCCAGGTACCGCGGCGCCAGCACCGAGGTGCCGTACAGCAGCATGCACAGCTGCCGTACGCCCATGCCGCGGCCGCCCTCGCCGTCCGACTCCTGCTGGGCCTGCGAGCGGCCGCCAGCCCGAGTCGCCCCCGACACGGATGCAGCCGAGGAAGAGGACAATGGTGAGGACGATGCGGAAGACGAATCGTCGGAGGGCGCGTCTGCGTTGAGGTCTGCGTCCGCGGGGTCCCACAGCCACACGGCCTCCAGCACCGGCTCCAGGGCGGCCGCGGGCAGCAGCGGAGGGCCCAGGCCCAGCCGCGCCGCCGCCCACACCGCCTGCGCCATCTCGGGCGGCTCCGCGTCCGCCAGCGCCTCCACGTGCGCACCCACCAGCGCCGCCAGCGCCGCCGCCTCGCCCCGGCCCAGGCGGCACGGCGCCGCCAGCAGCCCGGCGGGACGCGCCGGTCTGCGCCGCCCGGCGCCGGCCCCGGCGCCGCGAGAACCGGGCGCGGGGGGGTTGCGGTCGGCTGGGTGCGGAGGGTCGGGGTCGGGGTCGGTGGCGGAGGGGTCGCTGGCGAGGCGCACGGCGGTGGATAGAGCCGCCGCGAGCTGGATGGGGTTGAGCGGGGCGGGGCGGGGGCCGGGGCCCGCGGGGCCGGCTGAGGCCTGAGGGCTGGAGGGCGCGAAGGCCGGAGGGCTGGGCGTGTGCCGCCGGGACGAGCCGTCAACGCGGGCGGCTACGTTGTCGGGCGGCAGTGCGCCCACTTTACGCAGGCGGTTGATAAGGTCCGGGACGGAGGTGGCGAGGGTGAGGTAGCGCGTCAGCTGCGGCGTCGCAAAGGAGCGGGGGCCCTCTGCCTGGGGGCTGCGCCTGGAGGCAGCGGCGCTGCGCCGGCGCTCAGAGGAGGGGCCAGGAACCGGGCTGGGCTGGGCAAAGAGGCTGCGACGCGGAGCTGTTGGCTCCGGGGCCGAGGCGGAGGCGGCCGCCCAAGCTGGCGGATCGTGTGGCGCGGTCCCGGGCGGCCCAGCCTCTGCCCCCGGTGCCCCTCGGGCTCCGTTGTTGCCGGGGGCCTTCCCTTGCCTCGCGGGGGCCCCAGCCCGGGGTCGGCTCGCGTGGGCGGCGCTGGGCTGGGCGAAGGGGCTGCGGCGTGGGCTCCCGGTGGCCGCAGCGGGGGCAGGGCTTGCGGCCTCCCACCCCTGCGGTTCCACAGACGGCGGGAGCCCACTGCCGTCCACGTGGGGGCCTGTTGAGTCTGTAGGGGCCCCCTGGTCCCCGCTGAGAGGTCCTGGCGGTGAGGAAGCCACGGCGGACTCTGGCGGTGACAGGTCCATCAGTGCCGCCTGGCTGCCGCCGCCTCCTCCCGTGCCGCCAGGCTGGCTCTCGGCCTCCTGCTGCTCCAGCTGCCGGCCCCGGTTCCAACGGTACTGCCGGAAAGGGGCCGCCCCTGCGCCAGGCGGGGATGCGGGCTGAGAGGGCAGATAGTCCTCCGTAGAGCTGTGTGCCGCGGCCCCCGGGTTGTGCTCTCCCTGGCTGGGAAAGGCAAGCCCGTCCGGGCTCGAGAGCCCCGGGCAAAGCGGCGGGTGGTGGGGTGGGGCGGCTGGGGTGGCATCCGATCGCCCCGGGCCGGCGGCGCCAAGTGTGGGCGGTCCCCGGGCTGCTGCGTCCTGCCGCCGATGGCTGGGGGCTGCGGACGATGCGCCCGCTTGGGTCGGCGGGCTGCCCTGGGGCAGCCACCACAGCCGCAGGCGGCGACGGGGACCGAGTGTGGCGTGTGGCCCTGACGACACAACCGGCCCCCTTGGCCGCACCGGCGCTGTAAGCCCCGGCCATGTGCAGAGGCCGCATAGCTGCGCCATGCTGTCGCCGAGAGGGTGAGAGGCGAGCCTGCAAGCCCGCAGCCGATGTGCGCCGGCACGTTGCTCAGATCATGGCGAGAGTTTCAGCTTCATGTTCGGATTATCGAAGTCGTCTAAGCACCGAGATAGTGGCTTGCTCAGGCTTGCTCAAGGAACACACCCTGCCAAAATGGTCACCGGTTTGTTGCGAGATGTGCTGCCAAGGCAGTAGAGGATACTTGTCAGAATATTTCCTAACAATACAGCTTGCCTGCGCAGCGACATGGGGCCTCTCGACCAAGAGCAATGTGGCCGTCGACCCCAAACTTCGACGGCCCTCCTCACGCCCAGCTGTATGCTCCACGAACACCCATAAGTATATCTTTATCGACCCCTAGCTCCCCTGATAGTTATATCGCTGCAACGACGTCCATGGCAATCGGCTTACCTCGGATAGGCGGTCCCTGACCTCGTGGACCAAGTGCTTAGCCAGCCGCTATGCTATAGATTGATAGAAAGGAGTCAACATGGTGCGAACGTGGAATAGGGACCCAAGCCCTGACCTGCGAGGGCCATCGCGCGAGGCGCAGAGCCCCAAAGCTGTTTCAGTGAGTCTCTCTGACGGAGAAAGGCTGTCTAGAGGAGGGGCGGAGCAAGAGGTCCCAGCTGGGGGGAAACATTCCCCCCCTCGGGGTCGGGAGTCCCCACTGCTCTGACGGAGGTGCCCTCACCTCCCGTTCCCGTCCCTCCGCAGGCGCTGCAGTTCTCAGCGCTGCCTCCCCGCTTCGCCTACGACGGCAAAGTGCGAATCCCCAACTTCCTGAACGGCTATGACGGCCAGCTGCTGGAGGCGCGGGCGCGCATGGTGCCCACCAACACGGCCACCCACACCTCCTATGTGCGTCTTCCGGGGGGGACGGAGGGGGGGTGCTACGCGGCTTTCGGCACACGGCCGGGCCATCAAGTGCCCCCACCAGTCAGTCACGTGGCGTACCCGGCCGCGCGCTAGGGACGGGCGCTTGTGGGCTGCACGTGATGCGGCCCTGGCACCGCCCCCTCGGCCCCGCGGCCCCCGCTGCGTGCGGGTCGGCACCAGGGCAGAGGCGGCCCCTGGCGGCCGCGGCGCCCACAGGGCACGCCAACACACCTCTACCTTCCTCCTTACCTCCCTTGTTCGCACCCACCTACCCACCTACGGTACCCATCCACCCACTCCATCTCCCCTGCACCCCTGCCGCCTGCTGACGCTCCGCAGGACTTCTCCCGCGACGGCACCGGCAACCTGGGCGTGGGCCTGGCGGCCGACGTGTCCAAGTCCATGAACACCGTGGGGACCATGCGGTGAGGGGAAGGGCAGCTGACAGGCGATCGGGGTCGGAGATGTCGACCGCGGGGTTGAGCAGGGGTTGAGCGTGTAGACATTGCGGCTGAGCAGGGTACGGGGGTGTTGGTCAGCGGGTGGGGGATGCGGGGCATGGCGGCTTGAGGCAGTGGCCCGCTCCCCTGGCCCATTTCCCTATCTCTGACCACCCTCCACCCCCGGCCCCCCCCCCCCCCCCCCCCTGCCAGGTCCACCCGCTCCAAGTCCGCAACCGTGCTGTCCCTCCTGGTGGCTGACACGAGGTAGGCCCCGGCAGGCCCCAAGAGGGGGGGCGGAGGAGAGGGGGGGGCCGCTGCTGGTCTCGAGTGCCGGCACAGCAGCACACCTTGCGAGCCGCTGGATGAGCTGGTGCAGGGCCGGTGCACGGCAATGAGGGGATTGGGGGCTGAGACGGATTTTGCTGGAGCGAGCTCGCAACCAGCCTGGACCTGCGCCCTGACCCTCACCCCACCCCAGGTACGACAACCTCGATGTGCCGTACAAGGACCACGTGGGCCCGGGGGCGTACGCCGTGGAGCGAGGGTCACCAGGTGGGGGGGGGGGGGGGGCGACAGAGGTCGGGGGCGCGGGGCGTGAGGGGCAGGGCCTGGCGACGCTCCGGTACCGCCACATAGCGCGAGCGCAGGAGGCCCGTGGCCTCCACCTGCAACGTGCCCCCATCCACTCTCCATCTGCCCTCCCCCCCACCACCACCCCCCAGGCCTGGGCACGCTCCCGCTGGACTCGCACGTCTCCTCCGCGCAGCCCCCCCGCGACCCCTACCGCCAGCAGCCGCCCTTCCTGGCCCCCGAGCGCCCCGCCTCCCCGCCCTGGCTCGTGCGACCGCCCGGCATGGCGGCGGGGGCGGACGCGGTCTACATCAGCCCCCAGTTCGTGGTGAGTCCCATGAGGCCTCTGCTGCCCTGACGCCTGAGGCTCTGTTGCTCTGTTGTTGTTGGCCCCCGTTCTTGCCCCTGCCCTCTGGGCGTCTGCGCCCCAGATTGCATCTGCGATTCCCCTTGTTCCCTCCTTTTTTCTCGCCTGCCCCTCCCCCACCCCCGCACCTTCCCCCACCTTCCCTCTCCTTCCTCCTCATCCCCAGCCCTCCCAAGACCACACGGTGCCCTGGGACAAGGCCACCGACTCCCGCCCCGACGCAGCCGACTGGCGCCTGGGGCACGCGCGGGCCATGGCCACCGCCGCAGCGGCCGCACGGGGGGGGGGCAGCCCCATGGGGGCAGGGGGGGGAGGAGGAGGAGGAGAGGGGGCGGCAGGGGGCGGGGGGGCAGGGGGGGCGGGGGGCCGCATGGCCTCGGACGCCCCCACGGACTGCGCGGGGCGGGCGGTGGATGTGGCGCTGCGGGCGACGCAGCGGAACCCGCACGGCCCCTCGTTCAGCAGCAAGGAGGTGGGGCGGGTGGGGGTGGTATGGGGGGGAGGCGCGGATAGGGGGAGGCGGCCGATGGTTGACGGCAGGGGGAAGCCCGGGGGGGGGGAGGACCCGTGCGCCAACACCGCATTGCTTCACCCAAACAATCCAAGTCACCCCCGCCCGGAATCACACGCCTGTTCACGCCCCTCCCCCCCTCCCCCCCCAAGGCCCGCCTGCTGTCGCTTCCCCCCGACCGCACCGTGGACGTCCGCGCCGCCCGCCACGCCACCACCGCCGGCCCCGGGGAGACCGCGCACCTGGGGCCGGGGGCCTACGCGCCCGCCACCTCCCCCGGGGGGCCCCGGCGCAGGACGTACCGCCTGTTCGTGGACCCCGCCATGGCGCCGCAGCCCTCGGACCGGTGGGGCGGGGCAGGGCACCGGGGTCTTGCTGACACCGGGACTGCGGGGGTAGGGGAGCTCAAGCAAGCGTTCTCAGCCGGACGCAGTCGTCCTCACGCCTCCAGCCTTACCCCTCATCCCTCTTCCCCTCCCCATCTCCCCCCCCCCCCCATCTCCCCCCCAGGTTCATGGGCGGCATGCAGGCCGACGCGGCGGCGCTGGTGCACGCAGCGGCGCACGGCTCAGCGCGGGCCGCCGCCATCGCGCGCCTGGCGGGGCGGGCGGAGGCGGTGCCGGGGGGGCGCAACAAGGCCACGGCGGCGGCGGCGGCGGCGCTGGGGGGCCCCGGGTCGCCCCTGGCCTCGCGCATGGGCGCATCGGCGGCCTTCGCCTCGCCCTTCCGCTCGCAGCGCTCCGGGCCCTTCTCCTGGAGCACCGACAGCACGCTGGTGCGGCACTAGGCGGCTGGGGCTGGGCCCGGGCTGGGCCTGGGCTGGGCCCCATCGGGGCCAGGCTCGGGCCTCTGTTGGGGCTTGCTGGCAGTGTGTTTCGGCGCCGGTGCGCTGGTGCGGCACTGGGCAGAGATGGCCGAGGCCTGGCTTGGGGAAGGACGTGCGGAGGTGGGGTGTGGGGGGGGGAGGGGCTTGCACGCAGGGTGCATGGGCGGGCGCGTGCTGCTGGGAGAGGCAGCCTGCGCGGGCTATGGTGGGTCGGGGGAGGCCCACAGACTCTGAATTCGGGACCTTGGAGTGTGAATATAGCAATGGCAGAGCCGTGCAGAGGTGGAGAGGGGCAGCAGGCGCGCATGGACGCGAGGCGGGTGCAGGTTAAAAGATTGGCTGGTGCGGTGGGCTGTCCCCGGCACTTGGCTGCATGGAGCTTGGAGAGATGGGGCAGGACCGCACGGGGCTGGCGCTGCCCAGACACAGCCGCACCGACAGGGACACGTGTTGCTGCACACCGCGTGTGTGGCAGCGGGGGGCGAGGACCTTGAGGGGCGTGGCTGCGGCTGTGGTTGCCCTGGCTTCCTGGTTCCCTGGCGCCCTGGGCATATGGGGGCGCAGAGGGAGCGGGGCACTGCAGGGAGCGAGGCCCCAGGCAAGCAGACGCAGGAAGGGTCGAGGCTTGTATTAGGCGCCCTATTCCCTACCATTTGGTCACGCACGTGATGGAGAGGTACACTCCCGTCCCAGGGAACAATTTTCTACGGCCTGTTCATATCGTACGTCATGGGCAAGGACTTCTGCCCAGCCACCCACGTTCGGGCTACGGGCGCCCCTAGCCTTCCGGCCACCAGACAAAAGCGTGCACCGTTTCCGTTCCGTGGTGGTGAGCTCTGTCTGCCCCCTGGTGTGCTGTGTACCGCCCCTCTTCCACATGGGCCGGGGTGCTGCACCAGGCTGGCCGCCCCCCAATCCTCACACATCAACACAAAGGGCCTCTCACAGTTCGCAACATCATAAATTCATACATGCCCACATCATGAAATCCGCGTGCGGCAGTGTCAGAGCCTTCGCCACAAGAGGCCAACAATATCTTTCAGCAGGCAGGCAGTGCGCAGAAGCAAGGTCACAAGTAAGGTCACAGAATCAACCAGGCATTGACACACCCAATGAGGCCATGACGGCACCCCCAGCGCACCACACGCATCACGCCATCCCGTACCAGTGGCGTACCAGTAGCACGCGTATCTGTTAGCCAACCATCAACAAGGCAACAAGGAAGCATAACCTCTACTATCTAGGTCAGTGCCGCACGCAGTGACACGGCATAAACAAGCTCCATGTACGGCGCACCCCGTCGGCTGTGACACATACCCATGGGCGAACGCCTTGAGCAGTGCGTGCGGCGGCAGCTGGGTTCAGTGCCTTTGTACGGTGCATACAACAGTATGGGGCTCGGACCGCCCTGATCAATCAAACGGTTCGGCGTAGCGCGCTCACACCTGCATCCCCACTCAGTCTGATGTACCGGCACAGCGGCTCATACATGCACATGCCTCAATCCATTAAGGATCAGCGCTAGATTTCGGTACACCCTTGACCCCCGACTCAAGAATTGTTAGTCAACCCGATCTATCTGTCGTATTAGCTTCTTCCCCGCCGGCGTGGCTGCACCTCTTCAAGAGCCACGTGAGTAGGCCACAGAGCTGACGGAGCAGCCCTGTGAGGGGGGGGGGGGAGGGAAGGGGGGGGGGGCGGCAGCGGGCAAGAGGGGCAGGAGGTTGGCGGGCGCTAGGGCGGATGCGGGTCATGGCGTGTCCACCCCAATCCCCCCCCACCCCAGGGTGCTGTCCTCTTCAGTCCCTCTCCTCGCTACCTTCCTCCGGCCGCGCCCCTTTCCCGCCCCTAACTCCACCCGCTTCCTCCTTGCTGTTTGCGCCCGCCTCCGGCGATACCCCCCACCCCAGACGCACCCCTCCAACCCGCCAGTCCCCACGCCCACACGCCCAGGCGCCCGCCCGCACCTGCTGGCCGCTGGCCGCGAAGGCGTATACGCAGCGGCCCCCGGTGCCCCCGCCCCCGCACAGCGCCGCTAGGGAGGGGCAGCGGCTGCCGGGCAGGAAGCGGAGCACCAGCTGGGGGGGGGGGGGGATGAAGGGGGGGGGGCAGGTTCAGAGGATAGGAAGGGAGTGTGCGATATGACATGGTTCACCTACCGCTTTCACCTGCCGCCCCCCCCTTCTCCACCCCACCCCACCCCATCATCCCCCTCCTCGCACCTTGTTCCCCTCCTTGGCCGCCTGCTGACCGCTCAGCACCAGCCCCGGAATCACCAGCGCGCTGCAGCCGCCGGAGGCGGCGGCGACGGAGGCGTTGGAGGCGGAGGCGGTGGGGCGAGCGGCGGCTGTGGCGTTGGCGGCGGTCAGTGGGGAGGCCCCGAGGGGGCCCCGCGCCCCGTGGGAGAGGTAGCGCGCCACCACTGGGGCGGGGGACTGCGGGGGAAGGAGGGCACGGGGCCAGGAGGCAGGCGTGTCGGTGCGTGGTACCGCCGTACAGCATATGGTTACTGCAGGTGCAGGTACGTCAGCATGCAGCCTTACGTACCTCCTCCTCCGCCTCCGCCAGGAGCAGGCCCGCGGTGACGGGGGTGCGGCCGCAGGCGGGGTCGGCCAGCATCTTGGGGGGGGGGGGGAAGAGGGAGAGGAGATGAGAGGAAGGGGTGGGGCCGGGGCGGGGGGCAACGAGGCAACAGAGGGTAGGTGGAGTGGGAGTGTGTGATTAACCCTATGAACGAATTAACCATACGAACCCTAACCCTCAAAGTGCGGACTAAGGTCGGACAACTGGCTCGGCTCCCCGCCGTGCTGGCCAGTGGCCGCTGCTTCTCTCGCGCACGCTCTCTCCTCTCCCTCCCCTCCTCGTCCCGCCCAGACCGCCCCTAGGCTCCGCCCTCCCCCCACCGCCCCCACCGTGAAGGATGCGGAAACGGCAGCTTCCGCGGCCCCGGCCCCGGCCCCCAGGGGCACCGCCGGGATGTCGAAGAAAACCTGATAGGGGGGAGTGTGGGGGTGAGGAGGGGAGAGGGAGAGGACGGGGGGGGGGGGGGTCAGGGGTCATGTCCTCCCTAAGCAAACCGCCCGCCCCTCCCCTCCACACCCCCCCCCCCCAGCCCTTTCCAAGAGCCACGTGCGCACCTCGTGCCAACCGTCCACGGGGGACTCCTCCCACTGGGTACCGCTGGCGAGGGCGAGCGCGTACGGCAGCAGTACGGCTGCCGTACCTGCGCCGCCGGCCTGCTGCTCGGGCGGGGGCGGGCCGTGCGCGGGGCAGGACCCAAACAGGGGCCGACACGTGTCGATCCACGCCGCCACCCGCGGGGTCAGGGGCGCCCCGACGTTGGCATCAGAAGGTAGCGGCGGCGGCGGCGGCGACGGCAGCGACGGCGGCCGGTCCTCCGAGTTCAGGCGCTGGCTCTTGGGGGAAGGCGGCGGCCGGCGGCGGCCGGCCCAGGGCGGCGGCGGGTGCGACGGTTCGTCTTCCTGGGACTCGTCAGTGGGCCAAACTGGCGGCGACGGCGGCGGTGACGGCAGGAGATCAGGCGGCGGGCGGCGGCGGCCGCCACGACCTGGCGGCGGCGGCAGCTCATCAGCCACCGGAGCGCCATCGGGCGGTGAGAGGGTGGTTGGTGCAGACGGCGGGGGGCGGCGGCGGCCCGCCCTAGGTGGCGGCAGCTCCGTGGGAGTGGCTGGCGGCGGTGGGGCTAATGGTGCGTCCGCTGACGGCGGCGGGAGCGGCAGCGGCGGCGGCGGGCGGCGGCGGCCGGCCCTGACCGGCGGCGGCGGCCATTGCGGCGCTGTCGGAGGCAAGCCGACGTCAGGAGACGCCGCCGACGGCAAAGGAGGCGACGACGGCGGCGGCGGCCGGCGACGGCCGGCCCTGGGCGGCGGCGGTGTGGCATGGGCTGCTGGCGACGCTGGGCTCTCCTCTTGGGGCGGCGGCTGGGTGGGGGGACGGCGGCGGCGGCCGCCCTTGGGTTGGGGCGGCGGCGCCGCCGGTGCGTCTCGGCCCAGGGAGGCCTCCGCTGGCGGCGGCGGCGGCGGCGGCGGCAGGGAGCAGGAGGGCGTGGCGGCGCGTATGGCCGCCGCCAGGGCCTCGGGCGCGGCCTCGAGTAGGGCCAGGGAGGTCAGCCGCAGCGTGGGGCCTTCGGGGAACGGGGAGGGGGGCGGGACGAAGGGGGGTGTTGGAAGGTGGCCTCGTACTTGCAGCGCCTCGGCGACCACATCTCCTTTCCCTCCCCTTCCGCCCCCCCTTCCGTTCCCACACCCACCTGCCGCCAGGGGCAGCTCCACCACCAGTGCCGCCCCCGACCCCGCCGCCAGCACCACCCCCTCCGCGGCGGGGGAGGCGCAGGCGATGCCGGGCAGGGGGGTACCCAGGGGGGTGCCGCCAGGGCCCTGGAGGGCCCCCAGGTCCAGGCCGGGTGCCCCCGGGCGGGGGGACACTGCGTCGGTGAAGGCCTGGGTGCGGGGCTGCAGGTAGGCGCCCGTGGAGGGGTCGACCTGGGGGGTGGGGGGTGCGGGAGGATGAGAGGGGGTCAGAGAAGCGCACCGCAGCTTGAGGGAGGCCCTCGGCCCCGTCTCCCCTTGACCCGTCACAGAACCCTCGAAGCCCCGCCAGTTCATCAGTATTGCCCTTCCACTCCTCAAACGCTTGCCGGCCGATCCCCTCGCGTGACACGCACCAGGGCACAGCGCACGCGGGACCCCCCGTTGAGGGCTGCGAGGTAAGGTGGAGGGAGGGGGCGAGGGCATTGATGGGGCTGAGCAGCGTCGCCCCACTGCCGTACTCGCATCGGGAGAGAGCACCCCAGCACACGCCGCCTCCAGCTAGCCCTCCGTTCCAAGGGCGTAGGGCACGCCCTCCCCCCTCCCCCCTCCCCCCTCCCCCCCCCCCCCCCCCCCCCTCCCCCCTCCCCCCTCCCCCCTCCCCCCTCCCCCCTCCCCCCTCCCCCCTCCCCCCTCCCCCCTCCCCCCTCCCCCCTCCCTTACACCCCACCCCCACCCGTGAGCAGAGCCACGGAGGAGCCCGAGTCGGGCCCCAGCACCACAGTAACGGAGGCTGAGGCGGCCCGGGCCCCGGGGGTGGAGCGGGACCACTCCACCAGCGCCTAGGGGGGGGGGCGGGTGGAGGCGGGGCGGACAAGGTAAGGGACAAAACTTGGAGTGGGTGTGATGCCCCGGCCGTCACGAGGTACTTGTGTGCTGGGTGTGACAAGGGGGGTGGAGGGGGAGGGCGCTAACTTGGTGCTGGGTTGAGCATCGCCCCTCCCACCAAGCTTCCGCCCATGCCCCTTTGCCAAGGCAGGACCCCTTCACCGCCCTTCCCCTCCCCTTCCTTGTCCTCCCCTCCCTTCCAGATCCGGATCCGGATCCGCATCACCTGCAGGGCGGTCTTGTCCTTTGCCTCCACCAGGACCTGAGGGGGGGGAAGGGGGGTAGGGGCGAGGGGCGAGTGCAGGGAGTCAAGCAGCGGAGGGAGGGGGGGGGGGGGTTCCCGCCTTGTCGCCTCCCACCCCTTGTCCCTTGAGCCCCTCGCCCCAAACCCCACCCCCATCCGCCCCCCCACCTGCAGCGCTGTGTCCGGCAGGAGGAAGGCCGAGGCCTCTGGCGGCAGCGACCGCACCCCGGTAGCCTGGGGGGGGGGCGGGGGTGAGTTGTGGGGGTTGGGGTTCTCCGAGGGCTGACTCTGAGAAGGGAGGGGGTCGTCAGGCAACATGCGGGGCTGTGTCAATTCGCTAGTCGCCCCGTAATGCCCGAGTGGCATCCCCCGTCCCCAGCCGTACCCGCGGGAAGCGGTCGCGCAGGAACGCGGCAACGGCGCCCCCCTCGGCCTCGGCCTCGGCCTCTGGCAGCAGGATGCTGGAGAGGCCTGGGGTTGGAGGAACAAGGATGAGCGGGAAGGAAGGGAGGGGGAAGCGGACGGGTGAAGGAGAGGCTCCCCAGACCCAAGTCCTCCCTCCGCCCTTCACCTCCTCACCCCACCCCACCCTGCCGTACACCCATGCCGTACTCACATGGGCTGTAGCCGTACACCACCTCCGGGGCGTACCGCGGCACGGGGGGCCAGGGCGGCGGCTGGCCGGGGGCGCCGGGTGGGTCCGCGGGAGAGGGAGGCGGCGGCGGGGGCCTGGCCCCCCCCGTCCACTGGGAGGCCCCCCCGCACTCCGCCCCCGCCCCCGCCCCCGCCTCCGCTCCCCCCCCGGGCAGCCCCCGCACCAGCGCCGCCCGCACGTCGTCCGGGTGGGAGGCCAGCAGCGACCGGGGGATGAGGCGGAGCAGGCCGCCTGGGGGGAAGGGGGGGGGGGTTCGGGACCGATGACTGGGACGAGGCCGCAGCTTGGACGGGGCCCCTCACCACACACCCATATACTCGTAAAGCAAGCACCCACATCGGCCCCCGTCATTCCCATCACCTTGGGGCTCATCATGCCCCCCCCCCCACCTGTCGCCCAGGGCCGCAGCTCCACGATGACGGGCAGGCGGCGGCCCGCGTTCTCCCGCCCGGGGAGGACCAGGAGGGCGGGGGCGGAGAGGGCGGCGGGGCCGGGGGCGCAGGCGAGGGCCTGGGCGGGGCCGCTCGCTGGGGGAAAGGGGAGGGGGAGAGGAGGGTAGGGGTTGAGGGTGTGCACAGGAGGCGAGACGGGGGTCGGGGGGATGGGGAAGGCCCACCTGAGGCCTGGAGCCAAGGCCCGTCAGTGGTCAGTCCCCTTGAAAGATCCATACTAAGAGAAAACCCCTCGCCCCCAAACACAGCCTTTCCCACAGCCGTCCCACACACACCCCGGCCCCCCCCCCCCACCCCGCACACGCACCCGGCAGCAGCGTGAGCCCCGCCCCCACCGCGGGCGCCACACTCCCGTTCCAGGAGGGGGCGGGTAGCTGCCCCGAGGACAGCAGGTGGCCCGAGGCAACGTCAATCTGTGTGTGGGGGGGGGGATAAGAGGAGGGAAGGGAAGGGATGGAGACTAGGATCTGATGGACGCATGGAGCGAGTGCCCTCAAACGGAGTGGATGGACGCTGCCCTAACGCTCCGCCCTCCCCCTCCTTGCTACCCGCCAAGCCCAGCAAACACCTCAGCCCCCCCCCCTCCCACTCCCACCCGCACCCACCAGGCCGCAGTTGGCCGCGCCGTTGCCCGTGAGCGCCCGCAGCAGCTGCCCCGCCCTCGCCGCCAGCGCCTCGGACAGAAACACCGTGGTCGCCGTGTCGTCCACCCCCCCGCTGCCGCTGCCCCCTCTAGGCCGCCTCCGCAGGCGGCGCACCAGCGCCGGCCCCGCCGCTGGGTCCGCCAGCAGCCGCTCCAGGGCCTCATCGCTCAGGAGGAGGCCGGGCGCGTCGGCGGGGAAGGCGGGGTCGCGGTCACCGCCACCGCCGCCGCTGCTGAGGTTGCTGAGGTTGCTGCTGGAGTGGTAGGGTCGGAGGCCGGGGAAGGCGGCCAGGGCGAATCGCTCGATGAGGTAGGGGCCGGGGGCGAGGGGGGAGGCGGAGGGGTGGGGCGGGGCGACGGGGGAGGAGGGGGCGACGGGGGGCTGCGGGGGGGAGAGGGAGGGCTGGCGGCGGCCGGCGCTGGCGGCGGCGCGGGGCGGCGGCGACGGTGCGGACGGCGGCGCGCCTGGGGCCGGCGGCGGCGGGGGCGGCGGCGGCGGCGACCAGGAGAAGTCTGCCCCTGACGCCGCCAGCCGCCTCCCCCGCCCCTGCCCTTGCCCCTGCCCCTCTTGGTCGTTTTCGTCGTTGGCGGCGGCTGCGCTTAACATGTCGCCGGCGGCGGCGGCGGCGGCGCTGCGGCGGCGCGCCAGGCCCAGGCGGTCCAGTGGGGCCCCGAGCAGGCCCACGCCCGTGCAGGGGTCCAGGGAGGCGGCCCAGGCGGCGCTCGGCGGCGGCGCTGGCGGCGCTGGCGGCGGCGCGGCGCAGGCCGCCGTCAGGCCCGAGGTGACGGCGGCGGCGGCGGCGCCGGGGGCGACGAAGAGCAGGGCGAGGGATATGAGGCGCAGGGAGCCGCCTGCGAGGGGGGGGGCGGGGGCAGCAGGGGCAGTATGTGTGAGGGGCTGCTTGCGTCGTAGCCAGGGAAACAGGGGGAGGGAGAAGCATGTGGACTGTTGGCTGTGGTGGACGGTCACCATCCGAAAGTGTTGAGGGATCAGCGAGCGTTCATGCCTGATGCTCCTACCCCCATCCCAGCCGCCCAGCCGCCCCGCTCTCACCGTTGGGGGTGGGTATGCTCACGGCCAGGGGCCGCAGCGCCCCCCCTCCCCCCCCTGCTGCCGGTGCCGCCAGCGCCAGCGCCCTCGCCCCCGCCAGCCCCGGCTCGCAGGCCAGGTGGTCCACGGCGGCGGCGTCGGGGACCAGGGGGGCGCCGGGGGCGGCGGGCAGGGGGCTGGGGGGCGGGGGGGAGGCGGACGAGGGGTCGACCTGCGCATGGGGTGACGGGGAGGGGGGCGAGGTGAGCTGGAGGTTGGAGGTTGGAGGCTGAATGGGGTTGGACCTCTCCCCTTCCCCGCAGCAGCCGCTCCCCGCACCGATCCCAGTCTGACACTAAGCCGCTCCCCCCCCCACCCCTCAGCCCCCCCCCCCACCAGGCGGCACGCGGTGGCGCTGCCGGTCACCTCCGCCAGCAGCGCCGCCACCCGCCGCGCGCCCAGGCCGGGGGTCAGCAGGATGGTCACGGCCGCGGGGGGGGGCGGGGGGGAGCCGGAGCCGGATCCGGGGGTGGGGCGCGTGTCGATGAGAGCCGAGCCCAGGGCGTCGAGGAGGAGGGCGGCGGCGGAGGCCTGCGGGAGGGGGGGCGCGGGTGTGTGAAGGGGTGCTCGTGTGTGCATGACGATGAGCGGGTCAGTGCACATTTGCAGAGAGGAGAGTCAGGAAGAGGTGTGTGTTTCATCTGGGGGGGAGGGCTGGGGGTCCAAACCGTTGGAATTGGGGAAGGGTAGGGCGAGAGGAAAGAGGAGGGAATGAGCGTCGCCAGGGATCATCACGCAACAAGGTGAGGCTGCGCTTTGGTGTCCCCGCCTCGCACTACTCGCACAGCCCCCACACAGGGGCATGTGCACATGGCTTCCCCATCCCCCAGTACCTCCCACAAGTAAACACCTGGGCTCCCACAAGTAAACACCATACGGAATGTCGGGCATAAGTCCCCATCCCCCCCCCCCCCCACCACCACCACACCCACACACCCACCTGGGCGGCGGCACGGGCGGCGGCGGCGGCGGTTGCTGCGGGGTCGGCGGCGCGGCTGGTGGCGTGCCCCAGCGCCGCCCACAGCGCGTCCGTGAGGAGGTAGGCGGCGGGGGCGGGGGGCAGGGCGGAGACGTTGGAGGCCTGGGGGCGGGGGGGGTAGGTGGGAGGGCAGCGGGAGGGGGAGGGGGTTGCAAAAGGAGGGTCCAGGGGATGGCGAGGTACCAGATGCGAGCGGGGATTCCGTCCAAGCCCGATCGCTACAAATAGCAGGGGCGGGTGCAGAGCCAGGCGCCCTCCGGTCCGTGTTTGCCCTTGTGCATGGGTTGGGGACGGGAAGCAAGCGAAATGGCTCCCCCCCCACCTGGGGGAAGTATGCGGCGCCGAAGGCCGTCAGCAGTGAGTCCTCGCCCGCGCCCCGCAGCAGCATCAGGCCTGCACGGGCAGGGGCAAGGGCGGAGGTAGGGGCGGGTGGGGGAGGGGCGGGGAGAGGGGAGGGGACGTTACCGGTAGCGTAAGTAGCAGTGGTGCTTGGTTGGTCAAGGCCACACTTGGCCTGTCATTCCCCCCATTCATTCCCTGGTATGCACTCCTCATTCCCCCCATTCTGTTCCCTTCCACCACTCCCCGCCCACCGCCGCCGCTGGATCCGCATGTGGACTGCATGTGGATGATTGTTGCATCTCCGGATCTTGGTTCCAGCGGATCCATGGGATTCGTGGACGGGGGGACGTCGGGGGCATCTGGCGGCGGGGAGGCGGGCGGAGGCGGTGGAGGAGGCGGTGGAGGCAGGGCGAGGTCCAGCGAAGGGGGCGGCGGGGGCGGGGGCGGGGGCGGCCACCGGAAAAAGACCGCAGCGGGGGGCAGGGGGAATGGAGGGGGGTCAGGGACGGAAGGTGGCGGGGGCGGCAGAAGCTGAGGCGGCAGCGGGCCGAAGACCGGGGCCCGCGGGGGTGTGGTAGGCGGGGGCATGGCGGGAGGAGGAGGTGGGGTAGCGGGGGGAGGCCGGCGAGGGGGCCGCGGCGAACGCGGGGGGCCCAAGGGCGGGATTGATGGACTAAGGGCTGGGGACTCCGGGACCGGCGGGGGCAGGGCAGGAGGTGAGGAGGGCGGCGGGAAGAGCGGGGGCTGTGGCGATGGAGGGATGGAAGGCGGCGGGTTCCGCGGAGGCCTGGGCGGGAACCGACGTGGAGGCTCAGGGGAGGGCGGCAGGTAGGGTGGCTGGAGCGGTGATGGGGGAGGCACGGGGGGAGGAGGGGGTGGCGGGGCTGGGGGTGTGGGCGGGACCGGTGGGGGGAGATGGATGCTGGCTCCCGGTAGTGCCCGCTCAATGGCTTCGATAGACGGTGGGGGGACAGGTTGGCCTCGGTCGTTCAGGCCGGGCCATTGAACCATGAACTCGACCTCCAAACGTTTGAAGTCGACCGTAGCGTGGGAGGCTGCGGCTGCCGTTGAGCGGAGAAGGGCGCGGCGCAATAAATCCGACCGTGAGACCAACACACGCACCCCGTCCAGCGTGTATGCCGAAACAATGACATCCTCGAAACCAATGTCGAGGGCTTCACTAACATTTGACTGCAGCTCCGCCAAGACAAGCGGTACCTTGGAGACGGTGTCAGCTGTCAAGTCAAACACGGCCACGTATGTGTAAGCTGATAATGTCATGAACGGAGCGCGGGGCGGACGGGGATAGGGAGGAGGAAAGAAAGGCGGCGGCGTGCCGGGAGGAGGAGGCGGCGGGAGGCCGGGCGGCGGCGGAGGCGGGGCATCCGGAGGCGGAGGCGGCGGCGTGCCGGGAGGAGGAGGCGGCGGGAGGCCGGGCGGCGGCGGAGGCGGGGCATCCGGAGGCGGGGGCGGCGGCGTGCCGGGAGGAAGAGGCGGCGGGAGGCCGGGCGGCGGCGGAGGCGGGGCATCCGGAGGCGGGGGCGGCGGCGTGCCGGGAGCAGGAGGCGGGGGCGTTTTAGGAGGCGGCGGCGGCGGCGGCGTGTTCGGCGGCGGCGGGGTAGGAGTGTTGGGCGGAGGCGGCGGGGGAGTGTTCGGAGGACGAGGCGGGGGCGTGTTAGGTGGCGGCGGCGGCGGCGTGTTCGGCGGCGGTGGGGGAGGAGTGTTGGGCGGCGGCGGCGGGGGAGTGTTCGAAGGAGGAGGCGGGGGCGCGTTCGGAGGCGGCGGCGGCGGCGTGTTCGGCGGCGGCGGGGGAGGGGTGTTGGGCGGAGGCGGCGGGGGAGTGTTCGGAGGAGGAGGCGGGGGCGTGTTAGGAGGCGGCGGCGGCGGCGTGTTCGGCGGCGGCGGGGGAGGAGTGTTGGGCGGAGGCGGCGGGGGAGTGTTCGGAGGAGGATGCGGGGGCGTGTTAGGAGGCGGCGGCGGCGGCGTGTTCGGCGGCGGCGGGGGAGGAGTGTTGGGCGGAGGCGGCGGGGGAGTGTTCGGAGGAGGATGCGGGGGCGTGTTAGGAGGCGGCGGCGGCGGCGTGTTCGGCGGCGGCGGCGGAGGAGTGTTGGGCGGCGGCGGCGGGGGAGTGTTCGGAGGAGGAGGCGGGGGCGTGTTCGGAGGCGGCGGCGGCGGCGTGTTCGGCGGCGGTGGGGGAGGGGTGTTGGGCGGAGGCGGCGGGGGAGTGTTCGGAGGAGGAGGCGGGGGCGTGTTCGGCGGCGCGGCGGCGGCGTGTTCGGCGGCGGCGGGGGAGGGGTGTTGGGCGGAGGCGGCGGGGGAGTGTTCGGAGGAGGAGGCGGGGGCGTGTTCGGAGGCGGCGGCGGCGGCGTGTTCGGCGGCGGCGGGGGAGGAGTGTTGGGCGGAGGCGGCGGGGGAGTGTTCGGACGAGGGGGCGGGGGCGTGTTAGGAGGCGGCGGCGGCGGCGTGTTCGGCGGCGGTGGGGGAGGAGTGTTGGGGCGGAGGCGGCGGGGGAGTGTTCGGACGAGGAGGCGGGGGCGTGTTCGGCGGCGGCGGGCGGCGGCGGGTTCGGCGGCGGCGGGGGAGGAGTGTTGGGCGGAGGCGGGCGGGGGAGTGTTCGGAGGAGGATGCTGGGGCGTGTTCGGGGGCGGCGGCGGCGGCGTGTTCGGCGGCGGCGGCGGAGGAGTGTTGGGCGGCGGCGGCGGGGGAGTGTTCGGAGGAGGATCGGGGGCGTGTTAGGGAGGCGGCGGCGGCGGCGTGTTTCGGCGGCGGCGGCGGAGGAGTGTTGGGCGGCGGCGGCGGGGGAGTGTTCGGAGGAGGAGGCGGGGGCGTGTTCGGGAGGCGGCGGCGGCGGGCGTGTTCGGCGGCGGTGGGGGAGGGGTGTTGGGCGGAGGCGGCGGGGGAGTGTTCGGAGGAGGAGGCGGGGGCGTGTTCGGCGGCGGCGGCGGCGGCGTGTTCGGCGGCGGCGGGGAGGGAGGTGTTGGGGCGGAGGCGGCGGGGGAGTGTTCGGAGGAGGAGGCGGGGGCGTGTTCGGAGGCGGCGGCGGCGGCGTGTTCGGCGGCGGCGGGGAGGAGTGTTGGGCGGAGGCGGCGGGGGAGTGTTCGACGAGGGGGCGGGGGCGTGTTAGGAGGCGGCGGCGGCGGCGTGTCGGCGGCGGTGGGGGAGGAGTGTTGGGCGGAGGCGGCGGGGGAGTGTTCGGACGAGGAGGCGGGGGCGTGTTAGGAGGCGGCGGCGGCGGCGTGTTCGGCGGCGGTGGGGGAGGAGTGTTGGGCGGAAGGCGGCGGGGGGAGTGTTCGAGGAGGAGGCGGGGGCGTGTTCGGAGGCGGCGGCGGCGGCGTGTTCGGCGGCGGTGGGGGAGGAGTGTTGGGCGGCGGCGGCGGGGGAGTGTTCGGAGGAGGAGGCGGGGGGCGTGTTAGGAGGCGGCGGCGGCGGCGTGTTCGGCGGCGGCGGGGGAGGAGTGTTGGGCGGAGGCGGCGGGGGAGTGTTCGGAGGAGGAGGCGGGGGGGCGTGTTAGGAGGCGGCGGCGGCGGCGTGTTCGGCGGCGGCGGGGGAGGGGTGTTGGGCGGCGGCGGCGGGGGAGTGTTCGAGGAGCAGGCGGGGGCGGCGGCGTGCCGGGAGGAGGAGGCGGCGGGAGGCCGGGCGGCGGCGGAGGCGGGGCATCCGGAGGCGGGGGCGGCGGCGTGCCGGGAGGAGGAAGCGGGGGCGTTTTAGGAGGCGGCGGCGGCGGCGGCGGCGTGTTCGGGCGGCGGCGGGGGAGGAGTGTTGGGCGGAGGCGGCGGGGGGCGTGTTCGGAGGAGGCGGGGGGCGTGTTAGGAGGCGGGGCGGCGGCGGCGGTGTTCGGCGGCGGCGGCGGAGGAGTGTTGGGCGGCGGCGGCGGGGGAGTGTTCGGAGGAGGAGGCGGGGGCGTGTTCGGAGGCGGCGGCGGCGGCGTGTTCGCGCGGCGGCGGGGGAGGAGTGTTGGGCGAGGCGGCGGGGGAGTGTTCGGCGGAGGAGGCGGGGGCGTGTTAGGAGGCGGCGGCGGCGGCGTGTTCGGCGGCGGCGGCGGAGGAGTGTTGGGGCGGAGGCGGCGGGGGAGTGTTCGGCGGACGAGGGGGCGGGGGCGTGTTAGGAGGCGCGGCGGCGGCGCGTGTTTCGGCGGCGGTGGGGGAGGAGTGTTGGGGCGGAGGCGGCGGGGGAGGTGTTCGGAGGAGGAGGCGGGGGGGCGTGTTAGGAGGCGGCGGCGGCGGCGTGTTTCGGCGGCGGCGGGGGAGGAGTGTTGGGCGGAGGCGGCGGGGGAGTGTTCGGAGGAGGCGGGGGCGTGTTAGGTGGCGGGCGGCGGCGGCGTGTTCGGCGGCGGCGGGGGGAGGAGTGTTGGGCGGAGGCGGCGGGGGAGTGTTCGGAGGAGGAGGCGGGGGCGTGTTAGGTGGCGGCGGGCGGCGGCGTGTTCGGCGGCGGCGGGGGGAGGAGTGTTGGGGCGGAGGCGGCGGGGGAGTGTTTCGGAGGAGGAGGCGGGGGCGTGTTCGGAGGCGGCGGCGGCGGCGTGTTCGGCGGCGGCGGGGGAGGAGTGTTGGGCGGAGGCGGCGGGGGGCGTGTTCGGAGGAGGCGGGGGCGTGTTAGGTGGCGGCGGCGGCGGCGTGTTCGGCGGCGGCGGCGGAGGAGTGTTGGGCGGCGGCGGCGGGGGAGTGTCGGAGGAGGAGGCGGGGGCGTGTTCGGAGGCGGCGGCGGCGGCGTGTTCGGCGGCGGGTGGGGAGGAGTGTTGGGCGGAGGCGGCGGGGGAGTGTTTCGGAGGAGGAGGCGGGGGGGGGCGTGTTAGGAGGCGCGGCGGCGGCGTGTTCGGCGGCGGCGGGGGAGGAGTGTTGGGGCGGAGGCGGCGGGGGAGTGTTCGGACGAGGGGGCGGGGGGCGTGTTAGGAGAGGCGGCGGCGGCGGCGTGTTCGGCGGCGCGGGGGAGGAGTGTTTGGGCGGAGGCGGGCGGGGAAGTGTTCGTAGAGGAGGCGGGGGCGTGTTAGGAGGCGGCGGCGGCGGCGTGTTCGGCGGCGGCGGGGGAGGAGTGTTGGGCGGAGGCGGCGGGGGAGTGTTCGGAGGAAGCAGGCGGGGGGCGGCGGCGTGCCGGGAGGAGGAGGCGGCGGGAGGCCGGTCGGCGGCGGAGGCGGGGCATCCGGAGGCGGGGGCGGCGGCGCGTGCCGGGAGGAGGAAGCGGGGGGCGTTTTAGGAGGCGGGCGGCGGCGGCGGCGGCGTGTTCGGCGGCGGCGGGGGAGGGGTGTTGGGCGGAGGCGGCGGGGGGCGTGTGAGGAGGAGGCGGGGCGGTGTTAGGTGGCTGCGGCGGCGGCGTGTTCGGCGGGCGGCGGCGGAGGAGTGTTGGGCGGCGGCGGCGGGGGAGTGTTCGGAGGAGGAGGGCGGGGGCGTGTTCGGAGGTGGCGGGCGGCGGCGTGTTTCGGCGGCGGCGGGGGAGGAGTGTTTGGGCGGAGGCGGCGGGGGAGTGTTCGGAGGAGGAGGCTGGGCGTGTTCGGAGGCGGCGGCGGCGGCGTGTTCGGCGGCGGCGGGGGAGGAGTGTTGGGCGGAGGCGGCGGGGGAGTGTTCGGACGAGGAGGCGGGGGCGTGTTCGGCGGCGGCGGCGGCGGCGTGTTCGGCGGCGGTGGGGGAGGAGTGTTGGGGCGGAGGCGGCGGGGGAGTGTTCGGAGGAGGAGGCGGGGGGCGTGTTCGGAGGCGGCGGCGGGGGCGTGTTAGGCGGCGGCGGGGGAGGAGTGTTGGGCGGAGGCTGCGGGGGAGTGTTCGGAGGAGGAGGCGGGGCGTGTTAGGTGGCGGCGGCGGCGGCGTGTTTCGGCGGCGGGCGGGGGAGGAGTGTTGGGCGGAGGCGGCGGGGGGAGTGTTCGGAGGAGGAGGCGGGGGGCGTGTTCGGAGGCGGCGGCGGCGGCGTGTTCGGCGGCGGCGGGGAGGAGTGATGGGCGGAGGCGGCGGGGGAGTGTTCGGAGGAGGAGAGGCGGGGGCGTGTTCGGAGGCGGCGGCGGGCGGCGTGTTCGGCGGCGGCGGGGGAGGAGTGTTGGGCGGAGGCGGCGGGGGCGTGTTCGGAGGAGGAGGCGGGGGCGTGTTCGGAGGCGGCGGCGGCGGCGTGTTCGGCGGCGGCGGGGGAGGGGTGTTGGGCGGAGGCGGCGGGGGAGTGTTCGGAGGAGGAGGCGGGGGCGTGTTCGGAGGCGGCGGCGGCGGCGTGTTCGGCGGGCGGCGGGGGAGGAGTGTTGGGCGGAGGCGGCGGGGGAGTGTTCGGAGGGAGGAGGCGGGGGCGTGTTCGGAGGGCCGGCGGCGGCGGCGTGTTCGGCCGGCGGCGGGGGAGGAGTGTTGGGCGGAGGCGGCGGGGAGTGTTCGGAGGAGGAGGCGGGGGCGTGTTAGGTGGCGGCGGCGGCGGCGTGTTCGGCGGCGGCGGCGGAGGAGTGTTGGGCGGGCGGCGGCGGGGGAGTGTTCGGAGGAGGAAGGCGGGGGCGTGTTCGGAGGTGGCGGCGGCGGCGTGTTCGGCGGCGGCTGGGGGAGGGGTGTTGGGCGGAGGCGGCGGGGGAGTGTTCGAGGAGGAGGCGGGGGGCATGTTAGGAGGCGGCGGCGGCGGCGTGTTCGGCGGCGGCGGGGGAGGGGTGTTGGGGCGGAGGGGGCGGGGGAGTGTTCGGAGGAGGAGGCGGGGGCGTGTTAGGAGGGCGGCGGCGGCGGCGTGTTCGGGCGGCGGCGGGGGAGGAAGTGTTTGGGCGGAGGCGGCGGGGGAGTGTTCGGAGGAGGAGGCGGGGGCGTGTTAGGAGGCGGCGGCGGCGGCGTGTTCGGCGGCGGCGGGAGGGGTGTTGGGGCGGAGGCGGCGGGGGAGTTTTCGGAGGAGGAGGGCGGGGGCGTGTTTCGGAGGCGCGGCGGCGGCGTGTTCGGCGGCGGCGGGGGAGGATGTTGGGCGGAGGCGCGGGGAGTGTTCGGCGGAGGAGGCGGGGGCGTGTTAGGAGGCGGCGGCGGCGGCGTGTTCGGCGGCGGCGGGGGAGGAGTGTTGGGGCGGAGGCGGCGGGGGGAGTGTTCGGACGAGGGGGCGGGGGCGTGTTAGGAGGCGGTGGCGGCGGGGTGTTCGGCGGAGGTGGGGGAGGAGTGTTGGGCGGAGGCGGCGGGGGAGTGTTCGGAGGAGGAGGCGGGGGCGTGTTAGGAGGCGGCGGCGGCGGCGTGTTCGGCGGCGGCGGGGGAGGGGTGTGGGGCGGAGGCGGGCGGGGGAGTGTTCGGAGGAGGCGGGGGCGTGTTAGGTGGCGGCGGCGGCGGCGTGTTCGGCGGCGGCGGGGGAGGAGTGTTGGGGCGGAGGCGGCGGGGAGTGTTCGTAGGAGGAGGCGGGGGCGTGTTAGGAGGCGGCGGCGGCGGCGTGTTCGGCGGCGGCGGGGGAGGAGTGTTGGGCGGAGGCGGCGGGGGAGTGTTCGGAGGAGGAGGCGGGGGCGTGTTAGGAGGCGGCGGCGGCGGCGTGTTCGGCGGCGGCGGGGGAGGAGTGTTGGGCGGAGGCGGCGGGGGTGTTCGGAGGAGGAGGCGGGGGCGTGTTAGGGCGGCGGCGGCGGCGTGTTCGGCGGCGGCGGGGGAGGAGTGTTGGGCGGAGGCGGCGGGGGGAGTGTTCGGAGGAGGAGGCGGGGGGCGTGTTAGGAGGCGGCGGCGGCGGCGTGTTCGGCGGCGGCGGGGAGGGGTGTTGGGCGGAGGCGGCGGGGGGTGTTTCGGAGGAGGAGGCGGGGGCGTGTTAGGAGGCGGCGGCGGCGGCGTGTTCGGCGGCGGCGGGGGGAGTGTTGGGCGGGCGGAGGCGGCGGGGAGTGTTCGGAGGAGGAGGCGGGGGCGTGTTCGGAGGCGGCGGCGGCGGCGTGTTCGGCGGCGGCGGGGAGGAGTGTTGGGCGGAGGCGGCGGGGGAGTGTTCGGAGGGAGGCGGGGGCGTGTTAGGAGGCGGCGGCGGCGGCGTGTTCGGCGGCGGCGGGGGAGGAGTGTGTTGGGCGGAGGCGGCGGGGGGATGTTCGGAGGAGGGGGCGGGCGGGGGCGTGTTCGGAGGCGGCGGCGGCGGCGTGTTCGGCGGCGGCGGGGGAGGGTGTTGGGCGGAGGCGGCGGGGAGTGTTCGGAGGAGGAGGCGGGGGCGTGTTAGGAGGCGGCGGCGGCGGCGTGTTCGGCGGCGGCGGGGGAGGGGTGTTGGGCGGAGGGGGCGGGGGAGTGTTCGGAGGAGGAGGCGGGGCGGCGTGTTAGGAGGCGGCGGCGGCGGCGTGTTCGCGGCGGCGGGGGAGGAGTGTTGGGCGGAGGGCGGCGGGGGAGTGTGTCGGAGGAGGAGGCGGGGGGGCGTGTTAGGGAGGCGGCGGCGGCGGCGTGTTCGGCGGCGGCGGGGGAGGGGTGTTGGGCGGAGGCGGCGGGGGAGTGTTCGGAGGAGGAGGCGGGGGCGTGTTCGGAGGCGGCGGCGGCGGCGTGTTCGGCGGCGGCGGGGGAGGAGTGTTGGGCGGAGGCGGCGGGGGAGTGTTCGGAGGAGGAGGCGGGGGCGTGTTAGGAGGCGGCGGCGGCGGCGTGTTCGGCGGCGGCGGGGGAGGAGTGTTGGGCGGAGGCGGCGGGGGAGTGTTCGGAGGAGGGGGCGGGGGCGTGTTAGGAGGCGGCGGCGGCGGCGTGTTCGGCGGCGGCGGGGGAGGAGTGTTGGGCGGAGGCGGCGGGGAGTGTTCGGAGGAGGAGGCGGGGGCGTGTTAGGAGGCGGCGGCGGCGGCGTGTTCGGCGGCGGCGGGGGAGGAGTGTTGGGCGGAGGCGGCGGGGGAGTTGTTCGGAGGAGGCGGGGGCGTGTTAGGAGGCGGCGGCGGCGGCGTGTTCGGCGGCGGCGGGGGAGGAGTGTTGGGCGGAGGCGGCGGGGGAGTGTTCGGAGGAGGAGGCGGGGGCGTGTTAGGAGGCGGCGGGGGCGGTGCAGTCTGCGGCGGCGGCGGGGGAGGAGTGTTGGGCGGAGGCGGCGGGGGAGTGTTCGGAGGAGGAGCGGGGCGTGTTCGGAGGCGGCGGCGGCGGCGTGTTCGGCGGCGGCGGGGGAGGAGTGTTGGGGCGGAGGCGCGGGGGAGTGTTCGGAGGAGGCGGGGGCGTGTTAGGAGGCGGCGGCGGCGGCGGGTTCGGCGGCGGGCGGGGGAGGAGTGTTTGGGCGGAGGCGGCGGGAGTGTTCGGAGGAGGAGGCGGGGGCGTGTTAGGAGGCGGCGGCGGCGGCGTGTTCGGCGGCGGCGGGGGAGGAGTGTTGGGCGGAGGCGGCGGGGGAGTGTTCGGAGGAGGAGGCGGGGGCGTGTTAGGAGGCGGCGGCGGCGGCGTGTTCGGCGGCGGCGGGG
This sequence comes from Edaphochlamys debaryana, assembly GCA_016858145.1. NCBI lineage: Eukaryota > Viridiplantae > Chlorophyta > Chlorophyceae > Chlamydomonadales > Edaphochlamys > Edaphochlamys debaryana. The sequence continues at coordinate 301,497 of JAEHOE010000150.1, forward strand.
GAGGAGTGTTGGGCGGAGGCGGCGGGGAGTGTTCGGAGGAGGGGGCGGGGCGTGTTTAGGAGGCGGCGGCGGCGGCGTGTTCGGCGGCGGCGGGGGAGGAGTGTTGGGCGGAGGCGGCGGGGAGTGTTCGGAGGAGGAGGCGGGGGCGTGTTAGGAGGCGGCGGCGGCGGCGTGTTCGGCGGCGGCGGGGGAGGGGTGTTGGGCGGAGGCGGCGGGGAGTGTTCGGAGGAGGAGGCGGGGGCGGCGTGTGCCGGGAGGCGGCGGCGGCGGCGGCCGGGCGGCGGCGGCGGGGCATCCGGAGGCGGGCGGCGGAGTGTTCGGGAGGAGGAACGGGGGGCGTGTTAGAGGCGGCGCGGCGGCGGCGGCGTGTTCGGCGGCGCGGGGGGAGGGGTGTTGGGCGGAGGCGGCGGGGGAGTGTGGTGAGGAGGAGGCGGGGGCGTGTTAGGAGGCGGCGGCGGCGGCGTGTTCGGCGGCGGCGGGGGAGGAGTGTTGGGCGGAGGCGGCGGGGGAGTGTTTCGGAGGAGGAGGCGGGGGCGTGTTAGGAGGCGGCGGGCGGCGGCGTGTTCGGCGGCGGCGGGGGAGGAGTGTTGGGCGGAGGCGGCGGGGGAGTGTTCGGAGGAGGAGGCGGGGGCGTGTTAGGAGGCGGCGGGGCGGCGGCGTGTTCGGCGGCGGCGGGGAGGAGTGTTGGGCGGAGGCGGCGGGGGAGTGTTTCGGAGGAGGAGGCGGGGGCGTGTTAGGAGGAGCGGCGGCGGCGGCGTGTTCGGCGGCGGCGGGGGAGGAGTGTTGGGCGGAGGCGGCGGGGGAGTGTTCGGAGGAGGAGGCGGGGGCGTGTTAGGAGGCGGCGGCGGCGGCGTGTTCGGCGGCGGCGGGGGAGGAGTGTTGGGCGGAGGCGGCGGGGAGTGTTCGGAGGAGGAGGCGGGGGCGTGTTAGGGCGGCGGCGGCGCGGCGTGTTCGGCGGCGGCGGGGGAGGAGTGTTGGGCGGAGGCGGCGGGGGAGTGTTCGGAGGAGAGGCGGGGGCGTGTTAGGAGGCGGCGGCGGCGGCGTGTTCGGCGGCGGCGGGGGAGGAGTGTTGGGCGGAGGCGGCGGGGGAGTGTTCGGAGGAGGAGGCGGGGGCGTGTTAGGAGGCGGCGGCGGCGGCGTGTTCGGCGGCGGCGGGGAGGAGTGTTGGGCGGAGGCGGCGGGGGGAGTGTTCGGAGGAGGAGGCGGGGCGTGTTAGGAGGCGGCGGCGGCGGCGTGTTCGGCGGCGGCGGGGGAGGGTGTTGGGCGGAGGCGGCGGGGGAGTGTTCGGAGGAGGAGGCGGGGGCGTGTTAGGAGGCGGGCGGCGGCGGCGGCGTGTTCGGCGGCGGCGGGGGAGGAGTGTTGGGCGGAGGCGGCGGGGGAGTGTTCGGAGGAGGAGGCGGGGCGTGTTAGGAGGCGGCGGCGGCGGCGCGTGTTCGGCGGCGGCGGGGGAGGAGTGTTGGGCGGAGGCGGCGGGGGAGTGTTCGGAGGAGGAGGCGGGGGCGTGTTAGGAGGCGGCGGCGGCGGCGTGTTCGGCGGCGGCGGGGGAGGAGTGTTGGGCGGAGGCGGCGGGAAGTGTTCGGAGGAGGAGGCGGGGGCGTGTTAGGAGGCGGCGGCGGCGGCGTGTTCGGCGGCGGCGGGAGGGGAGTTGGGGCGGAGGCGGCGGGGGAGTGTTCGGAGGAGGAGG